>OZ038448.1:24600557-24693057 GCA_964036265.1 Daptonema setosum | reverse complement strand
ATATACCATGGAACCATGCATTTAAGACTGTGGCACTGATAAATCTGCTGATCATATATCTCAGAGATTCACTGGACACACTGTTATAGAAGTAAAGAAGCCATTTAGCATACTAATAAAGAGAAAACATATTAGTTGTAGATGTACTGTACCGTCTCATACATACAGTATGTATGTTCATTACTACAAACCATTTTTAAATTTACCATAACACACCAAAACTAGATATAGAAAATATCAAACTGGGTTTACCAGTTTGACACTTGGTAACAGACGACCAACAGTACCATAGAACATTAATCTCTCTGGCACTGGCATATCGCCCCATCATCTAATGTCGACGATGCGTTTCAGCAAAATAAAAATCTAGAACAAATTTATTTCATGAGAAATGATTGGGCTCAGGTTTCTTCCAGCTAATCAAGATAGTGAACCTTGAATTAATACAGGGGTTTAAAATTTTTGTTTCTGAAATGCAGGGGCCAAAAACTAGAAGAATACTGTTCGAGATGATGAAGAGTCACGATCAGTGATTAAAAATGTACAAAATGAAAATAAGATTTTATATGAATTTTCTGGAAAGCTAACTTAAAAAGATATAAAAATCTTATTACAAAAGCTGGTAAGTCCATCTTCAGGGAGTTGCCAGCGCTCAAGCTTTTCCACTCTGCACCATCAAACTACAGTATACAGTACAGGACAAAAAGATGTGGCCCAGTCTCAGAATCCTGGCTAAGTAGCCAGAATTTCGGCTACAACTGTTTTTATGCAGCAATTCAGAATTCTGCAGATTCAACCACATTTTAAACTGCGCTGTCCAGTAAGGAAGTTTTAGGTCTTATGGTTTTTGAGTGATGTTTTAAAATAACGAAATTCTAGTTGAAACCACTTGGTTTTCTGAAATCAATTCTATGAAGCATTTATATTAAAAAAAACATTCATGAGTAACTGAATGCAGCTATGAACCTAAAGATTAGCAGACTCGATCTTTATTTATATTGAATTTGGAATAGCGATCGCTTATCACCCACGCAAGCTCAAGGAATCTGTTTATTACAATAATTTGACGATATCATCGTTGAAATAAGCGTGATATTGAAATCACTTGCGGACGAGAAGGGGAGAAAATGAGAATTCTTCCTTTTTCTCGACATGAAAACGTGAATTTTGTTTTGATCTGCAGGTAAAATAGCTTATGTGCTTTTAATATTCTCTTCCTTGGAGGAATTTTCCCCTATTAGGAAGGATGATTCGTTCGCCAAATCTGACAAAAGTTTATTACATTTAGCCGACGATATCTGCGTTGTAATAAGCAGGACGTGATTTCGTGGGTGGTAGTGTTTGCGTGAATAAGTCGTACATAAAAAGGAACTGAAGATTGTTGCGAGATTTTTTTGAACATACAATTTGGCTTGTTCAGACAATGAATTCGGAAACTTATACATAGATCTATCCCAGCCTGCTTCTACTGAACTCGTGCAATGATTGTTGAAACAAGTGCAGGCCAGCTAACGAGTCTAGAACAAGTCTGATGACAAGAAACATTGCCCACTACGTATACAAATTCGAAAAAAATAAGTATACGAACTGTTTAGTAAGCAGAACAAAGAAGTTGCAAAATTACTCTAACTACAAATGCATTTTTTCTATAACTTACCTAATGGATACCTTTTCATAACTTACCTAATGGATACCTTTTCATAACTTACCTAATGGATACCTTTTCATAACTTACCTAATGGATACCTTTTCATAACTTACCTAATGGATACCTTTCTATAACTTACCTAATGGATACCTTTCTATAAACTATCAGTTTGACCACCAGGGGCCAGTTCTGGAAGAAGTAACTCGGTTCCCCACACAAAACGTTAACCGTCCCCACAAGCAGGGTAAAGTTTTCTATGGTTAACCGGGTAAAAAGTAACTCAAGAAGAAATTTTTGAAAAAATGTCGATAACATAATTTTAAATTTTTGGAACATTTATGATACTTAAAGCTGTATTCCGAAATTTTTCAATTTACCTAAACCTTTAACAATCGGTAACTCTTTAGAACTGGCATCAGGTAGGCTGGACGTGTTGTATATGACTTTGAAGACTTCTACACAATCTAACTTGGTGGATAGAGTCGGACACATGAATGTAGATCGTTCCAAATAAAATAACTGGATCTCTTTCCGTGTCAGATTCCGTATATCTTAAAACGTATCTCTTGATCGCTCGGCTATCGGCCAGACTGAATGCTTCATTGTTTCTCATGTATAGCTGGCTGATTTTACAAAGAACCGGTTTCAACAGTAGATTGACCGATTGACAGATTGATTGACTGATTGACTGACTTACTGACAGACTGATTACGTATTATGTACGCTATTGTGCAATACCCGTTTGTATTAAGATTTCCGATAGGAATCCATAGCTTCCGAGTTCTTTGTTGTTGTTGTTGTTGTTGTTGTTGTTGTTGTTGTTGTTGTTGTTGTAGTTGTTGTTGTTGTTGTTGTTGTTGTTGTTGTTGTTGTTGTTGTTGTTGTTGTTGTTGTTGTTGTTGTTTTTGTTGTTGTTGTTGTTGTTGTTGTTGTTGTTGTTGTTGTTATTGTTGTTGTTGTTGTTGTTGTTGTTGTTGTTGTTGTTGTTGTTGTTGTTGTTGTTGTTGTTGTTAATGTTGTTGTTGTTGCATGCTTGCGAAACGCATCAAATACGCTTTGTGACGCGCGCGCGCGTACGCGCTAGCTGATTACGAAATAAGAGCTAATTGTTGTTGTTGCTATGCGTTTATATCGACCATTGTGTAACAGTTACAACGAGATTTCATCTTGATCGGAAATGTATCTACATAATTGGAACACGAAATACACGCACATGTTTGTAGCTGTGCTTGAGATACATAACACCTGGTCAACAAACGTGTAGAATAGTTTGCCGAATGGAGAATGATATTACATAACGTCTTTGTGTTCCAATGTCTCGGAGTTACAGTACAAGGAATGGTTTTTAACGACTTTTATATAACAACGTTGCGCCGTGTATGTACTTTTGTCTGAGTGAGTGAGTGAGTGAGTGAGTGAGTGAGTGAGTGAGTGAGTGAGTGAGTGAGTGAGTGAGTGAGTGAGTGAGTGAGTGAGTGAGTGAGTGAGTGAGTGAGTGAATGACTGTGGGTCTGGGCACCATTCACATATAATGGTCAGTTTTTCCATGGCATTTTTCTGATTGATGAAGAACGACGATCTCATTGAGTTTATTACTCAGTCATTCACTCACTCACTCACTCACTCACTCACTCACTCACTCACTCACTCACTCACTCACTCACTCACTCACTCACTCACTCACTCACTCACTCACTCACTCACTCACTCACTCACTCACTCACTCACTCACTCACTCACTCACTCACTCACTCACTCACTCACTCACTCACTCACTCACTCACTCACTCACTCACTCACTCACTCACTCACTCACTCACTCACTCACTCACTCACTCACTCACTCACTCACTCACTCACTCACTCACTCACTCACTCACTCATCCACTCACTCACTCTTGCATTGTCCCTGAGCGCATGTGAAACATTAAGCCAAGTTTAATGGTTGCTTTTTACTTATCAATTTCAATGCATCAATGCAAGTACACGCGGTAACAATAAACCAGCCATAGTATATATATTAAGGGAACGGCCTAGCGGCCGTCCCTTGATTCGTCTGACGCAAACAAGGCACACTAGTACTATTTTAAAATGGTGTTTTCCTACAGATCCCTCGGCAACGCATCAAGAGTCCGCAACTGATCCGTGTTTCGAGTCCGTCGCCCTAACCACCAAAACAACTGGAGCGACGAAAACATCGACAATACTCCGTCCCATAATCAATACATGACAACACCTCCATTACCATGAATCACTTATTGTACATAATTTATTCGGAAAAAAACTTCGTCGTACCATGCTATTCACGGATACACCATAAATACCTGATGTTCAAAGTGTAATGTTACCGAGAAAACGTTTCGCGCCCCCCGAGTTTTTCTCAAATCGGGTGTCTGGGACGTCTACAAATTTAAAATTTGATTTTTTTACGAAGTTTCTCACATGAAACCTGGGTTTCATTAAAACGTGACGGCCAGTTCTCTGAATCACTAGCGGACGAGAAGGGGTGGGAAAAATGAAATTCCCCCTCTTTGGCGTCTCAAAAAAGTGGATTTTGTTCACTAAGGTGTAGGTCAAACGACCCTATTTCTGTTCATTCCTCTCTCTTTGAATGCGTGTACGATTTTTTGGCAATGAACTCAGATAAAGGATATATGTACTGACCAAGCTATAAAAAATCTAATAAATGTCCAATCTCGACCATGAACAATCTCAACTCGAGAGAATCAATACAGCATCCGTTACAACATATTTACGATCACTGGCGGACGAGCCGAACCTCCAAAGGTAGGGGAAGTTTTCCCATAGAGGGGGGAAATGGGCAGAAATCAAGTTATTCTACCTACACATCAGAAACCAAAACCACTTTTTGTAACCGCCAAAGAGGGGTGAATTCCACTTTCCCCTCCCCTTCTCGTCCGCTAGTGGCGTCGAACCGGTGTTTGGATGGTCATGCTATTTTTGGATTAGATTCTTCTAAATCAGGATTTCTGTCTTGTTTGTTTCACTGTGATTTTTTTCATTACTGAAGTCAACATGTTAGACTGTTACCGAGACAGTAAGAAGAAAACATCATAGTTTTTCCCGTAAATGAAATAAGGAATACCGAATATATTCAATTAATACCGATTATAATATCATTCACTGTCGGACGAGCCAAACCTTCAAAGGGATTGGACTCTTACCAAAAAGGGGGAATCGACAGAAATTAGGTCATTTTACCTACACCTTTATCTTAAGGAACTCACTCTACTTTTTGAAACCTCCAAAAAGGGGGGAAATTTTTTCTTCCCTTCTCGTCCGCTAGTGCTAACATCAAGGACATTAACTTTCGCACTGGCGGACGAACCAGTTCTCCAAGGGAGGGGAATTCGGTTAAAAAGGGGAAAAATTGGCAGTTTTAAGGCTATTTCGCCTACACCTTAGGAAACCATTTTCTACTTTTCCAAATTGCCAAAGAGGGGAGAATTCCACTTTTCCCACCCCTATTCGTCCGCTAGGTGACTTTTCACAAAGGTTCATGTTCTTTTTATTTGTATGTTTTCTTCAAAAATTAAATAAAAATCGAGAAAATATTTCATGAGATAAGAATTTTCCACATGGTTCATAATGATCGTGCTCAGAAAAAATTTGCCAAAATTTGTGCCAAATTGTTTTACGACAAGTATGTACGAAGTGGCACGCCATATAGTTTATGTCGTTATGCATCAAATAGTTTTGCCATGCAAATATCCATCCATCAAAACAAAACTTTCATCATAATAGTTTGACCTGAAAATATGGTTGTGTAATCCATCATCGTAAAGGTTAACAATAGAAATTTATAACTTGCATTTTCAGTTATAAAAAAATTATAACCTAACCACGGTCTATTGTTGCTCGGAAAGTTTTTGACGCGCAGTTTGAATTCAAAATTAATTTTTACATGACAATTTTTTTTAATTGTTGGGTTGTCTTACTAGGATCAAGATTTCGCCGGGTCCCAATCACGAATGGTGCTTGCTATAGGCAGATCATGGAATAAAGTTCCAAGTCACTCCATCGGATGTTCGAGGCATATTCTTTACCGACCATTAGCCAATAGGTCACACACACAACTGTTTAACTGTCATAAGGCTTTTTGGTGACGGCCCCGGGATTCGAACCCGTGTGCGGTAGGCAAGGCGGGTTCAGAGTCTAACACGTTAACCACTTGACATAATAAATATTGCGCTTAATTCATTGCATAAGTACGTAACAATGCATATAAAGAGTTTTACTGTCGTGTCAACAGAAACTTTAATATAATATGGTAAACTAACGATGATTGATCGCAATTGGGATAATGCTGTAATGCACATCAGTGCAAACTGTAATCGCATCCATTGTGTTGTACGCTAAATATCTTTTTAATTAATTTTCTAACGGTTTGTTTGAAACAAATAACCTTTTCAATAGATGTATGCTTTCTCTGAATAACTTAAAGCTAAGACTGGAATAGCAACGATACTGGAATTTTGATCTCAACGGCAGAGAATCAAACAAAATGGCGTCAGTTGTGCACGATCTTGGAAAAATCTGAATTTTCTCGCCTATTTTTTCACTTATGTTTTGCAAAAGAAAAATTAAAAATGACTTTGCTGAAAAATTTGTTTTTGACTATGCAAATTAGTCACATAGTAACTGGAAAACCCTGTCCAGTTTCAATCTGGTATGGCACCGCAGCTCAATAAAACCAGTCCACTTTTCTCATATGATCATGTTAAATATGTACTCTTCATGGCAGAAAAAAACGGGAAATCGGAAATATTATGCCTGCATACTTAGCTAAAACGACAAAACGAAAATTCGCAATTCAAGAAATTTCACGACATTTGGTTTTTTCGCTTAGTTTCATAGCTTTTAACAGGAAAAAGCCGTCCAGTTTTGTTCTGGTATGGCATTACCAAGCATGCTTCATTAATTGAAACGCAGTCCAATTTGTCATTGTAATGCCCCATAATTTTCATATGCTCACTTTATGCGTTTCACGTGAGATACATGTATTCCAGTAATTTCAAAATTACATACTGCAAGTTTCTGATTTAGCTGAATTTTGAAACAATTTTTTTTTGGATTTTGACTTTTCTTCCGATGTTCTCTCGAACGAACAAAAAACTGAAATTTCAGTCCAAAATTTTCACTTAAATAGTTGTCAAATGACATGAACCATCTAGTAAATGCTTCAGCTTGGACGAAAAAGTTGCGCTGCAATTCCTAGAATGAGGAAAAAAGATCGTTTCAAACTCTTTTGAGATTCAGGAAAAAAACTAAAACGGGCATCTAATCTAAAGTTCTAACAGGATGACATTGATTTTATGCACATATCCAACTCATTCACATCGGCTCAATTTGTCATCGTAATGGTAATGTATATCCCAATATTATTACAAATATGCCTCATCATGCCATTTCATATGCATTTTATGTCTACATAATTAGGTAGATGAAATTGAAGTTTATCCAGACTGGAGCTTCAGAGTAATTCAACCATTAGTGTATAAGGAAAGTGAAATGAAAAGTGAAAGGGTTATTAATCTGAAAAACAAACGAGTGGAAAATTTTGTTAAGTTCCTGGGAACTTTTCTTCCTTGACATGTTTTACAGTTTAACGACCCTTTACTTTTCATTTTACTCTCCTTTACTTTCTTTTTTTTACTCTGAAAGCACCCTTACAAAGCGATTTTCATTAAATTTTTATTTGTTGATTTCCCAATGAAGATCTACTAGTGCAACATGACATTAGAAAAGAATGTGTTCGTTTAATTCGTCAATTGTAAAGTTCAATGAAAGCGAATTTGGGAATTTAAGTTTTGTTTTCACTGTTTTGTTTATATTAACCGACAGAAGGCCGCTCTTCATCAGCGTTTCGACTGATTTACCTGCTTCACCATCGCATGAAACATTTTGCTGAAATTTTTTTTCACGAAAGCCCCTGATTTAGAAGTTATTACTTTTGCATAGTTTCAGTGTAGGATAGTGATACATTTTTGTGTAGGCTGTTTGAATTCCACCCCCAAGTAATTAATCAAGGAACAATTAATTCTCTAAATAAGTTAGCAAGATAACAATAATTTTAATTTACTAAATTGTTGCAATAATTTTATATGTTCATCTTAAATATCACAGACGTTTTTGGTAAGTATTTCGTTTGCAGAAACAACATACGGGCTTTATCACTGGTTCTCAGCGTTATCCAGATATGAGTTTCTAAACTCAACTAAGTTGAATTTATGTATACTGGTCATGATTGATTATGCAAAAAATCCCAATCGAGTTTACAAAGAAAGAAAACCCATGCGTAAGATTTTTCCTTCAGTGTCAGTTGCATACGAGATTTCAAATTCTGGAAATGGCTCAAGATAAAGGAAATATATTAATTCTGAAGTATTTCAATCTTCAGTAAAATAACCCGTTCTTCTAATATTTTTATGCATGTTTCTGAATTAAAATTACGTGTCTTTTGCATCGAAGAGGTGAGCGCAGCCAATTTCCCCAGGAAGATTTTTCTCTTTCAACAATGATCGAAAGTGTTGCAACGTATTGCATAATGATACACGAACAGTATAAATAACTCTACTTAATTATTGTTGGATCATCTTCATTCCTAACTCAGTCATTAAAATATTATTTATATTTAGTTGGGACGGGTTATCAAATATGTACTTTGATATGAAGAAAACGCTCATTTCTTGTCAGGTTATTTAAACTGGAGCAATACAGTATGTAAACCGTAATTTTTTCACAATTTACAAATTTTGCTGGTTCTGTTAGATGAAAGTCTTCAATCGGTAAATAAACTTCGTTTCAGACTGTGAGTATATAATATGTACCTGGTTTGCAAAAAAGTATAAGAATTGTATACTGAATTTGTCATTAAACAAGCTTCGAAATACATCTGTTATTCAGACTAATTTATTTTGTAAAAATTGCCTCACCAAGCCAAGCCTGATGCTTGACAATTTCGGTCAGCACCTATGATTTTTTTTGTCAAAATGCAAGTACATATAGTATATGTACTGCATAGATCAACCACTCATTATTAGTTAAAGCCCATATGTTGTTTCTGCAAGCCAAAAAATTGCCCAAAGCGTCTGATAATGAAACATCACTAGCCTCAACTCAACTCAGTCGACAGTCGACACCATAGTTCAACACAGTATAGCATGGGGTGATGATGATTGATGCGCGTGTTAACACTGAGTGTCTGATGTTTCATTATCCGACGTTTTGGGCAATACTTTTGCTTGCAGAAACAACACACGGGCTTTAATTAGTTTATTTCAAACCAAGATGGACGGATGTGCTCATATGGAACTCAATAATGTAGTCAGCGAATGCAATAAAAAAATTTATCCCAGCCACCCGAAGAGACCCAGAAATGTTTTTTTTTCAGAAAACTGGTCCAAATTAAGACAAATGGGGATTTCCCAAGCGGAACCCACGAAATCATCGGGCGCTTTGCGATCGATTGGCAAACATTTGGTATTGGGTTTGCTGCTGGTCGGGTTCAGCATATTTGGTTGGTCAGTAAGTCAGTCAGTAAGTCAGTCAGTCAGTCAGTCAGTCAGTCAGTCAGTCAGTCAGTCAGTCAGTCAGTCAGTCAGTCAGTCAGTCAGTCAGTCAGTCAGTCAGTCAGTCAGTCAGTCAGTCAGTCAGTCAGTCAGTCAGTCAGTCAGTCAGTCAGTCAGTCAGTCAGTCAGTCAGTCAGTCAGTCAGTCAGTCAGTCAGTCAGTGCGTCAGTCAGTCAGTCAGTCAGTCAGTCAGTCAGTCAGTCAGTCAGTCAGTCAGTCAAGTCAGTGAAGTCAGTCAGTCAAGTCAGTCAGTCAAGTCAGTCAGTCAGTCGGTCAGTCAGTTAAATGGTCAGCAGGTGAATCTGTCTTAACGTTACTAAAAGTATTGGAAACTTTTGCGAACATTGTTGCACCACATAAATGTTTCACAGAACGGAATTTGCTAAAGTCGAAAGTTCAAAACCCAATTCACACCGACATAATGCATACATAGTTAAACCATAGCTTGGAGAAATAAATTTCGCCTTATTTAAATAAAGGGCGGCCTGGGATTCAAGTGAAAAATTGTAGTGTGAACTACTCCAACTTGTGAATCGTTAGCTGCATCGAATGTAAGTTACACTGGGTTGGACACGTTAACGTGTCATTTTTTTCACTTGAATCTCCTGAAGCTCTTTACAGCCTCTTGATGTGAGTTTTACATGTCAGTGAAGATTTTTTTACTTTCACACTTTTCAGGCGCTTGGATGTTTCGAACCGTGGAGAACAACGTTCACGATCAACTGACTGTCCAACATAACAAGGAACTCTGGCAGGAGCACTTGCTAATGCTAAAGACAATGGAAAACGCTACTAAACAACTCGTAATAGACACCAAGGTTGTTGTTGTTGTTGTTGTTGTTGTTGTTGTTGTTGTTGTTGTTGTTGTTGTTGTTGTTGTTGTTGTTGTTGTTGTTGTTGTTGTTGTTGTTGTTGTTGTTGTTGTTGTTGTTGTTGTTGTTGTTGTTGTTGTTGTTGTTGTTGTTGTTGTTGTTGTTGTTGTTGTTGTTGTTGTTGTTGTTGTTGTTGTTGTTGTTGTTGTTGTTGTTGTTGTTGTTGTCGTTGTTGTTGTTGTTGTTGTTGTTGTTGTTGTTGTTGTTGTTGTTGTTGTTGTTGTTGTTGTTGTTGTTGTTGTTGTTGTTGTTGTTGTTGTTGTTGTTGTTGTGGTTGTTGTTTTTTGTTGTTGTTGTTGGTGATGATGAAGATGAAAAGTTTCAGATGACTTGTTTGCGATGTTTTACGCCTCAGATAAGTCTTCCTGATGACAATCAACTCAAATATAAATGTCCACTAAATGATCTGATAATTGATGACCGACTAGAGGACCAGATTGGGTGAGTGAGTGAGTGAGTCAGTCAGATACTCAGTCAGTCAGTCAGTCAGTCAGTCAGTCAGTCAGTCAGTCAGTCAGTCAGTCAGTCAGTCAGTCAGTCAGTCAGTCAGTCAGTCAGTCAGTCAGTCAGTCAGTCAGTCAGTCAGTCAGTCAGTCAGTCAGTCAGTCAGTCAGTCAGTCAGTCAGTTATTCAGTCAGTCAGTCAGTCAGTCAGGCAGTCAGTCAGTCAGTGAGTCAGTCAGTCAGTCAGTCAGTCAACCAGTCAGTCAGTCAGTCAGTCAGTCAGTCAGTCAGTCAGTCAGTCAGTCAGTCAGTCAGTCAGTCAGTCAGTCAGTCAGTCAGTCAGTCAGTCAGTCAGTCAGTCAGTCAGTCAGTCAGTCAGTCAGTCACTCAACCAGTCAGTTAGTCAGTCAGTCACAACTCAGACTGTTCGAGCGCATCGTTCTTCCTGATACTCACGATACACCAGAGAACCTCTCCACGCATTGGGACTGGTGGGATGGGCTGTATTTTGCGAGCACCCTGTACACAACCATAGGTTAGTGAGTCATTGGGAAAATGAGGTCTCCTAAAGTATTCTAAATATGTTCAGTTTTATTTATTTTTGAAATGTTTTAATGAACTATCAAGAAATCACAAAAAAATTTGTTTCGATTCCCATTTCGCATTTTGATTCCCAGTAAAAAATGTTATCAATATATTACGAGACAAAATTTGGAATCTCAATCTGTTTTTAGACTTTATAGTTTATCCATGGTTATTGGTAGTCAAATTTTTTTGGCGTGCAGTTAGAACTTAAATTTTTTAGGCGAACTTTAAAAAATTCGAGAAATAGATACTTTATTTATCACAAAACATTGGGACAACCTACTAAATTTGCGCTTTAAAATTCTTTGCAAACTTGCGAAATAACTCTACAAATTCTGCGAAACCAAACCGCAAAAGTAAATTTCGATTATTCGAACAAGAAACTCATATGAGACCAAGCTATAATAAAGGATGTTTCCATGTTCGTAAGGTTAGTTGATTCGTAGAAATATGGAATTAGTTTACTACGAAATTTAAATCATTGGTTTTCTGATATAATAATATCAAAAAAGTTATATCCTTCTGTGAAATGTTTCGATGATGATTAAAGTGATCTTGACAAACGTTCATAACCGATAATAAAGAGCGAGGAACGAGCACAAATATAAAACATTTCCAATTAATCAGGTGACGATATAATTGAGGTTCGAATATTTCGCGGCAGTTTTCCGGAGCATTGTCGGGGCAGTTTTTTTGTAAAAAAATTTAAAGCGCCTATTTTTTGTTTGTTTTTTGTAACATTTTATACAGGCACATTGATTCAAAATTTTTTATTTATGGTGTGTGGCAAAAAAACTTATAAAAAATCCGTGAAATAGTCGCCTTTGTCACGAAATATTCGAACCTCAGTTATAATTTGAAAGTCATTTGAGATATTTCCATAGCGGGCTCACAAAGACAAGGTTCACTTTTACATACTTTAGTATGGCTGGTTTATTGATACCGTGTGTGGCCTTGCATTGTCCCTGCGCGTATGCGAAACATTCTTGGAAACTTTGGCATAAGTGTTACAACAACTTTGCGGCGATTAACTAATTTCTTTGTTTGTTCATAAATTTGAAGATGCATTGGTGAAAATTATTCTGAAAACTAAATGGGTTACGTTTTGAAATTTATGAGTAAAAAACAACTATAAAACTGAGCAAAATATTTCACATGCGCGCAGGGACAATGCAAGACCACTCATGGTAATAATAAACCAGCTATAATTTTTTTCCATGCAGTGTGATCAGTTCACCAACATTACTATTCTTTGTATGTATCACCGTGAATGAAGGCACAAATTTAAATAGTTTCATAATAATTAAATAATGCTGTAAATGCTCTACGCTGATTGGTTGGTCGCGCTCTTCTGTACCAATCAAAGCCTACGTAAGCAATGCCTAATCTCAGCAACGTATCACGGGTCATTTTTTTGCCGTGTATCACATAAAAGTTTCAAGTTTCAATTTTTGGAAAATGCTCTAATGATCAATCAACTAGTCTCGCAATGATTTTAGCACTGATATGCATCTCACTTCACTATAGGCTGGACAATTGATTATTAGAAAATCGGTAACTGTTAAGAAAGTACCTAAGCACGTTTTTTTCAGATTCACATTCTGTCTTATTTCGGATTCAGACCGCGAACTTGAATTTGAATTTCTCAGAAAAAAAAATCCAGAAAATAATTTTTATTCATTTTTTTAACTTAATATGAACTTCAAATTATAATAAAAACTAATTCAGACCAAAATTTCAAATCACGTTCAAATGCTGTATAATTTGTTACCAAACCTCGTTTTATACCTTACAATTCCTTGCAGTTGGGTTTCATGGCCTAAATCCAAAATAAGACAAAATGTGAATCTGAAATTAAAAACGTGCTTAGGTACTTTTATAACAGTTACATATTTTCTAATAACCAATTGTCCAGCCTATATGAACAAATCAAACACTGACTGAAACACCCTCACTTACTCACTCACTCACTCACTCACTCACTCACTCACTCACTCACTCACTCACTCACTCACTCACTCACTCACTAACGTACTCACTCGCGCTCTCCTACCTAACTTTTTGGCTTCCTCAATGGTTCTACCCTTTTATACGTTTTCTTACTCACCCTTTTAGCACTTTTCAAACCTCTCATGGCACTACTGTACCCCTCATTGCACTTACTCACTCCCTATTTGCACCTACTCACCTTTCCATAGCACCTAAACTTGCTCCTTGTTGCACTCACTTTCCCTATTACTTCATTGCTTACTCATAGGTGATTCACGTCCTCCATCACGACAACCACCACCTGCTCAAACAGCCGTTCAGGTTTTAAAGAAGCGTAAACGAGCTGCAAGTGACAGCACCAAACGTTCACACACTCACTCATTCACTCAGCTCACTCATTCATTCACCTCATTCACCTTCCTCACTCTCTCACTCACTCATTCATTCACTCACTCATCAATCACTCACTCACCGACTCACTTACTCACTCACTCACTCACCGACTCACTCAATCACTCATTCATCCTTTCTCTCACTTGCTCACTCACTCATTCACTCACTCATTCCTTCACTCACTCACTCACTCACTCACTCACTGACTAACTCATTCTCTATTTCGCTCAGTCACCCACTCACTAACTCACTCACCTCATTCACCTCACTCTCTCACTCACTCACCGACTCACTCACTCACTCACTCGCAGGTCACTCACGCTCATCACCACCACCACCACCACCTGAACAGCCGGTTGTTCAAGTTTCAAGAAAGCGAAAACATACACGGAGTGACGGCGCTAAACGAAGTTCCGAATGGTGGCATCGACTTCGACACTACTATTGAACAACAACAACCACAACAACAACAAAAAACAACAACAACAGTCACAAAAAACGTCAACAACAACTAGCTCACACAAATGTTGCAATGTTTTCTTTACTTCAAGCTGTGATAAACTAAGTTAATGCCTTATGATCTCTCTCAAAGCTGTAATTTAGTCTTACCATGAATTACAATTTTTGTTCATATTACGGGGCCTCCTCGTTGCCTTATCTTTTTGTTGGCGACCGCGTAATATTTGTACCTACAGCCTAATAGTTACGAACCCAATACCGACTGGAGTACGATTGGGTCAGCCGAGCTATTGTATTGTGATTGTAGTTAAATGGATCATTGGAACAAGTAAATCACCAACCGGGTGATGATGACACTAAGTACGATTCCGTAAGCAAATTGAATTTAGCAAGCAAGTAGATACATTAATATACTAAAAATAAAAAAGCATTCATCAAACGGAGAAGCGGGGAGCATCCGTGTGCCCGTCGGATAGCAGTTCGAGTACACGAATTCTCTCCGTAGCATCGGATCGATTCCTTAAATACCGGCCGGTCACAGGTACTTCCAAAAAGGACGCTAACCAACTGACATTTGGGAAAATCAATGTTATGGCTAACTTAGTATTAAAAAGAGCGGAATGAGAAATCCGATAAGCAGAATAAATGGAAACGATTGATATGAGGTGGTTTCGCTACGCTAACTTATCCTAATCTAGACCACTCTCATACCACTGACTTAATCATATGATGTCCTAATCTTAGGCTTACTAACTAATTGCTGGCTAACAGAAATGTGTGTGTGTGTTTGGCTTGATGGATATGTATTGTTTGTTCGGCTTGTTTGATATTAATGACATTCTGAAGAACTATTTTATTAGGTTTTATTAGCATCGTATTAGAGGTCAGTTATATTAAGAATAGAGTTTATAACGAGCTAAGGATAATTATAAGATGATATAATAAGAATGGACTATAAAGATGAAGTCTAATTTACTGACCAGATTAGAGGTGTGGATGATCGTCTGATTCTTGTTGCTGGCTGGGCGGCGGCTGTTTGTGGCTGCTCTGTGCTCCCGATGGTGGCTGGCGAGGTTGTTTGACTGGTGGCCAGACTGTCGGGTTGAACGATAGACAGTTGAATGATAGACAGTTGAATGATAGACAGTTGAATGATAGACAGTTGAATGATAGACAGTTGAATGATAGACAGTTGAATAATAGACAGTTGAATGATAAACAGGTGAATGATAGACAGTTGAATAATATACAGTTGAATGATAGCAGTTGAATTGAATGCTGGGTATCGCTGGAGGAAATCTTGAGCCACTTGCTTGTACCCATACGGCGGGCTGATTCGTTGCTTTGGTCTTTGGCGTTGTGCCGTTCAGCGTAGTAGGCGACCAGAGACATGGCAGTTTTTCGGTCCATCATGGGTTCTCGGCAATGTGCGGCAATATAGCCGGACATCCAGCACCGGCCGCTTTGACCAGGGCCAGATCGGGTTCCTTTGCCTCAGCCCTGGTCACGGCCCATAAGTGTAAGCCATAGTAGGAGTAAGTCAGTGGTCTAGAATGGGATAAGAGTAGCATAGCGAAACCACCTCATATCAGTGCGGAGGACAACGAGCTGATAACTGAAAATAACAAAGCATTAAAATGGAACAAACTCACAAGTGAACTCAGCCTGTGCCTGTTGTGATTGTGTCGGTGAATTAGGCGGCTGTTTGTAATGAGGTTGCGGGTTGGTTATGTGGCCGCGGCTGTATTTATGTGGGTGCATCCCGTTTGATGAGCGGTATTATTATGTGGGTTTTCGAACAAAATGATGAAAAAAAAACATTACGTTGTTGTTGTTGTTGTTGTTGCATTACTTACAATATTATTATTACTGTTGTAGTTGATGCAGAAGTAAACTAAACTCTGAATCAAAATATCACAAGGAAACAAAATATTGCAAACCATTAAATATCGCAAATGGCAAGCTGAAAATGCCAGCTCAATGTAAACCAGTTTGTACCGATAAGAGGAGTCAGTTTGTATGTAAACGAATCCATATTTTGGCTGTCTGAATGCAACACGGTTTTTGAGGGGTTTGCTAATGGTGAATTTTCGTATACTGTAAAACTGTTTATGATTTTTCGTATACTTATAAAATCGTTCTGCAAATCATTGGTTTGATGGTTTCGTGTCTTATGTTATTAGGGTTAGAATCAAAACCCTGAAATTAAAAGGTAAAATACTCTCTTTGACATGTCGTAACCATTATGCTATGGTGACGACAGGTAATTATGTTCAAAACCAAGTTTTATTTTTAAACATTTTAAATTTCACAATACAACACATACAATGAATGATTAGAAACAGTAGTAATGCAATAGTAGTAGTACGGGGTGGGGATCTGGCGTGCTAGCACGCCAGAATGCCCCACCCCCTCGCCCCCCTTCCCTCCCCCCTCGCGCGCAAAAGTATGTACACGATAATGTGAAAAAGAGAATAAGAAATTACAAAATGTAAAACAACTTACTGCGAATCCTAAAAATCCAACTATTGTATGATGCTGGCTGGAGGGCGGGTTGATTGGGGCTGATTGGGGCGGGCTGACAGGGGGCTGGCTGGGGTTGGTTGCCTGAAACAATCACACACTCATACACGCACTCACTCACTCGCTCACTCACTCACTTACTCACTCACTCACTCACTCACTCACTCACTCACTCACTCACTCACTCACACACACACTCACTCACTCACTCACTCACTCACTCACTCACTCACTCACTCACTCACTCACTCACTCACTCACTCACTCACTCACTCACTCACTCACTCACTCACTCACACACTCACACACTTACTCACTCCCTCACTCACTCAATCACTCACTCACTCATTCACTCACTCACTCACTTACTCACTCACTCACTCACTCACTCACTCACTCACTCACTCACTCACTCACTCACTCACTCACTCACTCACTAACTCACTCACTTACTCACTCACACCATTAAGTAAAAAAGCCAACTTTCTGGGTATTCCGGGCCTTTTCATTGGCCGCCACCAAGTTCACGAGGCGCACCACATCGGCGTAAGTTTTCACGGACGAAAACTTGTTCTTCGTCCGGTATTGGTCCTGGTCAATATGACCATTATATATGTGTATGTAGACACTGTTGGAAACGAACATGGTGTGTTGATGATGGTAAGCAAGTGAATGATTTTACAGGAAAATCCTAGCCTATGTATCCTATCTAGCCTCAACTCGAAGCCTAAACATTCGTAATGAAACACTGGAAAAACCACAAACCTGCAACAATCATTCATAGTAGGTGGCCAATGAATGGCCTATGTACAATGTACATTTCACCCTATTTTACCATTTCTTCTTCGAACCTATGTATAGCATCCAATAAATTGTTATATGACAAACGCATTATTTGGTTTTTTAGACTTTCCAAATAATACATTTATCATATATTCACGGCTTATCACTGACTGTACAATCGAAGCTTTGAAATTTACCCAAAGTTCTCTGTTTTCAAAAACAGAACTTGGAAGATTCGGCCAAATATGACGAAGAAACTGTGCAGTGGGTAAAGTACAAATATGATAATGTACAGTCGTTTCTTGACAGCCACAAATATAAATTTTTTTCGGCTGTACACAAGTCCATATCTCTACCATATAGTGCTGAACAAATTGCTCAATCACTATACTTCGCTGCGATTCATTGGTCAAGATATCCGGTAGCATGGTGAATGATTGCTTCCGTTATCTGATGTAGGATATTTATACTGTAACAAATAGGGCGCCAAACCTACACTGGGTATGTACGGTTGTCTTAATTAACTATTGCGAAAACCAGCCCTATCAGGATAATGGTAGGTTTGTACGAATGTTTTTAATACATCTAGGGCTAATGGATGATCCTACTATGATGTCATACTGTTTTTAACTTTTGGGGAGTGAAGGGGTGATCTAGTCATAGTATTACGAAATATGCTAATGAGGTTGGGACATGAAAACGGAAAGAACACAAAAGTTTGTTTTTATTACATACGGTTGTAATCAGTGATTGTACTATGATGTCATGTTGATTGTACGATTGTTTTGGGTAATCAACGGTGCTCAAGATATTGTGAAACATGCTAATGAGGTACTTGTCACCAGATAACATGTTGGGACATGACTTAACTTAGCTGACACATACAGTACACTCACTCACTCACTCACTCACTCACTCACTCACTCACTCACTCACTCACTCACTCACTCACTCACTCACTCACTCACTCACTCACTCACTCACTCACTCACTCACTCACTCACTCACTCACTCACTCACTCACTCACTCACTCACTCACTCACTCACTCACTCACTCACTCACTCACTCACTCACTCACTCACTCACTCATTCACTCACTCACTCACTCACTCACTCACTCACTCACTCACTCATTCACTCACTCACTCACTCACTCACTCACTCACTCACTCACTCACTCACTCACTCACAAAAAATAGTGACGTCATGTACTGTACGAATGTTGTGGTTAATAGAGTCAAGTCAGGGGACATTGCGAAATATGCTAATGAAGTGGTTGTCACCAGATAACATGTTGGCGCGCTCTGCGTGTTTTTTTTATGTTTTTTTTTTATTTTGAAATTCCCTCTCCCCCTTCCCAACACCTGGTTAGGGGATGAGTCATCGCAGGCTAAGGGGCAGGAGCGAGAGGGGGGAGGGAAGGGGGAGGCGAGGGGGTGGGGCACTCTGGCGTGCTAGCACGCCAGATCTCCACCCCGTACTACTAACAGTAACAACAGTCAACAATGCAAGTCATGTATGAGTTGGCCCATAGGACAAATGTACATCAAACAACTGTATTTTAGTACGGTTCCTCATAGTCATCGTAGTCGCTGATTTGGATTGTCGGCTGTGTTCGGAATTTCATTTCGGTGAATGTTGAATCTCAAACGCCAGCATATCCATTGTTTAGGGTGTGCGTTCTCCGATCTGGAAACAAATGGAAAAACGTTTTATTGATGTTTCGCATCAAAACAAAAAAAAGCAATGAACTAACGTGTTGACATTGACGAGTTTCATGACGATAATTCTACAATATTTGTCATAAAGTTTAATCTCAGGCCATATGTGGTATTACTGATGACTCGTGGGCACTATGGTGATTCTTTCCTCAATTTTGGCTGTTGCTTACTGCCAGAACCTCACATTTAGTTTCCTTAATTTTACTCGGAATGCAGGCTCTATAGCCTCTCATTTTTCAAGTTTGATTTCAACCTGTACTTTGAATAACTGGAACATATACCGATCTTGATGTTTCTAACTGAAAAGCTAACTTAGCCTTTTATTTTACTTAAAGTGGGATCATCTTGAATGCTCGGTAAATTTATGTCGGTCAGATTGAAAACACTGGTCTGACTGACTGACTAATTAACTGACTGACTGACTGCCCGCCTGACTGACTGACTTACCGAAAAATTGGACTGACTGACTGACTGATGCTGCGACATGAAAGGAGGTGGCTTGGGTGTCTGTTACATAAACAATATTTTTCTTGTAATTTCCATCTCGGTTGTATCGAGTTACACGGAGGATTTATGAGTGAAGTGTATCATCAAGAAACACGTAATTAGACTCTTTGAAATGTACGTGCAACCATTCATTAACTGAAATCGTTTGATCACTACTAATTTCCTGAAGGAAATTTAAGCTATTTTGTAAAAACGTCCCTGAAACTCTTCGATGAAACAATGAAACACAAATTTTTGGCAGGCGGTTGCATAAAAACAGTACCGAACTTTCATGCTTATAATTCACGGGTAGTAATAGTGGTAATACAATAGTAGATTTGTAATGTTCAATGGTTACGTGGTTTTACTACTTAAAAGTGAGTTTGGTATAATGTGTTGATAGAAAGCCCATCGAATAGCAGACGACACTAACTGTCGAAAAAATGAATTGAATACAGATAAACACCTTTAATCCCAAACCTGACGGTATCTTAACTGAAATCTTTCGTCGTTTTCAGCATACATTGAGTAGTTTTCTCGGGTAACCAATCACTTATTTGGTTTATATTAGTAATAAACAGATTGTACGCGCTTCACGATAGCCGGAAGCACGAACGTAAGCCCAATACTGCACACGCGCGCCAAAGCGCAGGAAAATCAAATTAAAGTGGTTTGAAATATAAAAAAACGATCGTTTCGATTAAGCAATCTCTGTAAGCGGCGTTGGTTCAGAGATTTCTGCGCTCTCAGACTTTATTATCGAAACTGAATAATTGAAGTCTTGCGTATACGTCCCCATAACCGTGGAACCGGTTTACATGACGGCTACGCATAAGGCTTAAGGACGTCGGCACTTCGTGATGTTGCACCGGGAAGGTTAAAGCTTCGAGGTGTAAACAACATTTATGCCCCATCCTTTTCATCTGGTGCAGGCGGTAGCACAGGTTCGTAGTTCTTGCGTCTGCGAGATAGTTGATTCGTGTATTTATCGACCAAGTTGACGTTTTACCTTGTTTTTAAACTGCATCGGTTGGTATACTTTCAACAAAGAACTGATTGAAAACTCATCAGTTGGCTGTTAGTTGGACATCATGGCGATCCATAAGAAACTTGGTTCACTTGTTCTTTGCGCACGGGAAGGATTTCGAGTTTGAATCGGCGAGTAATTTAGAAAGATCACAATAGAACAATGGTAAATAAATGATAAGGAACAAAGCAAGTTGAAAAAATGCACTGGAAGGAACCTGACAAGTATTTAACATATACGTAGCCCATGGTATTTTTACACGTCGGTTTTGTTACGACTGTGTGATCCATGTAGCTTTTAAGTTGCGTTTATCACTCAACGGCATTTGTCGTGGATGACACCAGTTGCACCACAAACAGTTCTGACATTTCATCGACTGTTGTTCTTACGTCCGAACGACATTCGATGTCGAATACAGGAATAACATGACTTAATTAAAATAACACAAAATAGAAAAATGGAAATTACAGAAAAACGAAGACGGCAAACATAAAAAATGAACTGTCAGTAATTTGCCAGGTAACGAGAGTCGTGTACATAGCCATTTTTCTTTTTACACGTCGGCTGTGTTACGACTGTGTGATTCGACCCCGACAGTTAGTACAATGTGATAATAAACTTCCAAAATATCCAATCATTAACGCATGCTTTATTTGAGAATCCGTATTGTTGTCATGGCTCGTGGAGCCGTTGATGAATCTGTGGCATCACGATCAGAAAATAATGAACGCCTATATCCATTATTCTACTTTGCTCTATCACCTTGTGTCAGCTCAAAGTATTTCTCGAAAGTTTGTTGGCAATTCTTCTTGACAGAATGCGTTCCATGTTCATGCACTTTCCATCTTGTTCAGCTCAACACACGGTCGGTCGGGTCGGTAAGAGTCTCTAATCCTTCTGCGTTTTCATATCGGGTTTACTCATTTTCAATCATCATACAGTATTATACAGTTCGTTATAATTTTTTGAAAACATTTTTAAGAATGATAATGAAAATAAACACTCGAATACAATGACGTTGATTATTGAATTCGTAACTAACAGTTCGATGAATTTGTAAAATCCATTTCAAGCCGACTCAATTTTTCTCCATGTTTTACTCTTCTATACAAGCCAAACCGAATTTTCGGAGCGCGCCTCGGCATTTGACATTCCTCATGGCAAACTAACTTTTTGCCATCGGGTCATTTTTGCCAACTGAGGCAGTTTCAATACACATTAAAATGGCTATTCGAAGTTAGAAGTTAAATTTCCTTGGACGTCCTCTTGCCGCACCCTTTATGATTTATTTTAACAATCTGAAAAGTTCCTGAGAACTCAACATTATCATTATCAGGCAACGAAACATTATCAGGCAGCGAAGAAGATTTATGTGATTTCATAGAATGAGCCACATGTGAATCCAACGGACAGCTGTACAATCGCTTCTCTGAATATTGCTGTAGGGCGAAACTATTTGAGGAACGCTCGTGTATTTGTTGAGCGACATGGACACGGACCTTGCTGTCTGTACGCGGTAGTTAACAAACCTCACGTAAATTTTTTTGAAAACTGTTTCAATATTTGTTTTCAGATAATACAGCCACTTAGCCCATAATATAATTCCCAGATTAAATTCTTCAGTCAACGCTATTTCAACAAACAAAATGAATGCTTTTCACGACATTCATTTTTCAGCTGCTTTGCTTTTGTAACTGTCGAGCCACTGATCTTTATGGAGCCATTTCTTTAAGATTATCAGCCAGGCACACTCAAATTGCCATTTGATCTGAATCTGAAACTAGTATGTGAATAAAAAAATGTGGTCCGTAGATGCTGAATAATATAAGCAATCAACAACACTATAATTGTGGTTTTTTACACGTTGTGATTATCTGTATTAATGATTAACTCAATAGAATCTTTCATCGCTCAATCACCAAGTCTATAACTGGCTGAGTGAAGTTAAGTACACATTTACGAAAAACAACGGCTTTGGCGAAGAAGATTAGGTCGTATAAATACTAGTATGTATGTGAACCAATCCTCACCCGATGTGATGCATCCGAAAACTGGTTTAGACTTTCATCTGGCATTCCACATCTGAGCGGACCTGACAAAAAATCTATTATTAATTTTATGTGTATTTTAATTACTATGATAAAAATGATGTTTGAATTTCTGCTAAATAATATAATTAATGAAAATATTAATCATGGACGAGATGACATCGTTGGACGATTTTCACTAACAATTGATAAAATTGAGACTACATTGGTTATGCCAGGCACTTCTTTAGTACAGAGAGTGCGATTCTGAAATTGAATGCTGAGCCTACAACTTCCAAACTATGTAAGTAAATGTATAGAATGAGACACAAGCGAATCCATATTTGAGTTGTATGTACATTTGCAACTCTGCGCATTTGGTTGAAGGGCGAGTACTTGAGTAACTCTTGCGCTCATACTCGTTAGTTGATACTTGAGTTGACTTCTTTCATTGGACAGCGTTTTATGTATACTGCCGTCTCCCATACATCTTTTCATCGTGGTTTTTCATTTTTTTGGCGAAGAGGCCTTCTTCTGTAAGTTGGTTCAGCGTCATTGTTGGCACTGCCTCAACCGAAGTATACATATGCCGAGTGCAATGTCCAGTTTGCCCATAATGTTCGACAATAAATTATAAAAGGACATAGTCATCCATGGTTTACATAGAGGAATCGACGCCTACTGCGGAATTTTTTGACTGACCTGTCATATGACTACGTCCAATGTCAACACCAGATCAACATTTAGTTTCATGATGGAAAGTTTGTTGCACAAAAATTGGTAAAAACTTCATATTGCAATTATATGTACCTAATATCTACAAATATAAAATATTACTTATCCTAAATACCAAAACACTAAAAACCTAAAGCAGGTACGCGGAGCGAAGCAAATCATCCTAACATGCAGACCAAACCAGTTCCAATAGACGAATTTATTCATATAGGTTAATATAAGTAATAACAGGTCAGAAAAGAGGTTAAAATAGGTAATAATAAACTTGGTCTTATTGGAGAAAAATTGGGCTCTGCCTGCAGCAGATGCATAGAGCGCTGGAGCGCTCACCAGCCTCCGCGCGTGTAGAAATGACAGCACACAGGGCCAGGCCGCGTATCCTGGTTTTGAATTAGATAGATAAGCGTGAATCAGAGTCAAAACGTTAATCATACACCAGCAAACCAGCCCAACCCAAATCAACATCGTTTCACAAACAATGACATGATCCAGGTCAACAGCTGAATCATGTCCCCGAAAAGGAATTGGTTGTAGGTCCGTTCACAATGTCATATACATATGTATACATGTATGTATATCTATGGTACCACTAAAGTGGTTTCACAAAATTATCTTCAATACTGTGTGTCTTTAACAACTTTAAACAAAAGAACGCATAAAGCGCACGCCTTGCAAGGTTAATTTCTAAATAAATATTGTAACGTGGTAACTGTTATCAATAACAAGGATAGATTATTATATTATACTGTAGGAGTGTCACGTTAACATAATTTTTTTTAATCGTGTAACATGACATTTAAATAAAATAACAATTGACAAAATCAGTTTAAAATACTCAGATCATTGTAAGACCAAGTTAGGAGTTTTATTTATAAACAATTTTTATTTCTCTAATGAACACATAAATTCAAGTAGTTCACACTTTGAATTTGTGTTTTAATTGTTTCTTTGGTATGGTGGTATGTTTTACCTTGCAGTTTCTGTTACTTCACAGTGCGTGTTAACTCGAATGTGAGTTACCAGTATCGTTCACCATGTTTGTAATCCCCAATTTTAGTGATGAATCTCGAAGCCCGATAAGTACATAAATCACATTAGAATATATGAAGCAGTTCGAATAGTCACATACGTATACATATAGCTTACATTTCGTTCACCTCACCGATGTGTATTGTAGCCGTTAGTATCTTAAAATATTTATGACATATAATTGAACGAAAATATTATTGTATACGTTTACAATAAAATAATTTGCCATAAGTGAATGGCTCCATTGTGTAGTGGTGTAGGTTCCTGAAATGAAAAAAGAGAAAAGGAAATAAATCATTTCCGATTAAACGTGAGAAGTGAAGAAAATAACCAACGTTGTGGCACCGATGAATAGTTTTTTTTAACTGAATACGCGTTATCTGAAAAATAGATTTTTTCTAGTATATCCGATTTGGAAGTTGTTTTTTTTGTTTTTATCACAAGTATTTCAACGACTTGAAAATAAAATATGTTCATTCCTCACTCACTAACTCACTCACTCACTCACTCACTCACTCACTCACTCACTCACTCAATCACTCACTCACTCATTCACTCACTCACTCACTCACTCAGTCACTCACTCACTTATGTACTTCTCACTCACTCACTCACTCTCTCACTCACTCACTCACTCACTCACTTACTCACTTACTCACTCACTCACTCACTTACTCACTCACTCACTCTCTCACTCACTCACTCACTCACTCACTCACTCACTCACTCACTCACTCACTCACTCACTCACTCACTCACTCACTCACTCACTCACTCACTCACTCACTCACTCACTCCCTCACTCACTTAGTCACTTACTCACTTACTCACTCACTCACTCACTCACTCACTCACTCTTTCACTGACTGTTTCACTCAACTGTCTGACTGATTTACTGACTGACTAACTAACTAATAAGCTCATTACCTGACTGACTAACGGTCTGACTTAGTGACTGACTGAATGAATGACTGAATGGCCGATACTGACTGCTTGATGATGTTTCCCTGTTAAGTGGTCGGAATGTTCTGTTGTTCGATAACGTTGTTTATTCTCATATTATGTATGTCTATCAGATCAAATTACAATACATAAAAAGAACAAGCTTTCTACTCACAGGAATGTCGGCCCAACATGTTTACTAGCGGATTAGAAGATCGAAAAAACCGACACATGTCCCCACTTTCAGTACCTGAATAGGGTTTTGTTTCACAATGTATGTACCGTTAACAGTTAAAGAAACCCGTCATTCCAGTCATAATGGAAGGATTTATCCATTCCGTTGAATCACTGGCGGACGAGCTCATCCTCCAAAAGGGAGGGGAATTTCGTCAAAGAGGGGGAATCGGCAGTTTTGAGGTCATTTTACCTACACCTTAGGGAAAAAATCCGAAATTTTTTAAAACATGAAAACGCCAGAGACGTATTCCACTTTTCCCTCCCCTTCTCGTCCGCTAGTGCGTTGAATATTTTATCGTTTGCCAGCGATGATGTTGATGGGGTCATTAGCGGATGACGGGGGAACGGAAAGCGCAACTACTAATTTTCGGCAGTTCCGAAAAGGCTGTATTGTTTCCTTAACGTGGGGTAAAATGGCCCCGTAACTGGGAATTCCCCACTATGGAGAAGTTTCCTCCGTTTGGAGGATTGGCTTTTTGTCTCTTCGTGAAATCCGCTTCTCTATTCACAGCGAGAAAGCACATCTGTTTTGATTGCAGTCTGACTGATTGGATGATCAGGCTTTTGTATATGATTCTCTTGTTATGAGATATGTTTGAATTATATTGACTGTCTGAATTAATGATTTACTGACTGACGGGCAACCTGATTGATGGCTGAATGACTCACTGACTGACTCACTGAACAACATGTTATCTCTCTTACTCACTCATTCCCTCACTCACTCACTCACTCACTCACTCACTCACTCACTCACTCACTCACTCACTCACTCACTCACTCACTCACTCACTCACTCACTCACTCACTCACTCACTCACTCACTCACTCACTCACTCACTCACTCACTCACTCACTCACTCACTCACTCACTCACTCACTCACTCACTCACTCACTCACTCACTCACTCACTCACTCACTCACTCACTCACTCACTCACTCACTCACTCACTCACTCACTCACTCACTCACTCACTCACTCACTCACTCCTTCACTCACTCACTCACTCCTTCACTCACTCACTCACTCACTCACTCACTCACTCACTCACTCACTCACTCACTCACTCACTCACTCACTCACTCACTCACTCACTCACTCACTCACTAACTCACTCACTCACTCACTCACTCACTCACTCACTCACTCACTCACTCACTAACTCACTCACTCACTCACTCACTCACTCACTCACTCACTCACTCATTCACTCACTCACTCACTCACTCACTCACTCACTCACTCACTCACTCACTCACTCACTCACTCACTCACTCACTCACTCACTCACTCACTCACTCACTCACTCACTCACTCACTCACTCACTCACTCACTCACTCACTAACTCACTCACTCACTCACTCACTCACTCACTCACTCACTCACTCACTCACTCACTCACTCACTCATTCACTCACTCACTCACTCACTCACTCACTCACTCACTCACTCACTCACTCACTCACTCACTCACTCACTCACTCACTCACTCACTCACTCACTCACTCACTCACTCACTCACTTAGTCACTCACTTATTCACTCACTCACTCACTCACTACCTCACTCATCAACTCACTCACAGTCGGATACCACAGTCTCTCCTAACATTAAACTCAGTCAGTCAGTTAGTTTTTCAATCAAAAGGGACCGTGTTGAAATTCGAATAGTTTCTCTACTGTGTCTCATATTACTAAAACAACGCTGTACATGTTTGTCGTTAGGAATTTGTATTTTCTTTCTAATGTTGTTTCATCATCTGAACATACAAGTTGCATTGTTGACATGCAAGAGAATAAATGGGATTCAGAAGATTGAACATGTGGTCGAACCTCTTAAAATGTGATTATATAAGAGAAATTCACTTTTAAAAATTGCTGTTCTGTTGAAAAATTTTATGAAGACTAAAATAGTATATTCGGTGGTTTAAATAATGAATTTAAAGATTAGAAAAAAATCTAAAAAAACTATCTCTAAAATAGAGTGAATGAGTAAGTGAGAGAGTGTCTTACATAAGTAAGAGAGTGAAAAAATAATACGTATTAGTATGTATGTAAATATTTGAGTATAGGAGTATGTCAGTATTTGAGTATACGAGTGAAAGAGTATACATTAAGTACATGTGTATGTGAGTATTTGAATATATTATAAATGTATGATTATATTGCTATAAATCTATTTTGGACCATGAAGCCTTCGTGATGTTTTATGCAGACTTAAATGAAACCGACCACACTTTTCAGTATAAAGTATTATTAGTATTAGCTATTCCGATTAACTTTGGCAAAGTTGAATAGCACACTAATTATTATTATAATCCATGTCCTAACTGATTGGAAATGACAAAAAAAACTTTTTATGCGGAAAACTTGTTGATCGACCGTCCTCAATATTAGGCAACCGAAATGGTCAGCACAATTCGCAACTGGGAAGCTGTCTTGCTAGGCATATTAAAAATCGTAAAAGCTTCACGACCCACATTCGATCAACATTCATCGACAAACCACCCTGAATCATTGATTAGGACGCATATTTGGAAACTGTACAGGTTTTTTGTCAAATTCCCAAATTCGACTTTTTTATTTTTGATACTGGAAGAAGCTAAGTTACGCTTTCTTCTTTATTAACGCACGGTCTGTGTTCGGAACTAAGCCGAAGCCGTTCAAACAATCAAACGGTCATTAGCTGTCGTTGGGTCGCACGAATTCTGACAAAAAACCGGTACAGTTTACAAATACGCGATCAGGTCACACATGAGTTGTCGAAGCCGCCGGCTGCATTGTATTGGACATCGGGCAACAACTGGATTGCCTCCGATTTCCAAGTATCGTAAAATTCGTCGTACTCTTCTATTGTAGTTTCATCTTCACTGCCCACCGCGTACACTCGACCTTCGAATCGGACGAGCGCAAAGCTTTGTCTGGCTTCGCTCATGCTCGCCTTCGTAGTCCACGAGTTGCTGATCGGATCGTAACTGCAACGAATCATGCAAAAATGACGGTTATTTGTAAAATCATATCATCAATAAAGTTTTGTAGTCTTTTTCTCGGTCCTCTGGTTCTTGGAGCGATCTGCTTTCTTTATGACTAAACTACTATCTGACAGAAAAACTTGTTGTTGATGTAAAAATCGCTGGTAACAAAAATTTTTTTTCAAGTTGTACAGGGTGTCCCAGCGAATTGTGATTGATAAATTGTTCTCCCTATTTTTTCAATAATACACATAACGTCTCGAAATTTCATATGGTAATAGTACATTATTCATCTGATGTGCTGATCTTTAAATTAATCTATTAGGATCAGTATTGCGTGTTTCACAGTCGATACAGCAACATGCCTGTAAATTTTCATGAATCGACTGGATTTCAGAGCATTTTTATCGAAAATAAATAATGGCTAAAAACTGAAAATTGCAGAAATTTTTTAAACAATTTTGAAAATTTTGTTAAATAGCAAGAGATATATTTATTTCATGAGTTAAAGTATCATTTTCTTTGGATGAAAAGCTTTTTTCGAATTCTTTTGATCCGCAAATTTTTGCCATCTTTACTTAAAATTGCAGTTCTGTTATCAATCTTTATTATAAGGAGGAATACCCAATCAATAAGGCAGCTTTATTCAATAGTTTATTCAGGGTGGCCCAAAAGTTTATGTAAACTTTTGGCCGTCTTTTTTGCGTATGTGAAATCATTAAAATACAACGGGACAAAAACGGTCGGAAATTACATGAACTTACCGAAAATGCTCTCCGTTTTGTTCTCAGATGATTATTTCATGAGTTATACACACGAACGTACGAAAACACGTTTTTAATACTTTTTGCGCTCGTTTTCCCCTCATTCACGATTTAAGCCATCTGTTATTTATATTTACTGTGATATTTCAGCGTTAGTGCTACAATTAGAAAGCTAACTAGAGTAGTTAAAATAACCCGTGGAAAATAGTTTAAAGTACAACCCGTGGAGTTTGGCTATTACAACCGTCTCATAAAATTTTTTTAGTGAACATTAGATTAAAAAACTTTACCCAACCACCTGAATAAAACATTTCAGACTTTTGATTTTAACAAAAATATTTTATTTGAAAAAGACTGAATACGTTTAACAGTTTAGCGAGAGAAAAATTCATGACGAAAGGTGTTGACGATTCCGTTAAAGTACATAGTAAATGGAGCATTTACTGGTTATTTGAATATTTGAATTTTAGTACTGGTCACGTGATAATCGCCTCAGGACCAGCTTTTGTAAAACCATATTTGAAATTTGCCTATTGATCGGTGTGCTTACTTTTTTTGGGGGGTTCGCGCTGGAAAATTGGTGAGCTAATTGTTGGACGGTGTGCTACGTGTTGAGCGTTGCCTCTCTGGGCGCGTGTTGTAGCATACGCGGTTCAACCGGGTAGTGTTGTACTAGGAATGTAGGAAGTTTGATTGAGTGTCTGACTGGCTAGAGTCCAGCAGACGTGTTATTGCTATGAAGTTCTATATTATGTAGTTATTGCATATTTTATTTGTGTTCTAAAGGTTTGAAGGCCATGTTGGAAGTTTAGGCTATTGTGTCGTATAGTCTGTTGGTTTTCTCCTGGAAGTGTAGTCGTTGAATCTAAATGTCTATATTCTCAATATTCTCACTCGTATAAATGCTGACGTATGAAGTATAATGAAACTATAAATTATACTTAATGTTTAAAGAGGTTTTATTTCAACATATAACAAAATATATCTAATATATACCACCTTTCTACTAGCAGTTGCGCGACACCAAAATACCACTAAGTTTCACTTAAATTATAGAAAAAAAGTTTTTTTATCGTTTAAAATATAAACATTGAAGCCCGGGGCACAAAAATTAGTGAATTATTCTCGCTAATTTATTCTTCACCACTACATACCCGGAATTATACACACCCCTTGGACTAATCCCGCTATATCAATCAGTGTTCACACGTATGTAGATTATGTCTTATTAATTCGTCCATACGAAGCTACAGGTACTGCCCGCCCAACATCTTCACACTCAATCACAATAACAGCAACAGAAGTAGTGGTCGTTGCCACGTGGCTCAGTTGGTTAACGCGCTTCGTAAAGTAGCGTGGGATCGTGAGTTCGAAACTCACACCTCTCCAGCTGTGACTACAAAGCTGTCCTGTTGGTGAGGGGCGTTAAAGACATCGCACTCTGTCTGTGGGTGTTAGTCGCTCCGCACAGACTGGTATGGGATGACCTCCTCGTTATCATCTCAACGTAGATGCAGAGAATCATTCCTGATGGCCATCTCCGTCAAATGACCTTTATCCCTTTTTATCCCTTTACCACTCCATTTTAATTCCTCGTTACAAGTACTCTCATCTTCAGTCCGCCTTTTATGTCTCTATTAATGGTAAATCACGGTGGAAAACGTTGTATTTCGGTTTTTTGAGGAGTTAATTGTTAATAGTTTGTTAAGCAATGTGGTTTGTGATAAGTGACAGATCTGACTGTGCTTCTGTTTTGTTTGTTTGAGGTGTTAATCGTAACAAAAAACCAAATACCGTGCCAAGCCAGCGGTAGAAAAGTGCGGAAACGAGGGGGTTCGAAATTTTTTTAAATTGCCAAAATGAAGCTTTAAAAAAATTACAATTGTATTTTTCACATAATTGCTAACCTTTCACACGTGCTGAGTACTTTGTGGCCGTCGTTTCCGCCGCACACCAGAATGTGTCCGCTGTTGAGCAGAATGGCACCCGGCTGGTCGTCCCTCACCGTGCTCATCGACTGACGTTGGTGCCACAACTCATCAACCAGTGACAAGTCGTACAAGCGGGAACTGCCGGTTTTTTTCACGTATCCTGAAAACTCATGCATAACACGTTCATGTTGCATAAAGCACAACACTTTCGCAAAATCTTGAAAAATTAATTCCTTTTTTGAAAAAAGACCAAAAAAAACAGTGGATCGAGAATTTTATTCAAGTAATACTTGTTGAAAAAAATCAACACTTATTCTCCCACTTACACTTACACTCCCATCAACAGAAATGGATCAAAGTATCAATCAAACTATCTCGACCGGTAATATACAAGCAGACATGAACAGGAGCAGGTGCAAAATTTTTACAGTTGAGAGACAGGAAAATGGCGCCAAACCTAATTTTGTGAAAAATATTAATGGATGTGCTCCGGAATGGAAAAGGTGTGATAGGAAAGGTTGTAGAACATGTATTCAAAGCAAGGAACACTTAATGGTACATTCGGTACATACGGGTATGAGTTACCATACGAATATTAATGACCAAACGTGCAGATCGAGAGACGTAGTATATGCGATCTCATGTGACAGATGTGGTATGGTTTACGTGGGAGAGACTATGCAAATGATTAAGACAAGATTCGGGCAGCATATAGGGGACGTGATTAGAAATAAAAAGGACTCATATTTGGTAAAGCATTACAACGATGACGGGCATGGATGGAAGGATATGAGGATAACGGTCTTAGACAAGGCGGAAACCAACGACAAAGCGATGTTAAGGGACAAGGAACTTATGTGGATTAAGATATTAAATACGGCGTATCCGTTGGGTAACAATGATGCGATTAAGGGCTACGGTAACATATCAGAGTGGACGAAAAACCCACCTCTACGGGCGGATAATACACCTTTCTATGCTATGAAAACGAATGACAGAAGACGAAGACCAAGGGGAAGGAAGGTTAAGAAGATAATTAATGAGGGGCTCACAGAGGAGATTGAAGAACTCTTGAAAAGACGAAGCTTTGGTAAACTGTATAGCTTGCTACGCTCGATGAACAAGAAGTCGCTGATGCACGGGGTTAAGAGACTTGGAACATAATTAAGGAGCAAGGAGGTCTCCATTTTGTTATTAGGCTACATGGCGGGTAGGTATGAGACGAAGAAAGAAGAGAAAAAGATAGGGAAAAAGCCGATTGAGGTAAGAATTAACTTTGCGTGTAAAGATATGGATAAGGCATTTATCCAGGGATACATGAATAAGAATAGACACAGAGGATTATTAGGTTATGAAGAGGGTATGGAAGGAGAATGCAGACCGGTGAGGATAATATTTAAATATGATACTTGTCTGGGTAGATTGGTAATGAACTACAGGAAGGTGCTGAGAAGTGTTACGGTGGAAGAAATGGAGGACACTTCAAAGGTTGATTGTTTTTGTAAAGAAAAATATCCGGACTACATTCATACTGAAGGTCACGTGGTTACGGGTAATGTAAATATAGTGGATGATAACCTATGGCTTAGAAACGCTATGGCAAAGGGTACGAACTTCAGGCCGGATAAGGGATATACGACGTCTTAGGAATATAGGGAGATGGAGCTTGAGATCCGAAGATATGCGTTTAGGGTGTGGAGAGGAGAGGATAGGGAAAAAGATGAGAGGGTTGATATGTATGTTAAGCGGGTTATGGAACACATTAAGAGACGGGTAGGCGATGGTGGAAAGCCGTGTAGGTGGAATCTTAAAAGCAAGGTGCTCAGGGACCTGGTTTGTATGCCAATAGACAAAGCCTCTAATAACTTTGCATTTATGTGTAAAAGGTTATATATTGGAATGATCTTGAGAGAGATACGGACGACTGGAGAAGGCATAGATACCTATGTAGAGGACAATAGTACTATTGCTGAACTGATTAGTAGACACGGAAGGCTGAATAAAAGATACGAAATGGAGATTGAAAAAGAAAACGAATGTCTTCCAGTGCTTTTTGGAACACCGAAATTTCACAAACCGGTAATGAAGCTGCGTTTTATAGCGGGATCATCAAAAAGTACCATGAAGCCTATCTCGATCTTGGCATACAATGCAATGACTAAGCTTAAAGAACATTTTAGGAGCTACTGTACGATTGTGGAAAAAAGAAGTGGGGAAAAACGTTACGTTTCGGTTTCGGACAGTGAGAGTGTTGTACGGATCTTGGATAGGACAAAGGAATATTTAACGGTAAAAACCTATGACTTTAGTACACTGTACACCAGATTCCCTCACGATGTGATTATGAATAGCTTAGGATATGTTATTGATATGTTGTTTAAGAATAGTGGAAAGAGATACATGATTGTCAGGAAAAATAAATGTAAGTTTGGGTGTAAGGCCTACTACAGCAATGACAGGATACGAGAAGGAAACTGGATTGCGCTGGATAAGGTAGAGGTAATAGAGTTATTATTTGAGGTACTTAATGAGACATTCGTGACGGTGGGTAGCAAAATATATAGGCAAGTGATGGGTGTCCCCATTGGGGGTGCAGCGAGTGGACTATACGCAGACTTAGTTCTAAGTGTTATGGAATATAAATTTTTTCAGATACGAGGTAACGGAATAGGGAAAGGGGCACTACTATTTAGGTACGTAGATGACATTTTGGCGGTCAATTTAGATGTTACTAGAATGATGCGTGAGGCATACGATGGAAGCTTAGAAATAAACGAGGAAACAGGAAACGGAGGAGTGGTTAGTTATCTGGACTTTAGCATTGATTTGAACAAGGGAGTGGTTAAACCGTACAATAAGACTCGAGTATTTAATTTCCATGTGAATAGGGCTTATGACGCCAAATCTAACGTGCCAGAACGTATGATTGAGGGGGTGGTCATCGGTGCACTATATAGGCTTACTACAACGGCTGAAACCTGGATGGACTTCTATGAAAACTGTGAAACATACTTGAGGGAACTGAGTAATAGAGGGCATGATAAGAATACGCTGATTAAGGCAGTAATTAGATTCTGTGGAAAACATCAGACTAGAATGTGGAAGTACGGTATGTTAGACAGAAAGAGAATTTTTACAAGATTCATTGGGCCGACTACACGCGCACTTATTGATTGAGTCAACTGAACATCTAAGGAACGCTAACAGGTAAGCGATGCTATCAATGATATGAACACATTGTACATGTTATATGATGAACTGAACTGAATAGTAGCATACTGAACAGAATATATATTAGTGGGCTACAATGAATGTTATTGTTATTAACCAAATTCCTTATAAAAGAATGACACAAGTTTTTTGCTATTTGTTTCTGTTGCCGGGTAAAACGAAGTTTGGTTCTTTTGTGAAGTATGCTAAATGTCTATTGATGATTTGTTTTTATTAGAAAAGTCAATTTGTGTCGATAATACAACAGTCGGAGAAAATGGGAAGATCGCCGAAAACTAACAAGGTCGGTTTGGTGTACGACACTTTAGTAAGAAAATAGGTAAGTAGGCTAGAATCCCTTGTCAACTGACGAGCTCTGGGGGATTCTTAGGCGGCGTCTTGATAGACAGAGCAAAACGCCACTTAGGTTAGGTTAAGGTTTTTTGGATGTATATTTATTGTTGTTGATTATATATTGTTTTGTTTTTATTAATGATGGTTATATGATAAACTAATATTAATTAGCCAAAAAATAAACACAAAGTTCTATTTCATCAATTTTCAGTCTATATTTGTTATGGACAGTAAAGAAAGCTTGGAATTATGGTATTTCGTTTTTTAGGGGGCCATTTATTTCATGGACGGTTGATTTCTTTGCTTAATTCATCTAAAATGGTATTTTCCTCACTGGGTTAATAAAAGATCTGTAGATGTTACTTGGAACTTTCAGCATTGAAAAAATATAGTTTAAAATGTGTTCTTTCATTAAACAGAAAAAAGCAAAAATTTTAAACTTAAAAATTATTTATGGAATAGGTCGAGTTGCGTATGGATTATACCGAATTTGTATTGCATATTAAAATTTTCACGAATGTTCTCTAAAAACGTTGTGAAGAGTGAAAAATGCATTTTTTGTTTATCGTCCACAAATTCAATTTTCCCAGCACACCTTGTTCGTTTAATTGCATGCACCTACATTTCGGAGTTACGCTATATCGTGGATGATATGTTCAAAACCACAGTGAAATTAATGCCCAATTCGAAATAACTGTTTGTTCTGATAATAAAAATTTTCTTAATCTCAGAAAAAGCTTTTTGGTACAAGGAAATCGAATACCCGTGTATTCCAGAACGTAAAATTTCCGAAAAATCTTGATATTTCAGATCGGGCCTCAAACACACGTTCCGTTGACAAACATTCCGAAATGCGCGCAATAAATTTTTCTCAGATAAACAAAAAAACTGGACAGGCTATAATCGAATCTTCGATACCGCCGACCCACCGAGTCAAATCAACGTTTTCACTCACCTCCGATCACATACAGATGGCCCTGGCTGAAGACATGCCACAGTCATGCGCGTCAACAGGCGGCTGGTGTCGGCGCGCGGGTCTGACTCGTACACCGTGTCCAGGTGATTGCCAGAGTTTTCGCCACCACTCGTGTAGAACTTGCAATTGCAAGCGGTGCCAGACATCCAGTAGAATGCTTTGTTAGCTCCTAAATGAGGGAATTACCGGGAAGTATGTTTTTTTTGTTTAAATTATTTCCACGAAGTAGAAATATGGCACCAGTTCTACACTACGTAAACACTGTTTAATTGCTTAAAAAACTTTAAGCTCAAATCAGTTTTATATTTTCCTCGAACATTTTCATTTTATTTTTTACTTGGTTGGATTTATTCTATCAAATCAAATCTTGATTCCCGCATTCATCAAAAAACCTATTGAAACATAATTAAATTTTTGTGGCTGTTGAAGCGACACTATTTCAAACTAGAAAATAACCAACCGTAGTTGTCTGGTTTCGCGAACGCACCGACGTCAGGCACGTATGTCTGTCCGCTATAGCTAGCTTGCCCAGCGACTGCGATGCCCTTCCACGCGGCTGAAACCATTGTCGTGAGGGACAGCAGGACGGTGGGGAGAAGTAGTGAAGCGTGCATGGTCGATGTTGGTCTGAAGTACGATCATTGCGCTCAGAAACGTACATGAATTGACGAAGATTTGCCAAACCGAGTTTCGGCTAATATAAAGAACTGGCAGAAGAAAATTGAACCAAGTAGTTGAATAAATTGCCAAGTTTACGGATCTCAGATAAAGTTTGTTTGAAACGGTACGTCTAACAGAACAGTTTCCGGACGCAGTTCGCCCACTGAATCTATCGTAATACAGAGAAAATATTGTATATTTGGGGGACCTTCTCAACATGTCAAGTTTTTGACAAAAGTATAGGTTGGACAGAGTTTTATTAGAAAAGTAAATGGTAGGATTTTAACCAAACCCCATTGACTAAAAATTAATTTTGGATTTGGAATTTAAACATGACTTCGATACTGCAAATAAATTGGTGTAAAATAGGCTTTTATGATGATGGAGACGTTTTCAGATCGATTCCATATTGTTTCAGTATTTATTTTCGTTAATATTTATTTGTTTTCAACTCCCCAACTTTTCAATCATTTTATCATAGCAAATCCAAATGATAATTTCTGAGTTTTGGATTATCAAAAAAATTATGCCAAAATGAATTTAAATTTCCTAAAATTATAAAAAATTTATTTTCGGAAAAAATATGTTACATCGTAAGTCAAATTAATTTGGGGATGCGGTTAGAAGGGTTCTTGAATGATCTAAGGTCAAAATTCTTCAACTGAACAACTGAAACGGTAGATTTTCAGATGAGTCTTTCACATAATAGGTTTCTAAATCCAAAATTTATTTCTAGTCAATGGGGGTTGGGTGTAATTCTACCATTTGCGATTATCCACTTAAAACGTTTATCCAGCTTGATGTGACTGTAGCATTTCATGCGATAATATGATTTCACCCCCAAATTGATCAACGAATATTGGGAAAGAATCTTTTTTTGACTTTTCGGGTAATATTTATGTAACTACAGGGTGGTCCAAAAAAAATTACAACACTTTGAAGCTGAATAACTCTCGGCACAGGCATCTGATTTCATTGAAACTTTCAGGTATTATCACCAACATACTAACTTAGAAAAATGTATAAAACCAAGGTGATCGAACAATTACAGCGGCCACCACGCATTAATGTTTGCGAAAATGCGCATGGGTCAAAAGCCGCCTAAATCGTGCATGCATATTCAAGGGATGATATGCACGTAATAAAAGAAACATTAGATTTTGCTAGTCGATGGTGAAAATTCCACGTTCACTTAAATTTTATCGATGGTTTTTGAGCATTTGTTCAATTGGTTTTTATTTTTTCATTTTAAATTAGCAAACTAAACGCTTTTTCAATGTCAGAAGGAGATACACGCAGTTTTCACCTCTGAAACAAGATTTTATCTAATGAAAAATATAATTCGAAAAATCTAAACTACAAATGTTTCAGAATAAGTAAAAAAGACTCTTGATTGATTACAGGCTAAAATAACTGAGTTTATTGTTTCACAAATCACGTGTAATCCATGTTCTAATTGTTCGCTTGGTTTTTGACCCACACCCATTTTTGCAAACATTAATGCGTGGTGGCCGCTGTGATTGTCCGATCAACTTGGTTTTATACATTTTTCTAAGTTAGTATGTTGTTGATAATACCTGAAAATTTCAATCAAATCTGATCTCTGTGCCGAGAGTTATTCCGCTTCAAAGTGTTGTCATTTTTTTTGGACCACCCTGTAGAATGCTAGTACGTCAGTCAGTCAGTCATTCAGGCAATTTTCCAGACCCCACAGATTTTTTGAAAGTTTACAGTTTTTATCAAAAATCTGGGAAACGAACCCCGGGCCACTCGCATGCTAGGCAAGCGCCCTTGCACTGTGCTACTGAGCCGATGCAACTAAACTGCATATACCCAACTATAACTGGCTCGCTACGCTCGCATGCTTTCTACAGCACGTGGCTATGCTACAACACGTGCAGGAGGAAATATTGAAATCTCCCCTGCGGGGCCTATCGCGCTTGTCCTCGCTCCGCTCGGACAAGCCAGCCTTACGTTAGGTTATCGACGCTCGCAGACAGTAAAACTTTACATGGAATAGTAATGTTGCTCGAGAAAAACCAAATTCAAAAAATCTGTGGGGTTTGTAATCATGCGTCATGCAATCAGCCATTCAGTCAACCTGTCAGTGAGTGAGTCAGTCAATCTGTCTGTCACTTTGGCAGTCAATTAGCTGCTTAGTCGGTCATCAGCCGCTCACTCAGTAAAAAATTTATTCAGTCAGTCAATGAAAAAAAATCCTGCACTCAGCTACTCATACAATGAGTAAACTTGGTCAGTTCTACGGTTCAACTGGTTCAACTCTATCACTCAGTCAGTTATACGTCAATCAAGCAGTCAGTCAGACAATCAGTCAACCAATCACGACAGTCAATCAGTCAGTCAGCAATCCAATGGTTTCATAATACGGTAAATGTAAAATGCATTAGTATTCAAAAAAGCAAGTGTCAATATAAAAGTGGTTTCACGATGTGTCAAATGAATTGGTGGAATAAAATGGCATAAACAAAAAGCATGCATAATTTCAAGAAACAAAAAACTTGCCTTCAGTCTAACTGCAGATACATAAAAAAACGTCATATGCCAACACCACATTTAACTGATAGGGAATTTGTCTTTCAATGTTGATGGTGCGCAAGTCAAGCGTCACAGATAAAGTTACTGGCAGATCGAAATTTTTTATCAGCCATTTTCTGTTATGTGCGATCCATTTACAACAGAGTGATAACAGTTTGATTACCGGAGGGAAGACATTAAGTGTCACGGAATTGTTTTGTCTCATAGATGCAATGAATAACGTTATGTGAACAACAATTTTTGACCATCAGTAAAAAAAATTTCTTAATTTTTTAAGACTTCGTCGTTGTTTTTTTGCATTAAAAACAACGAATCAAACTCACTCAGTCACGCACTCACTTACTCACTAACTCAATCACTCACTCACTCACTCACTCACTCGCTCACTCTGTAAATTATAAAGACAACAGCTATCAATCAGTACATTTTGCTGAATATGGAAAAGTAAATTTCACAAAGAAATTTCGATGAAGAAATATAAATAAATATTGATTTCACTCAGAAATCACGACTTTTGATAAATGTGAAACACGCTCTCACTAAGAGCTTTCGGTGAGTGGATGAAATCCAAAGGAAGAGTTCACTAAGAACGAGTGGGAATTCCTCTAAACAGTGGTGATATGTTGCGAATTGAATTTATCGGACGCTGCGTATAACTGTTTCCTAACAGAGACGACAAATCAGGAAGCAACACTGTTTCACGGTTGAAAAGTAACTGAAACGGACTGAGATTTTTCAGCGAGTTATGCGGGGCCGTTCGAATACTAAACATTTTTAACGGCAAAGCATCCGTCTATCCTGAAAAAAATGCGTGAAGCCTGAGTAACCGTTTTTCCCCAACGTTCAATCTGGCAGTCTGTACTCTGTCTGTTTATAAGACTTATAATGTGCTGTATTTGCTTAAGTTGAAAAATCTCAGCCAACGTATGACCGTAATATGATCGTGAAAATGACCGTATTATGACTTAACGTATGACCGTAAATATTTCCGTAATCTGACCGTAAATATGTCCAATGTAAAAGTATTGATCAAAATTATTGAACACAACTACGTAAAAACTTTTTTTTTATAATACAACTAATACTTTTCAGATCGTAAACTTATGACCGTAAAATGTATGACTGTAAAACTGAAATGACCGTCAGATTTGAACAATTATTGAAAAATACTGAGATTAATTACGCAACTTTTTCACGGAAATTAATATGTCATCAGTCCGAAATAAGCTAGTACCATATAAAAGTTATTGCTTCATAATTGGCCGTAAATAATTTGTCGGTAAATTATGAAGCTATAACTTTTATGAAGTGCGTGGTGACATTAGTACCTACATCCATTGAATATTTGACGTACGCCTGAATCCGTACACAGAACACGTTCAAACAATGCCTTGGCCATTATCTTTGCGGAAATTTTTTGTACCACATCAGCAATTTTTCATCTAGTGAGTGAGTCAATGAGCAAAATTATGAATTTATATTCGACTGGCTCTGAACAACGATATGGACCGAGGCAGCCTATTGAATATTCCGGAGAGATTGTCGATTATAAATTCAAAGATAAAATCGAACTTAATCGCATAAAGTACGTATGTATTTTCTGCCAAACTGACATAGACAGTGTTAATCGATAATGAATACTTTGTGAATGATCGCCGTACCATGTTCCACGATGTACGAATTCAAACAGGAGCCTGAAAGAAAACACTGTATATTTTCGAGCCATTGAGATCAAAAATAAATAACTAACCTGGATACGACTGAACCCATTAGAAACAATGACCTGGATTATACGTTTAATTAGTTACTCAAAGACCACAAAAATTATGTTATTTGGCTACCGGACAGTGCCGTCAATCTCGTGACTGTTCTAACGGCTGGTGCTGGATTGTAGCGCTGATAACCGTACCATGGTAACGATAGCTGATGATGAAAAAACAATGTACGAACTAAGAAATATCTGTTCGAATATAATAGATAAAAATAAATGTAAGGTAACAGATCTATTAGAAACTAATATTATATTTTAATATACAGGGTGGAGGAAAAAATTCTGGCGTTGGCTCGTTTAGTTCGATTTTTTCACGTATCCTGTATTATTCCAATAGAATCGTTTTCTGCGTTTTATCCCAATTCACACATTGTATGCTATTTTTAAGTGCATACGTAGTCTGTTTTACAACGATATTTATGTATGGGTAACTGTTTATTGCGGTACGCGCCGAGTAATTTGTTTATACAGATTCTGACTTTAATACTCTTCTTGAGTCTCTTTCATCTCGCCCAGACGGAATTGTTTTATTCTTCATAGGTGCTTTTTTCGTACGTTGAAAATTTCCCCGAATCGAATCGAATTTCACACTCTGATCTTCTTTTGTAGGCATTCTGATTTATTTTCGTCGTGAAGATGCTGTCGTTCACCAATTTACCTCAACCAGGGGATATAGACTGGTAGCTTGTGTCAAGTTCTTTACAGCACATTTTCATGGTTGGTTGACTGAACTTGTTGCACCTTTACACATTCAGCCAAATCAGTCGTAATCAAAGAACACGAAGCGCCGCTATCCAACAGGGCTTTCATTGTAATCCCGTTAACCGTTGCTGGTATGTAACAGTAGTATTTTGGATTTGTGAAACTTATCCTATGATAATCTTTATTTGTAAATAAACCAAGTCCGCTACGTCCGTATGCAAGTAGATACTTTATTATGTCACGATGTAGTGTAGATAGAGTAGAGTCGCCCAGTCAAGCTCTGCAGATAACAGCGTTTCACGCTTACTAAATCACGTTATGTACATACGTACATCCAAGTCTCGATGGTTCACGCACTGGGTCCATCACCCAAACATAACAACGCGCACCGTTGCCTCTATACAGTGCAGTCATGTAAAAATGTCTATATTGTGTCGATAAATACCTAAATTTCAATAATTATCTATATTTTGTAGATAAAAAAAATTCTGTTGGGAACTTTTGCATCAAAGCCGTGGATGCAAAAATGGTAAGTGGATTTTTTGAGATAAGATAATTAACCGAGTTGTAATAACTTGAATGAACAGAGAAACCACAATTTTTCAAGTTGAAAAATATTTTATTAAGGTTCTTCATAAGAACAAACTATCATTCTCTTCCTTTTCTCTTCAAGTAAGTTGTTGTTGTTGTTGTTGATAAACTGTGTTTAGTGACACGAATGATATACCAGAATGTAGTGTATCGACTTAGAAGTGTTTAGTGAAATCCGACTTTCGAAGGCTGCGGATAACTACCGTAGAGGACAGCGAGATCCGACTTTCCGCGACGTGGAGTGCCTGCTGGGTTTCATAGCTGACTTTCGATCCATTGCCCATTATTTAGCCAATTGAGCCTATCACTCCTTGCATGCGCATTCATCATAGTGTATTGCACATGCTAGCTTTGGCACCGTGTTTCATGGCTTACTCTCAGTTGTTTGAGTTATCGAGAAGATCCTTCACCACTGGAATGACCCGCCGGGCTTCATCTTCTATTTGTAAAAGCACGAGAAATGGTTCAGCAACAGTACGTGTCACCGTCCGCCTTCTTAATGAATTCGAAAAACACACGTTCACATGTTAAGCGGTTTGAATCATATTGTTTTAAGAAATTCTGCAAACAAGTTTCTGAAGTGACAGAACTCGATTCAGTTCGAACCATAGGATCATAGATCCTACCCACTGAAATTGATGATAATGTTTGATACGTATTATTTTCAGTCGCTTCCCATTGAGTTGTTTCGTGTGGTCTGAGAGTTTGATATAGATCGGTATAACTCAGCTCCCTGTTAGAAGACACCATAGAAAGACAACAGCACTTAAATGTAGTACATCCTGTAAAGTAGTGGCTGTTTGTGGTACAAAGTAAAAGGGGTCTAGCCCGTCTTTTGCCCACTTCATTAGTCTTACATATCAAAACAGGCTCAGAATCAAAATCATGTTTCATTATCACAAATAAAGTCAGCTGTTATAAAACATGTTCAAGATCAGGACACTTATATAAGATGATATTATAAACGGGTAATTATGTACATATGTTAGTCTAATTATATTATTCACAGTATAAAATTGAATATACACCAATTATATCAAACTTATTCACCAACTTTTTCAGTCGTTATATGTGACGAATTTATCGGATTTATACCGAATGAACTTGAAAGTAATCTAACATTTTATGAAATCCTGATTTGAACGATTGATGGAGATGAAAAATCTCATGGAAGTGAAAAGTTGTAGTTAAAGTTAGATGTTATGGGATTGTGTCTGATTTGTTTGATTGTACAATGATTGATTGGTTTTTCACCGGAATGCGGTAAGATTTTATAACTGAGCAAGCGAGCTCACAACTTTTTTCCTATTTGGTTGTTGATGGACGTTCTACAGTGGTGAATCATGTCACTGCGAAATACCGTCCTAATGAATCCGGTTGATTCATTTCGTTTCTGTTGTCGGTTTGCTTCGGGCGAGTGCTGGACTTTTTAAATTTGTAGAATCTGAGTCGAATGTAATTAATACATGATTGATTGATCTGATTATGATTGTTCTCAGTCAAAACGTGACCAGTTATTTTGAGCTGAACCGGCGCTCTGTGCAATTGAACTGTTTCATAAAAAAGATTGTGCCATTCTGTCGGTCGGAGTCAGTAAGCTGGCCAAAAAATCCATTTTCATTTCAATTAACATGATAAAAATCATTGCTTCCGCTTATTGCACTGTAGAAACGGTGTAGCGGAATCGGCGGTAGAACAAGAGTTCACACAGGATGGTTCAATCGTTCTTCAGTCGTACTTCATAGTCAGACGTTCGTGTATGTAATTACAGGTATCTCTCTGAATATCTGACTCTAATCGCTGTTGTCGTGGGAATAGTTGTACGGTAATATGATTTTTCTGCAAATCCATTTTCATTTTAATGGACTTATGATGTTTTCGTTCTCGGTCACTGCACTGCGTGAAGGATAATCTGCGGTAGTGACGCAACCCACCAAACTCATAGACTGACATAATGACAGAAGACGGATTGTGCAATTAAAGTAATTGCAGATTGAATAATTGCTGGATGCGAATCATATGATCCAATAAAATAATGTTCTGACCAATCCCATGCGCAAAGCACGCCAGGACAAAGGGAGGGCGGCGCAATCAGCAGCAGTCTATAAAAAAACATTCACGTATGCCGGCCAACCCGTTATGTCCCCGCGTGCCTAACAACCGGTTAGTGGTGACAGGTTGGACAATATTTCACATTGGGTGGGCAATCTGGCATTCATTAGTTTCTTCAGTCATACTTCATGATGAGATGTTCGTGATGGCTCTGAGTGTTTCAATCGTCGTTGTAATGGGAGCAGGTGCCTTCATCATTATCGTCGATGGTCTAATGGCATATACAGACAAGGCATGTCAAATAAAAAAATGAGAAAAAACTGGTCAATTGTTTTTTGAGAATCTGAATTGGAGTCGTCCGGTCCTTGAAACTCAGCGAGGCGGGACCTCCATGTAAATAATTAATGATAAGATCTAATGGTTCCTGCAACGAGTTTCGTTCTGTGAGTGTACAGCGTAATAATATAACTTGGCCGAGCGAAGTGACAGTACGATAATTTTATTGGAGATAAGATACGGTAATCGAAGGGCGATGATGTGAGTGTGTGTTGTGGATATGTAGGTTAGCTGGTCGTGGTTGGGCGGGGGTTCACTTAAATACACCAGGGGTATTTCGCAAACTTTCGAATTAAATGAAAACTGATTAAAATGTTTTGTCTATCCCGATCATCGATCGGGATTTGGTGACGTCAATGAAAGTATCACTTTATATTCTTCATGTGAGCAGAAACCAGTCACTGGCGTCACTTGTTATTTGAGAGATAAATCTGGGTCAATTTCAAAATGTTTCGAATTTTTATTTAAAACGTTCATAGTGAACTTTGGGCTATTCACAATATCATGTTGATAATCTTATTGACTTGCTCAAACCATAATCGATATGATTCGCGTAAACCTCGCGAGGATCAGCAGGACATTCGCTCACATTCATTGGAACGGAATCCACTTATAGCTGACCCAAATATTAGAATTGAAATGGAGATTCAAGTTTCAAATCCGATTTTTTCACATCGCTCATTATTTTCGAAAGCCGCGGGTATTATGTTTGTGAGCGAAGAATTGTCGCACGCTATTCCGTTGACTGTTATTTACTAAATCATGAAATTTAAAATATAATAATGGAATGAAATGAAATAACGTATTCTATATCCTTATAGGCATCGGATGACTTCACAGAATGGAGTTCCAGGGCATGTCACCGTCATATCAGCGTGTATTACTCAGTACTGTCACATACACTCGATGTTTCCCCACTTCATACTCCAGAGGCACCATTATGACTGGAGTTCTACATTATTTCAATAAACCATGCATAACGGATTCAATGCATACTGTATATCAAGTTGTATGGGATCCATAGTTAATACGATCAAATGATAGAAGTTTGGCAAAATTTAGCTTCCTTCAATGTCTTGTAGAACATCAAAGATAAGCAACACAACCAGCAACTTCGTCGTCGGTTATAAATAGTTATGTATAGTCCGCTATAGAGTGCACCAGGTTTAACAAATCTGGATCACTTTGAACTTTTTCAAACTCAAAATAACCTAAAATTGAACTCCAGCTTAGATTAATATGTAGTAATTGTATGATGATTGTGGAAAACATTCAATGACTCAATGGTGATTGATTAATACGTATTACTGGTCTACCCCACGTTCCCTCCGTGCGGATGTCCATTATGCAGTGCGTCCAAATCGATGTCTGGAACGGAACAAAATTATTCTCTGAATGAAAAGAAAAAAAATCACCAACCTTTCATAGTCGACTGACTTTTACTCGTGATCAGATACTTGGTTCTCATTTTTCCGCACCCGCATGTCAAGAAAAACAGACTGACTGACAAACTACGAATCTGACTGACTGACTGTCTGACTAACTGACTGACTGACTGACTAAATGACTGACTGACAGATTAAATGACTGACCAACTGACCGACTGACTGACTGACTGACTGACTGACTGACTGACTGACTGACTGACTGACTGACTGACTGACTGACTGACTAACTGACTGACTGACTGACTGACTGACTGACTGACTGACTGACTGACTGACTGACTGACTGACTGACTGACTGATTGACTGCCTGACTGAGCGACTGATTGATTGGTTGATTTAGTTTATGTTAAACGGTCGTGAAATAATTCTCTCATCAAACGCAGTTTTATTCGTTATCCTGTATACATAGGTTGTCTGGGTTGCTTGCCATTCAAATGAGTGGTAGACGCTCAAAAAGGATTGAAAATAAATTTCTCACGTTAAACGCTGTTTTTTTTGTCTATATTGACTGTATTGCTTGCTATTCAAAGCAGTGGCAGACGCTCCAAAAGGATGGATAATTTATTATTTGCCAAGTGAAAGAGCAGTGTGAATCAGCAGTCAACTGCGGAGCAAAAATGTGGCTTTCGACTATTAATTTCCTTTCTGGTTTGTTATCTAGATAACAACTATGTAAATTTAACTATGGTTTCATGTCATTCTGTCAGACTTACTGACTGCCTGACTGTCTGCTGACTGACTCACTGACTGACTCACTGACTGTCTCACTGACAGACTGACTGTCTGCCGACTGACTTACTGACTGACTGACTGACTTACTGACTGCCTGACTGACTGACTGACTGATGGACTGATTGACTGGTTGACTGACTACACATTTGATTTAATTTATGCATGGTATCTCACATCAAACCCAAGTTTTTCCTGTCTAAGTTGACTGTCTTGCTTGCTATTCAAAGTAGTCGCCGCGATGCTCCAAAAGGATGGATAATTTAATATTTGCCAAGTGGAAGGGCGGTGTGAAACAACAGTTTATTGCGGGGCAAAAATAGGGCTTTCGACGGTTAAATTTTTGTTTTTGGTTAGTTATCTAGCTAAAAAGTATGTAACTATGGTTTATTTTCAGTCTGTCTGACATACTGACTGACTGACTGACTGATTGACTGACTGACTGACTGACTGACTGACTGACTGACTGACTTTTCTGACCGACTGACTGACTGACTGACTGACTGACTGACTGACTGACTGACTGACTGACTGACTGACTGACTGACTGACTGACTGACTGACTGACTGACTGACTGACTGACTGACTGACTGACTGACTGACTGACTGACTGACTGACTGATTGACTGACTGGCTGGTTGATTCAATATATTCTAAATATTCTAAACGGTGGTTGGTGGTTTCTCACATCAAACGCTGTTTTTTCCTGTCTAGATTGACTGTATTGCTTGCTATTCAAAATAGTGGCAGACGCTCCAAAAGGATGGTTATTAATATATGCAAAGTGGAATGGCAGCGTGAATCAGCAGTTTATTGCGGGGCAAAAACGGGGGCTTTCGACTATTTCATTCATTTCTGGTTCGCTATCTAGATAACAACTATGTAACTTTGGTTGCTTGTCATTCTGTCTGACTTACTGACCGACTAACTGACTAATTGACTGACTGACTGACTGACTGACTGACTGACTGACTGACTGACTGACTGACTGACTGACTGACTAACTGACTAACTGACTGACTGACTGACTGACAGACTGACTGACTGACTGACTGACTGACTGACTGACTGACTGACTGACTGACTGACTGACTGACTGACTGACTGACTGACTGACTGACTGACTGACTGACTGACTGACTGACTGACTGACTGACTGCCTCACTGACTTAATGTTAAATTAATGTATTATAAACGGATGTTGGTGGTTTCCCACATCCAACGCTGTTTTTTCCTATTTAGGTTGTCTGGATCACTGGCTATTCAAAGCGCGATTGCTCCAAACGGATGGATATTAATATTTACCAAATGGAAGGGCGGTGTGAATCAGCAGTTTATGGTGGGGCAAAAAGCGACATTCGACTATTACATTCCTTTCTGGATCGCTAACTAGATAACAACTAACTATGGTTTCTGGTTATTCAGAAACGTTTTCGACGCGCATTTTGAAATCAAATCTACACACATAAAATGAGCAGTTTTTTGGAAACATACAAAGCGCCTACAATTCATTGCATATGTATGAGCATAACGATTTATAAAAATAATGTATGATACAGATATACTCGGACTAAGCTATGTACAGGGTGTCCCACAAAGCTATGTGCAGGTTGTACAGGGTGTGCAGGGTGTACAGGTTGTCAAAATTAAGTGTCTTCGTAAAAATAGCGTAACTAGCGGAAAAATGTCTAAATTCAAATGTGTTTCAAGCAAACATGAATTTCAAGAGTTGTCTTTCGAATGACTTAAAAAATTTTGAATTCCGTTAAACACTGCAAAAGTTCTGCCGAAAACAAAACCGGACTTTTAAGTGGGACACCCTGTACATACAAATAGCGCTTTACCATGAGAAACTGGCGGATCATTCGGATTTTTTGAGAAAAAGTCAAGAAACTCCTCCAAAACATTTTTTTCAAAGTGGGTATCCCGAAGAAGTTTGTGATGTCAGAATTTTTTTAATACGTTTTTCGAGAATCAGTTGTTTATATTTTCTGAAAAAAATATATATAACTGCCATTGAACACCGGGAGAGAGCATATCTGTTCTAATAGCGGTCGGACTGAACGGAAATGTGGAATTTCCCCGTCTTTGGTGAATTCAAAAAATGTAAAATGTTAACTCAATAATGCCAAATCTCCCAACTTACAAAAGGTTCCGCTACATCCGGACGGTCGACTAGTCCGCCAGTGTTTCTGACTAAACGGTATTCAACAAACTTAATATCTAAATAGTATAGATACACTCACTCACTCACTCACTCACTCACTCACTCACTCACTCACTCACTCACTCACTCACTCACTCACTCACTCACTCACTCACTCACTCACTCACTCACTCACTCACTCACTCACTCACTCACTCACTCACTCACTCACTCACTCACTCACTCACTCACTCACTCACTCACTCACTCACTCACTCACTCACTCACTCATCCACTCACTCACTCACTCAAAGCGTGAATGTTATTATTATTTAAAAAAATTTGACGTGGTAATGGGAAATGTAATGTATTCATATCATCCAACACCTGGCACGGAAATATCCGTCCACTAACTAAGTTTAAAAAGGTGCCAATGCGCTAAAAAGGGGGAACTTCAGTGTTCGTTGTGTTGAGCAACACCGGATAAGTAGTTAAAAGTGAACCGTGAATGAAATTTACTTGAATTCGCCCACGTTCCGGCAGAAATTTTTGCATATTCAAAAAGTGCAGGTAACTTAACGTCGATTTAGCTCATTTCGAGCAAAATTCACGCGCCCACACATACAGTAGACGCACTTTTCATTAGAAAACCACTCCATTGTTTTGTCTCCATTTTTTCACGTAATGCTCGTAACAAGTATTTCTGTCAATTCCAACAAAAACATATTCGAGGCCAACGGGCATCAGCAACATTTTTTTCAAATTCGAAAAATTCTGGTAATTCAAAGTTTTTGATCAACATTAAAGCAACGTTCGATAATATGGATGATACACATGGAATACGAATTGATGCTAATATAGCGGAATTAAATTATTTTCGATGAGTCGAATACAAATAAGAAACAAACAACATTCAACATGTTGTTGAAAAGTTGGAAGAGCTGTGCGAAGCAATCGCAGAAACCTTTTCACAATCTGACGTAGCTCGAACAATGCAGTCGCCAATTTCGAAAAAGGTTACTTTGCTCTTACGCACTTCAGTTGCAGCTTCGAGTAACATTTGTAACGTGTATTCAATGGTATTCAGGAACGGTAATTTCTCTTGAAATATGTATGTGTCTCCACTACATATAAAATTATTGCGCATGACATGCGTATGCAACCTTTTGTGTTACTTGTTTCTAATCATGCCTTCCTGTAAAAAACAGAACACATTAACGACTTTCACATTAAGTTAAAAAACTATGAAGAGCTGTAGGGATCCGTCTTCCCACAACCTGTCGTAGGTGTCTTTTGAAACAGCATGCAGTCGTCGCTTCTGGTGGAGAACACTTTGTCCTTCTGCACTTCATTAGGTGTTTCGCGTTAAAATAAGTTCCGTTGTGTTGTGTACTCAATGATCTTCAGTAACGGAATTTTCTCACAAAATATGTGTTGATCTACAGATATGAATTTGCTGAACATGACATGCCGTGATACTCGTCTCGGTAGAAACGTCATGTACAAAACGACACACATAACCAATTCGACATCAGAACTGGATAAGGTTGGAGAAGCTGTACTAAGCAATGGCTGAAACCATCTTATATTCTGTCCTAATTGTTTATATGTAGCAACTCCCCGCATTGGCCAAACCCGGTGAAGCACACTTTGCTCTCACACACTTCCTTTGGTTCTTCGAGTTAAAGGATGTTCCACGTGTGTTTTAGTGCTTTTCAGTAAAGCAATCGACGCCCGAACCCCTTACCCTACATTTGCGGCAAAGGAAGTTACACGGGTGAACGGTGTTTTTAAGGGTCGTCAGTAAAGTGTTTTTCCCAAGAACTCTGTGTCAGTGAGTGTTGGGGATCAGATAATTTGCAGTGAATAGGTGAGTTGCTCATCTGGAAACTCCCACAGTGTATCAGTGGTTACTGAGCCAGCCATATCATCGGCGTTAATTGGCGTTAATTGAATCACTGGCGACATTCTCTTGACTCCACAGGATCACTGGCGCCAGTACCTTAACTTTATGGGACCAATGGCGCCAGTGCCTTAACTTCATAGGATCACTGGCGACAGTGTCTTGACCCCACAGGATCAATGGCGCCAGTGCCTTAACTTCATTGGATCACTGGCGCCAGTGCCTTAACTTCATAGGATCAATGGCGCCAGTTCCTTAACTTCATAGGATCACTGGCGACAGTGTCTTGACCCCACAGGATCAATGGCGCCAGTGCCTTAACTTCATTGGATCACTGGCGCCAGTGCCTTAACTTCATAGGATCAATGGCGACAGTGTCTTGACCCCACATGATCAATGGCGCCAGTGCCTTAACTTCATTGGATCACTGGCGCCAGTGCCTTAACTTCATAGGATCAATGGCGCCAGTGCCTTAACTTCATAGGATCACTGGCGCCAGTACCTTAACTTAATAGGATCACTGGCGCCAGTACCTTAACTTCATAGGATCACTGGCGCCAGTGCCTTAACTTCATAGGATCACTGGCGCCAGTACCTTAACTTCATTGGATCACTGGTGCCAGTGCCTTAACTTCATTGGATCACTGGCGCCAGTGCCTTAACTTCATTGGATCACTGGCGACAGTGTCTTGTCTTGACTCCACAGGATCACTGGCGCCAGTACCTTAACTTCATTGGATCACTGGCGCCAGTGCCTTAACTTCATTGGATCACTGGCGCCAGTGCCTTAACTTCATTGGATCACTGGCGCCAGTGTCTGACTCCACAGGATCACTGGCGCCAGTACCTTAACTTCATAGGATCACTGGCGCCAGTGTCTTGACTCCACAGGATCACTGGCGCCAGTGCCTTAACTTCATAGGATCACTGGCGCCAGTACCTTAACTTCATAGGATCACTGGCGCCAGTGACTTAACTTCATTGGATCACTGGCGCCAGTGCCTTAACTTCATTGGATCACTGGCGCCAGTACCTTAACTTCATAGGATCACTGGCGCCAGTGCCTTAATTTCATAGGATCACTGGCGCCAGTACCTTAACTTCATAGGATCACAGGCGCCAGTGCTTTAACTTCATAGGATCACTGGCGCCAGTACCTTAACTTCATAGGATCACTGGCGCCAGTACCTTAACTTCATTGGATCACTGGCGCCAGTGCCTTAACTTCATAGGATCACTGGCGCCAGTACCTTAACTTCATAGGATCACTGGCGCCAGTACCTTAACTTCATTGGATCACTGGCGCCAGTGCATTAACTTCATAGGATCACTGGCGCCAGTGCCTTAACTTCATAGGATCACTGGCGCCAGTACATTAACTTCATAGGATCACTGGCGCCAGTGCCTTAACTTCAATGGATCACTGGCGCCAGTGCCTTAACTTCATAGGATCACTGGCGCCAGTGCCTTAACTTCATAGGATCACTGGCGCCAGTACCTTAACTTCATAGGATCACTGGCGCCAGTGCCTTAACTTCATAGGATCACTGGCGCCAGTACCTTAATTTCATTGGATAACTGGCGCCAGTGCCTTAACTTCATAGGGTCACTGGCGCCATTACCTTAACTTCATAGGATCACTGGCGCCAGTGCCTTAACTTCATAGGATCACTGGCGCCAGTGCCTTAACTTCATAGGATCACTGGCGCCAGTGCCTTAACTTCATAGGATCACTGGCGCCAGTGTCTTGACTCCACAGGATCACTGGCGCCAGTGCCTTAACTTCATAGGATCACTGGCGCCAGTACCTTAACTTCATAGGATCACTGGCGCCAGTACCTTAACTTCATAGGATCACTGGCGCCAGTGCCTTAACTTCATAGGATCACTGGCGCCAGTGTCTTGACTCCACAGGATCACTGGCGCCAGTGTCTTAACTTCATAGGATCACTGGCGCCAGTACCTTAACTTCATAGGATCACTGGCGCCAGTGCCTTAACTTCATAGGATCACTGGCGCCAGTACCTTAACTTCGTAGGATCACTGGCACCAGTGCCTTAACTTCATAGGATCACTGGCGCCAGTGCCTTAACTTTATAGGATCACTGGCGCCAGTGCCTTAACTTCATAGGATCACTGGCGCCAGTGCCTTAACTTCATCGGATCACTGGCGCCAGTGTCTTGACTCCACAGGATCACTGGCGCCAGTACCTTAACTTCATATGATCACTGGCGCCAGTACCTTAACTTCATAGGATCACTGGCGCCAGTGCCTTAACTTCAATGGATCACTGGCGCCAGTGCCTTAACTTCATAGGATCACTGGCGCCAGTGCCTTAACTTCATAGGATCACTGGCGCCAGTGCCTTAACTTCATTGTATCACTGGCGCCAGTGCCTTAACTTCATTGGATCACTGGCACCAGTGCCTTAACTTCATTGGATCACTGGCGCCAGTACCTTAACTTCATAGGATCACTGGCGCCAGTGCCTTAACTTCAATGGATCACTGGCGCCAGTGCCTTAACTTCAATGGATCACTGGCGCCAGTGCCTTAACTTCATTGGATCACTGGCGCCAGTGCCTTAACTTCATTGGATCACTGGCGCCAGTGTCTTGACTTCACAGGATCACTGGCGCCAGTAACTTAACTTCATAGGATCACTGGCGCCAGTGCATTAACTTCATAGGATCACTGGCGCCAGTACCTTAACTTCATAGGATCACTGGTGTCAGTGCCTTAACTTCAATGGATCACTGGCGAAAGTGCCTTAACTTCATAGGATCACTGGCGCCAGTACCTTAACTTCATAGGATCACTGGCGCCAGTGCCTTAACTTCATTGGATCACTGGCGCCAGTGCCTTAACTTCATTGGATCACTGGCGCCAGTACCTTAACTTCATAGGATCACTGGCGCCAGTGCCTTAACTTCATTGGATCACTGGCGCCAGTGCCTTAACTTCATAGGATCACTGGCGCCAGTACCTTAACTTCATAGGATCACTGGCGCCAGTACCTTAACTTCATAGGATCACTGGCGCCAGTACCTTAACTTGATAGGATCAATGGCGACAGTGCCTTAACTTCATTGGATCACTGGCGCCAGTGCCTTAACTTCATTGGATCACTGGCGCCAGTGCCTTAACTTCATTGGATCACTGGCGCCAGTGTCTGACTCCACAGGATCACTGGCGCCAGTACCTTAACTTCATAGGATCACTGGCGCCAGTGTCTTGACTCCACAGGATCACTGGCGCCAGTGCCTTAACTTCATAGGATCACTGGCGCCAGTACCTTAACTTCATAGGATCACTGGCGCCAGTGACTTAACTTCATTGGATCACTGGCGCCAGTGCCTTAACTTCATTGGATCACTGGCGCCAGTACCTTAACTTCATAGGATCACTGGCGCCAGTGCCTTAATTTCATAGGATCACTGGCGCCAGTACCTTAACTTCATAGGATCACAGGCGCCAGTGCCTTAACTTCATAGGATCACTGGCGCCAGTACCTTAACTTCATAGGATCACTGGCGCCAGTACCTTAACTTCATTGGATCACTGGCGCCAGTGCCTTAACTTCATAGGATCACTGGCGCCAGTACCTTAACTTCATAGGATCACTGGCGCCAGTACCTTAACTTCATTGGATCACTGGCGCCAGTGCCTTAACTTTATAGGATCACAGGCGCCAGTGCCTTAACTTCATAGGATCACTGGCGCCAGTGCCTTTACTTCATTGGATCACTGGCGCCAGTACCTTAACTTCATAGGATCACTGGCGCCAGTGCCTTAACTTCATTGGATCACTGGCGCCAGTACCTTAACTTCATAGGATCACTGGCGCCAGTGCCTTAACTTTATAGGATCACTGGCGCCAGTACCTTAACTTCAAAGGATCACTGGCGCCAGTGCCTTTACTTCATTGGAACACTGGCGCCAGTGCCTTAACTTCATAGGATCACTGGCGCCAGTGCCTTAACTTCATAGGATCACTGGCGCCAGTTCCTTAACTTCATTGGATCACTGGCGCCAGTGCCTTAACTTCATAGGATCACTGGCGCCAGTACCCTAACTTCATTGGATCACTGGCGCCAGTGCCTTAACTTCATAGGATCACTGGCGCCAGTACCTTAACTTCATAGGATCACAGGCGCCAGTGCTTTAACTTCATAGGATCACTGGCGCCAGTACCTTAACTTCATAGGATCACTGGCGCCAGTACCTTAACTTCATAGGATCACTGGCGCCAGTACCTTAACTTCATTGGATCACTGGCGCCAGTGCCTTAACTTCATAGGATCACTGGCGCCAGTACCTTAACTTCATAGGATCACTGGCGCCAGTACCTTAACTTCATTGGATCACTGGCGCCAGTGCATTAACTTCATAGGATCACTGGCGCCAGTGCCTTAACTTCATAGGATCACTGGCGCCAGTACATTAACTTCATAGGATCACTGGCGCCAGTGCCTTAACTTCAATGGATCACTGGCGCCAGTGCCTTAACTTCATAGGATCACTGGCGCCAGTGCCTTAACTTCATAGGATCACTGGCGCCAGTACCTTAACTTCATAGGATCACTGGCGCCAGTGCCTTAACTTCATAGGATCACTGGCGCCAGTACCTTAATTTCATTGGATAACTGGCGCCAGTGCCTTAACTTCATAGGGTCACTGGCGCCATTACCTTAACTTCATAGGATCACTGGCGCCAGTGCCTTAACTTCATAGGATCACTGGCGCCAGTGCCTTAACTTCATAGGATCACTGGCGCCAGTGCCTTAACTTCATAGGATCACTGGCGCCAGTGTCTTGACTCCACAGGATCACTGGCGCCAGTGCCTTAACTTCATAGGATCACTGGCGCCAGTACCTTAACTTCATAGGATCACTGGCGCCAGTACCTTAACTTCATAGGATCACTGGCGCCAGTGCCTTAACTTCATAGGATCACTGGCGCCAGTGTCTTGACTCCACAGGATCACTGGCGCCAGTGTCTTAACTTCATAGGATCACTGGCGCCAGTACCTTAACTTCATAGGATCACTGGCGCCAGTGCCTTAACTTCATAGGATCACTGGCGCCAGTACCTTAACTTCGTAGGATCACTGGCACCAGTGCCTTAACTTCATAGGATCACTGGCGCCAGAGCCTTAACTTTATAGGATCACTGGCGCCAGTGCCTTAACTTCATAGGATCACTGGCGCCAGTGCCTTAACTTCATCGGATCACTGGCGCCAGTGTCTTGACTCCACAGGATCACTGGCGCCAGTACCTTAACTTCATATGATCACTGGCGCCAGTACCTTAACTTCATAGGATCACTGGCGCCAGTGCCTTAACTTCAATGGATCACTGGCGCCAGTGCCTTAACTTCATAGGATCACTGGCGCCAGTGCCTTAACTTCATAGGATCACTGGCGCCAGTGCCTTAACTTCATTGTATCACTGGCGCCAGTGCCTTAACTTCATTGGATCACTGGCACCAGTGCCTTAACTTCATTGGATCACTGGCGCCAGTACCTTAACTTCATAGGATCACTGGCGCCAGTGCCTTAACTTCAATGGATCACTGGCGCCAGTGCCTTAACTTCAATGGATCACTGGCGCCAGTGCCTTAACTTCATTGGATCACTGGCGCCAGTGCCTTAACTTCATTGGATCACTGGCGCCAGTGTCTTGACTTCACAGGATCACTGGCGCCAGTAACTTAACTTCATAGGATCACTGGCGCCAGTGCATTAACTTCATAGGATCACTGGCGCCAGTACCTTAACTTCATAGGATCACTGGTGTCAGTGCCTTAACTTCAATGGATCACTGGCGAAAGTGCCTTAACTTCATAGGATCACTGGCGCCAGTACCTTAACTTCATAGGATCACTGGCGCCAGTGCCTTAACTTCATTGGATCACTGGCGCCAGTGCCTTAACTTCATTGGATCACTGGCGCCAGTACCTTAACTTCATAGGATCACTGGCGCCAGTGCCTTAACTTCATTGGATCACTGGCGCCAGTGCCTTAACTTCATAGGATCACTGGCGCCAGTACCTTAACTTCATAGGATCACTGGCGCCAGTACCTTAACTTCATAGGATCACTGGCGCCAGTACCTTAACTTGATAGGATCAATGGCGACAGTGCCTTAACTTCATTGGATCACTGGCGCCAGTGCCTTAACTTCATTGGATCACTGGCGCCAGTGCCTTAACTTCATTGGATCACTGGCGCCAGTGTCTGACTCCACAGGATCACTGGCGCCAGTACCTTAACTTCATAGGATCACTGGCGCCAGTGTCTTGACTCCACAGGATCACTGGCGCCAGTGCCTTAACTTCATAGGATCACTGGCGCCAGTACCTTAACTTCATAGGATCACTGGCGCCAGTGACTTAACTTCATTGGATCACTGGCGCCAGTGCCTTAACTTCATTGGATCACTGGCGCCAGTACCTTAACTTCATAGGATCACTGGCGCCAGTGCCTTAATTTCATAGGATCACTGGCGCCAGTACCTTAACTTCATAGGATCACAGGCGCCAGTGCCTTAACTTCATAGGATCACTGGCGCCAGTACCTTAACTTCATAGGATCACTGGCGCCAGTACCTTAACTTCATTGGATCACTGGCGCCAGTGCCTTAACTTCATAGGATCACTGGCGCCAGTACCTTAACTTCATAGGATCACTGGCGCCAGTACCTTAACTTCATTGGATCACTGGCGCCAGTGCCTTAACTTTATAGGATCACAGGCGCCAGTGCCTTAACTTCATAGGATCACTGGCGCCAGTGCCTTTACTTCATTGGATCACTGGCGCCAGTACCTTAACTTCATAGGATCACTGGCGCCAGTGCCTTAACTTCATTGGATCACTGGCGCCAGTACCTTAACTTCATAGGATCACTGGCGCCAGTGCCTTAACTTTATAGGATCACAGGCGCCAGTGCCTTAACTTCAAAGGATCACTGGCGCCAGTGCCTTTACTTCATTGGAACACTGGCGCCAGTGCCTTAACTTCATTGGATCACTGGCGCCAGTGCCTTAACTTCATAGGATCACTGGCGCCAGTTCCTTAACTTCATTGGATCACTGGCGCCAGTGCCTTAACTTCATAGGATCACTGGCGCCAGTACCCTAACTTCATTGGATCACTGGCGCCAGTGCCTTAACTTCATAGGATCACTGGCGCCAGTGCCTTAACTTTATAGGATCACAGGCGCCAGTGCCTTAACTTCATAGGATCACTGGCGCCAGTGCCTTTACTTCATTGGATCACTGGCGCCAGTGCCTTAACTTCATTGGATCACTGGCGCCAGTGCCTTAACTTCATAGGATCACTGGCGCCAGTACCTTAACTTCATTGGATCACTGGCGAAAGTGCCTTAACTTCATAGGATCACTGGCGCCAGTACCTTAACTTCATAGGATCACTGGCGCCAGTGCCTTAACTTCATTGGATCACTGGCGCCAGTGCCTTAACTTCATTGGATCACTGGCGCCAGTACCTTAACTTCATAGGATCACTGGCGCCAGTGCCTTAACTTCATTGGATCACTGGCGCCAGTGCACTTCATAGGATCACTGGCGCCAGTACCTTAACTTCATAGGATCACTGGCGCCAGTACCTTAACTTCATAGGATCACTGGCGCCAGTACCTTAACTTCATAGGATCACTGGCGACAGTGCCTTAACTTCATTGGATCACTGGCGCCAGTGAAAAAACTTCATTGGATCACTGGCGCCAGTGCCTTAACTTCATTGGATCACTGGCGCCAGTGTCTGACTCCACAGGATCACTGGCGCCAGTACCTTAACTTCATAGGATCACTGGCGCCAGTGTCTTGACTCCACAGGATCACTGGCGCCAGTGCCTTAACTTCATAGGATCACTGGCGCCAGTACCTTAACTTCATAGGATCACTGGCGCCAGTGACTTAACTTCATTGGATCACTGGCGCCAGTGCCTTAACTTCATTGGATCACTGGCGCCAGTACCTTAACTTCATAGGATCACTGGCGCCAGTGCCTTAATTTCATAGGATCACTGGCGCCAGTACCTTAACTTCATAGGATCACAGGCGCCAGTGCCTTAACTTCATAGGATCACTGGCGCCAGTACCTTAACTTCATAGGATCACTGGCGCCAGTACCTTAACTTCATTGGATCACTGGCGCCAGTGTCTGACTCCACAGGATCACTGGCGCCAGTACCTTAACTTCATAGGATCACTGGCGCCAGTGTCTTGACTCCACAGGATCACTGGCGCCAGTGCCTTAACTTCATAGGATCACTGGCGCCAGTACCTTAACTTCATAGGATCACTGGCGCCAGTGACTTAACTTCATTGGATCACTGGCGCCAGTGCCTTAACTTCATTGGATCACTGGCGCCAGTACCTTAACTTCATAGGATCACTGGCGCCAGTGCCTTAACTTCATAGGATCACTGGCGCCAGTACCTTAACTTCATAGGATCACTGGCGCCAGTGCCTTAACTTCATAGGATCACTTGCGCCAGTGTCTTGACTCCACAGGATCACTGGCGCCAGTACCTTAACTTCATAGGATCACTGGCGCCAGTACCTTAACTTCATAGGATCACTGGCGCCAGTGCCTTAACTTCATTGGATCACTGGCGCCAGTGCCTTAACTTCATAGGATCACTGGCGCTAACAAAGCGCCACGACCAGTGTATTCAATTAAAGGTTTTATAATCTCAAGTTATATGGGTTAAAACAACATTAACAAATTAATTAATTAACAGAATTAAAACAATCACTACACAGGTTACATTCAAACATTCACAGAGATCCAATTAGTCAATTAAAATATATATAAATCACACAACAACAATCTGTCAATCAATAAGCACACATAAACTATTATTCACATACATACATAGAAATATTCAAATCAGTACCAGTCAGTCAGTCAGTCAGTCAGTCAGTCAGTCAGTCAGTCACTGAATGCTGAGAATGTGGATGTTGGGCGTCCTTATCTATCTACCCCAAATCCACGCCATTCAAACTGTGGCCGACCCGTGTGCATCGTGTGAATCACCCAAACATAACCAGCAAACGGGCCGGCCACGGCATCCAGACGCGCGCGCGCACAGTCACAATGCGGGCGGCGCCGTCAGGCGCCAGTACCTTAACTTCATAGGATCACTGGCGCCAGTGCCTTAACTTCATAGGATCACTGGCGCCAGTACCTTAACTTCATTGGATCATTGGCGCCAGTGCCTTAACTTCATAGGATCACTGGCGCCAGTACCTTAACTTCATAGGATCACTGGCGCCAGTGCCTTAACTTCATAGGATCACTGGCGCCAGTGCCTTACCTTCATAGGATCACTGGCGCCAGTGTCTTGACTCCACAGGATCACTGGCGCCAGTACCTTAACTTCATAGGATCACTGGCGCCAGTACCTTAACTTCATAGGATCACTGGCGCCAGTACCTTAACTTCATAGGATCACTGGCGCCAGTGCCTTAACTTCATAGGATCACTGGCGCCAGTACCTTAACTTCATAGGATCACTGGCGCCAGTGCCTTAACTTCATAGGATCACTGGCGCCAGTGCCTTAACTTCATAGGATCACTGGCGCCAGTGCCATAACTTCATAGGATCACTGGCGCCAGTGTCTTGACTCCATAGGATCACTGGCGCCAGTACCTTAACTTCATAGGATCACTGGCACCAGTACCTTAACTTCATAGGATCACTGGCGCCAGTGCTTTAACTTCATTGGATCACTGGCGCCAGTGCCTTAACTTCATTGGATCACTGGCGCCAGTGCCTTGACTTCATTGGATCACTGGCGCCAGTGCCTTAACTTCATAGGATCACTGGCGCCAGTGCCTTAACTTTATAGGATCACTGGCGCCAGTGCCTTAACTTCATAGAACACTGGCGCCAGTACCTTAACTTCATAGGATCACTGGCGCCAGTGTCTTGACTCCACAGGATCACTGGCGCCAGTACCTTAACTTCATAGGATCACTGGCGCCAGTACCTTAACTTCATAGGATCACTGGCGCCAGTACCTTAACTTCATAGGATCACTGGCGCCAGTGCCTTAACTTCATAGGATCACTGGCGCCAGTACCTTAACTTCATAGGATCACTGGCGCCAGTGCCTTAACTTCATAGGATCACTGGCGCCAGTGCCTTAACTTCATTGGATCACTGGCGCCAGTGCCTTAACTTCATGGGATCACTGGCGCCAGTGCCTTAACTTCATAGGATCACTGGCGCCAGTGCCTTGACTTCATAGGATCACTGGCGCCAGTGCCTTAACTTCATAGGATCACTGGCGCCAGTGCCATAACTTCATAGGATCACTGGCGCCAGTGTCTTGACTCCATAGGATCACTGGCGCCAGTACCTTAACTTCATAGGATCACTGGCACCAGTATCTTAACTTCATAGGATCACTGGCGCCAGTGCCTTAACTTCATTGGATCACTGGCGCCAGTGCCTTAACTTCATTGGATCACTGGCGCCAGTGCCTTGACTTCATTGGATCACTGGCGACAGTGTCTTGACTCCACAGGATCCCTGGCGCCAGTACCTTAACTTCATAGGATCACTGGCGCCAGTACCTTAAGTTCATAGGATCGCTGGCGCCAGTACCTTAACTTCATAGGATCTCTGGCGCCAGTGCCTTAACTTCATAGGATCACTGGCGCCAGTGTCTTGACTCCACAGGATCACTGGCGCCAGTGCTTTAACTTCATAGGATCACTGGCACCAGTACCTTAACTTCATAGGATCACTGGCACCAGTGCCTTAACTTCATAGGATCACTGGCGCCAGTGCCTTAACTTCATAGGATCACTGGCGCCAGTGTCTTGACTCCACAGGATCACTGGCGCCAGTACCTTAACTTCATAGGATCACTGGCGCCAGTACCTTAACTTCATAGGATCACTGGCGCCAGTGCCTTAACTTCATTGGATCACTGGCGCCAGTGCCTTAACTTCATTGGATCACTGGCGCCAGTGCCTTAACTTCATTGGATCACTGGCGCCAGTGTCTTGACTTCACAGGATCACTGGCGCCAGTAACTTAACTTCATAGGATCACTGGCGCCAGTGCATTAACTTCATAGGATCACTGGCGCCAGTACCTTAACTTCATTGGATCACTGGCGCCAGTGCCTTAACTTCATAGGATCACTGGCGCCAGTACCTTAACTTCATAGGATCACTGGCGCCAGTACCTTAACTTCATAGGATCACTGGCGCCAGTGCCTTAACTTCATTGGATCACTGGCGCCAGTGCCTTAACTTCATTGGATCACTGGCGCCAGTACCTTAACTTCATAGGATCACTGGCGCCAGTGCCTTAACTTCATTGGATCACTGGCGCCAGTGCCTTAACTTCATAGGATCACTGGCGCCAGTACCTTAACTTCATAGGATCACTGGCGCCAGTACCTTAACTTCATAGGATCACTGGCGCCAGTACCTTAACTTCATAGGATCACTGGCGACAGTGCCTTAACTTCATTGGATCACTGGCGCCAGTGCCTTAACTTCATAGGATCACTGGCGCCAGTGCCTTAACTTCATTGGATCACTGGCGCCAGTGTCTTGACTCCACAGGATCACTGGCGCCAGTACCTTAACTTCATAGGATCACTGGCGCCAGTGCCTTAACTTCATTGGATCACTGGCGCCAGTACCTTAACTTCATAGGATCACTGGCGCCAGTGCATTAACTTCATAGGATCACTGGCGCCAGTACCTTAACTTCATAGGATCACTGGCGCCAGTGCCTTAACTTCATAGGATCACTGGCGCCAGTACCTTAACTTCATAGGATCACTGGCGCCAGTACCTTAACTTCATAGGATCACTGGCGCCAGTGCCTTAACTTCATTGGATCACTGGCGCCAGTGCCTTAACTTCATTGGATCACTGGCGCCAGTACCTTAACTTCATAGGATCACTGGCGCCAGTGCCTTAACTTCATTGGATCACTGGCGCCAGTGCCTTAACTTCATAGGATCACTGGCGCCAGTACCTTAACTTCATAGGATCACTGGCGCCAGTGCCTTAACTTCATTGGATCACTGGCGCCAGTGCCTTAACTTCATTGGATCACTGGCGCCAGTACCTTAACTTCATAGGATCACTGGCGCCAGTGCCTTAACTTCATTGGATCACTGGCGCCAGTGCCTTAACTTCATAGGATCACTGGCGCCAGTACCTTAACTTCATAGGATCACTGGCGCCAGTACCTTAACTTCATTGGATCACTGGCGCCAGTGCCTTAACTTCATAGGATCACTGGCGCCAGTGCCTTAACTTCATTGGATCACTGGCGCCAGTGCCTTAACTTCATTGGATCACTGGCGCCAGTACCTTAACTTCATAGGATCACTGGCGCCAGTGCCTTAACTTCATAGGATCACTGGCGCCAGTACCTTAACTTCATAGGATCACTTGCGCCAGTGTCTTGACTCCACAGGATCACTGGCGCCAGTACCTTAACTTCATAGGATCACTGGCGCCAGTACCTTAAGTTCATAGGATCGCTGGCGCCAGTACCTTAACTTCATAGGATCACTGGCGCCAGTGCCTTAACTTCATGGGATCACTGGCGCCAGTGTCTTGACTCCACAGGATCACTGGCGCCAGTGCCTTAACTTCATAGGATCACTGGCGCCAGTACCTTAACTTCATTGGATCACTGGCGCCAGTGCCTTAACTTCATGGGATCACTGGCGCCAGTGCCTTAACTTCATGGGATCACTGGCGCCGGTGCCTTAACTTCATAGGATCACTGGCGCCAGTACCTTAACTTCATAGGATCACTGGCGCCAGTGTCTTGACTCCACAGGATCACTGGCGCCAGTGCCTTAACTTCATAGGACCACTGGCGCCAGTACCTTAACTTCATAGGATCACTGGCGCCAGTGTCTTAACTTCATTGGATCACTGGCGCCAGTGCCTTAACTTCATTGGATCACTGGCGCCAGTGCCTTAACTTCATAGGATCACTGGCGCCAGTACCTTAACTTCATAGGATCACTGGCACCAGTGCCTTAACTTCATAGGATCACTGGCGCCAGTGCCTTAACTTCATAGGATCACTGGCGCCAGTGCCTTAACTTCATTGGATCACTGGCGCCAGTGCCTTAACTTCATAGGATCACTGGCGCCAGTGCCTTAACTTCAATGGATCACTGGCGCCAGTGCCTTAACTTCATTGGATCACTGGCGCCAGTGCCTTAACTTCATGGGATCACTGGCGCCAGTGCCTTAACTTCATAGGATCACTGGCGCCAGTACCTTAACTTCATAGGATCACTGGCGCCAGTGCCTTAACTTCATTGGATCACTGGCGCCAGTGCCTTAACTTCATTGGATCACTGGCGCCAGTGCCTTGACTTCATTGGATCACTGGCGACAGTGTCTTGACTCCACAGGATCCCTGGCGCCAGTACCTTAACTTCATAGGATCACTGGCGCCAGTACCTTAAGTTCATAGGATCGCTGGCGCCAGTACCTTAACTTCATAAGATCTCTGGCGCCAGTGCCTTAACTTCAATGGATCACTGGCGCCAGTGCCTTAACTTCATAGGATCACTGGCGCCAGTACCTTAACTTCATAGGATCACTGGCGCCAGTGCCTTAACTTCATAGGATCACTGGCGCCAGTGTCTTGACTCCACAGGATCACTGGCGCCAGTACCTTAACTTCATAGGATCACTGGCGCCAGTACCTTAACTTCATAGGATCACTGGCGCCAGTGCCTTAACTTCATAGGATCACTGGCGCCAGTACCTTAACTTCATAGGATCACAGGCGCCAGTGCCTTAACTTCATAGGATCACTGGCGCCAGTACCTTAACTTCATAGGATTACTGGCGCCAGTGCCTTAACTTCATAGGATCACTGGCGCCAGTACCTTAACTTCATAGGATCACTGGCGCCAGTGCCTTAACTTCATAGGATCACTGGCGCCAGTGCCTTAACTTCATAGGATCACTGGCGCCAGTGTCTTGACTCCATAGGATCACTGGCGCCAGTACCTTAACTTCATTGGATCACTGGCGCCAGTGCCTTAACTTCATTGGATCACTGGCGCCAGTGCCTTGACTTCATTGGATCACTGGCGACAGTGTCTTGACTCCACAGGATCCCTGGCGCCAGTGCCTTAACTTCATAGGATCACTGGCGCCAGTACCTTAAGTTCATAGGATCGCTGGCGCCAGTACCTTAACTTCATAGGATCACTGGCGCCAGTGCCTTAACTTCATGGGATCACTGGCGCCAGTGTCTTGACTCCACAGGATCACTGGCGCCAGTGCCTTAACTTCATAGGATCACTGGCGCCAGTACCTTAACTTCATTGGATCACTGGCGCCAGTGCCTTAACTTCATGGGATCACTGGCGCCAGTGCCTTAACTTCATGGGATCACTGGCGCCGGTGCCTTAACTTCATAGGATCACTGGCGCCAGTACCTTAACTTCATAGGATCACTGGCGCCAGTGCCTTAACTTCATAGGATCACTGGCGCCAGTGCCTTAACTTCATTGGATCACTGGCGCCAGTGCCTTATCTTCATAAGATCACTGGCGCCAGTGCCTTAACTTTATGGATCACTGGCGCCAGTGCCTTAACTTCATAGGATCACTGGCGCCAGTACCTTAACTTCATTGGATCACTGGCGCCAGTGCCTTAACTTCATAGGATCACTGGCGCCAGTGCCTTAACTTCATTGGATCACTGTCGCCAGTGCCTTAACTTCATAGGATCACTGGCGCCAGTACCTTAACTTCATTGGATCACTGGCGCCAGTGCCTTAACTTCATAGGATCACTGGCGCCAGTGCCTTAACTTCATTGGATCACTGGCGCCGGTGCCTTAACTTCATAGGATCACTGGCGCCAGTGCCTTAACTTCATAGGATCACTGGCGCCAGTGTCTTGACTCCACAGGATCACTGGCGCCAGTACCTTAACTTCATAGGATCACTGGCGCCAGTACCTTAACTTCATAGGATCACTGGCGCCAGTGCCTTAACTTCATAGGATCACTGGCGCCAGTACCTTAACTTCATAGGATCACAGGCGCCAGTGCCTTAACTTCATAGGATCACTGGCGCCAGTACCTTAACTTCATAGGATTACTGGCGCCAGTGCCTTAACTTCATAGGATCACTGGCGCCAGTACCTTAACTTCATAGGATCACTGGCGCCAGTGCCTTAACTTCATAGGATCACTGGCGCCAGTGCCTTAACTTCATAGGATCACTGGCGCCAGTGTCTTGACTCCATAGGATCACTGGCGCCAGTACCTTAACTTCATTGGATCACTGGCGCCAGTGCCTTAACTTCATTGGATCACTGGCGCCAGTGCCTTGACTTCATTGGATCACTGGCGACAGTGTCTTGACTCCACAGGATCCCTGGCGCCAGTACCTTAACTTCATAGGATCACTGGCGCCAGTACCTTAAGTTCATAGGATCGCTGGCGCCAGTACCTTAACTTCATAGGATCACTGGCGCCAGTGCCTTAACTTCATGGGATCACTGGCGCCAGTGTCTTGACTCCACAGGATCACTGGCGCCAGTGCCTTAACTTCATAGGATCACTGGCGCCAGTACCTTAACTTCATTGGATCACTGGCGCCAGTGCCTTAACTTCATGGGATCACTGGCGCCAGTGCCTTAACTTCATGGGATCACTGGCGCCGGTGCCTTAACTTCATAGGATCACTGGCGCCAGTACCTTAACTTCATAGGATCACTGGCGCCAGTGCCTTAACTTCATAGGATCACTGGCGCCAGTGCCTTAACTTCATTGGATCACTGGCGCCAGTGCCTTATCTTCATAAGATCACTGGCGCCAGTGCCTTAACTTTATGGATCACTGGCGCCAGTGCCTTAACTTCATAGGATCACTGGCGCCAGTACCTTAACTTCATTGGTTCACTGGCGCCAGTGCCTTAACTTCATAGGATCACTGGCACCAGTGCCTTAACTTCATAGGATCACTGGCGCCAGTACCTTAACTTCATAGGATCACTGGCGCCAGTACCTTAACTTCATAGGATCACTGGCGCCAGTGCCTTAACTTCATAGGATCACTGGCGCCAGTGCCTTAACTTCATGGGATCACTGGCGCCAGTGCCTTAACTTCATAGGATCACTGGCGCCAGTGCCTTAACTTCATTGGATCACTGTCGCCAGTGCCTTAACTTCATAGGATCACTGGCGCCAGTACCTTAACTTCATAGGATCACTGGCGCCAGTGCCTTAACTTCATAGGATCACTGGCGCCAGTGTCTTGACTCCACAGGATCACTGGCGCCAGTGCCTTAACTTCATAGGATCACTGGCGCCAGTACCTTAACTTCATTGGATCACTGGCGCCAGTGCCTTAACTTCATAGGATCACTGGCGCCAGTGCCTTAACTTCATTGGATCACTGTCGCCAGTGCCTCAACTTCATAGGATCACTGGCGCCAGTACCTTAACTTCATTGGATCACTGGCGCCAGTACCTTAACTTCATAGGATCACTGGCGCCAGTACCTTAAGTTCATAGGATCGCTGGCGCCAGTACCTTAACTTCATAAGATCTCTGGCGCCAGTGCCTTAACTTCAATGGATCACTGGCGCCAGTGCCTTAACTTCATAGGATCACTGGCGCCAGTACCTTAACTTCATAGGATCACTGGCGCCAGTGCCTTAACTTCATAGGATCACTGGCGCCAGTGTCTTGACTCCACAGGATCACTGGCGCCAGTACCTGAACTTCATAGGATCACTGGCGCCAGTACCTTAACTTCATAGGATCACTGGCGCCAGTGCCTTAACTTCATAGGATCACTGGCGCCAGTACCTTAACTTCATAGGATCACAGGCGCCAGTGCCTTAACTTCATAGGATCACTGGCGCCAGTACCTTAACTTCATAGGATTACTGGCGCCAGTGCCTTAACTTCATAGGATCACTGGCGCCAGTACCTTAACTTCATAGGATCACTGGCGCCAGTGCCTTAACTTCATAGGATCACTGGCGCCAGTGCCTTAACTTCATAGGATCACTGGCGCCAGTGTCTTGACTCCATAGGATCACTGGCGCCAGTACCTTAACTTCATTGGATCACTGGCGCCAGTGCCTTAACTTCATTGGATCACTGGCGCCAGTGCCTTAACTTCATTGGATCACTGGCGCCAGTGCCTTGACTTCATTGGATCACTGGCGACAGTGTCTTGACTCCACAGGATCCCTGGCGCCAGTGCCTTAACTTCATAGGATCACTGGCGCCAGTACCTTAAGTTCATAGGATCGCTGGCGCCAGTACCTTAACTTCATAGGATCACTGGCGCCAGTGCCTTAACTTCATGGGATCACTGGCGCCAGTGTCTTGACTCCACAGGATCACTGGCGCCAGTGCCTTAACTTCATAGGATCACTGGCGCCAGTACCTTAACTTCATTGGATCACTGGCGCCAGTGCCTTAACTTCATGGGATCACTGGCGCCAGTGCCTTAACTTCATGGGATCACTGGCGCCGGTGCCTTAACTTCATAGGATCACTGGCGCCAGTACCTTAACTTCATAGGATCACTGGCGCCAGTGCCTTAACTTCATAGGATCACTGGCGCCAGTGCCTTAACTTCATTGGATCACTGGCGCCAGTGCCTTATCTTCATAAGATCACTGGCGCCAGTGCCTTAACTTTATGGATCACTGGCGCCAGTGCCTTAACTTCATAGGATCACTGGCGCCAGTACCTTAACTTCATTGGATCACTGGCGCCAGTGCCTTAACTTCATAGGATCACTGGCGCCAGTGCCTTAACTTCATTGGATCACTGTCGCCAGTGCCTTAACTTCATAGGATCACTGGCGCCAGTACCTTAACTTCATTGGATCACTGGCGCCAGTGCCTTAACTTCATAGGATCACTGGCGCCAGTGCCTTAACTTCATTGGATCACTGGCGCCGGTGCCTTAACTTCATAGGATCACTGGCGCCAGTGCCTTAACTTCATAGGATCACTGGCGCCAGTGTCTTGACTCCACAGGATCACTGGCGCCAGTACCTTAACTTCATAGGATCACTGGCGCCAGTACCTTAACTTCATAGGATCACTGGCGCCAGTGCCTTAACTTCATAGGATCACTGGCGCCAGTACCTTAACTTCATAGGATCACAGGCGCCAGTGCCTTAACTTCATAGGATCACTGGCGCCAGTACCTTAACTTCATAGGATTACTGGCGCCAGTGCCTTAACTTCATAGGATCACTGGCGCCAGTACCTTAACTTCATAGGATCACTGGCGCCAGTGCCTTAACTTCATAGGATCACTGGCGCCAGTGCCTTAACTTCATAGGATCACTGGCGCCAGTGTCTTGACTCCATAGGATCACTGGCGCCAGTACCTTAACTTCATTGGATCACTGGCGCCAGTGCCTTAACTTCATTGGATCACTGGCGCCAGTGCCTTGACTTCATTGGATCACTGGCGACAGTGTCTTGACTCCACAGGATCCCTGGCGCCAGTACCTTAACTTCATAGGATCACTGGCGCCAGTACCTTAAGTTCATAGGATCGCTGGCGCCAGTACCTTAACTTCATAGGATCACTGGCGCCAGTGCCTTAACTTCATGGGATCACTGGCGCCAGTGTCTTGACTCCACAGGATCACTGGCGCCAGTGCCTTAACTTCATAGGATCACTGGCGCCAGTACCTTAACTTCATTGGATCACTGGCGCCAGTGCCTTAACTTCATGGGATCACTGGCGCCAGTGCCTTAACTTCATGGGATCACTGGCGCCGGTGCCTTAACTTCATAGGATCACTGGCGCCAGTACCTTAACTTCATAGGATCACTGGCGCCAGTGCCTTAACTTCATAGGATCACTGGCGCCAGTGCCTTAACTTCATTGGATCACTGGCGCCAGTGCCTTATCTTCATAAGATCACTGGCGCCAGTGCCTTAACTTTATGGATCACTGGCGCCAGTGCCTTAACTTCATAGGATCACTGGCGCCAGTACCTTAACTTCATTGGATCACTGGCGCCAGTGCCTTAACTTCATAGGATCACTGGCGCCAGTGCCTTAACTTCATTGGATCACTGTCGCCAGTGCCTCAACTTCATAGGATCACTGGCGCCAGTACCTTAACTTCATTGGATCACTGGCGCCAGTGCCTTAACTTCATAGGATCACTGGCGCCAGTGCCTTAACTTCATTGGATCACTGGCGCCGGTGCCTTAACTTCATAGGATCACTGGCGCCAGTACCTTAACTTCATAGGATCACTGGCGCCAGTGCCTTAACTTCATAGGATCACTGGCGCCAGTGCCTTAACTTCATTGGATCACTGGCGCCAGTGCCTTAACTTCATAGGATCACTGGCGCCAGTACCTTAACTTCATAGGATCACTGGCGCCAGTGCCTTAACATCATTGGATCACTGGCGCCAGTGCCTTAACTTCATTGGATCACTGGCGCCAGTGCCTTAACTTCATTGGATCACTGGCGCCAGTACCTTAACTTCATAGGATCACTGGCGCCAGTACCTTAACTTCATAGGATCACTGGCGCCAGTACCTTAACTTCATAGGATCACTGGCGCCAGTGCCTTAACTTCATAGGATCACTGGCGCCAGTGCCTTAACTTCATGGGATCACTGGCGCCAGTGCCTTAACTTCATAGGATCACTGGCGCCAGTGCCTTAACTTCATTGGATCACTGTCGCCAGTGCCTTAACTTCATAGGATCACTGGCGCCAGTACCTTAACTTCATAGGATCACTGGCGCCAGTGCCTTAACTTCATAGGATCACTGGCGCCAGTGTCTTGACTCCACAGGATCACTGGCGCCAGTGCCTTAACTTCATAGGATCACTGGCGCCAGTACCTTAACTTCATTGGATCACTGGCGCCAGTGCCTTAACTTCATAGGATCACTGGCGCCAGTGCCTTAACTTCATTGGATCACTGTCGCCAGTGCCTCAACTTCATAGGATCACTGGCGCCAGTACCTTAACTTCATTGGATCACTGGCGCCAGTACCTTAACTTCATAGGATCACTGGCGCCAGTACCTTAAGTTCATAGGATCGCTGGCGCCAGTACCTTAACTTCATAAGATCTCTGGCGCCAGTGCCTTAACTTCAATGGATCACTGGCGCCAGTGCCTTAACTTCATAGGATCACTGGCGCCAGTACCTTAACTTCATAGGATCACTGGCGCCAGTGCCTTAACTTCATAGGATCACTGGCGCCAGTGTCTTGACTCCACAGGATCACTGGCGCCAGTACCTGAACTTCATAGGATCACTGGCGCCAGTACCTTAACTTCATAGGATCACTGGCGCCAGTACCTTAACTTCATAGGATCACTGGCGCCAGTGCCTTAACTTCATAGGATCACTGGCGCCAGTGCCTTAACTTCATAGGATCACTGGCGCCAGTGTCTTGACTCCATAGGATCACTGGCGCCAGTACCTTAACTTCATTGGATCACTGGCGCCAGTGCCTTAACTTCATTGGATCACTGGCGCCAGTGCCTTGACTTCATTGGATCACTGGCGACAGTGTCTTGACTCCACAGGATCCCTGGCGCCAGTGCCTTAACTTCATAGGATCACTGGCGCCAGTACCTTAAGTTCATAGGATCGCTGGCGCCAGTACCTTAACTTCATAGGATCACTGGCGCCAGTGCCTTAACTTCATGGGATCACTGGCGCCAGTGTCTTGACTCCACAGGATCACTGGCGCCAGTGCCTTAACTTCATAGGATCACTGGCGCCAGTACCTTAACTTCATTGGATCACTGGCGCCAGTGCCTTAACTTCATGGGATCACTGGCGCCAGTGCCTTAACTTCATGGGATCACTGGCGCCGGTGCCTTAACTTCATAGGATCACTGGCGCCAGTACCTTAACTTCATAGGATCACTGGCGCCAGTGCCTTAACTTCATAGGATCACTGGCGCCAGTGCCTTAACTTCATTGGATCACTGGCGCCAGTGCCTTATCTTCATAAGATCACTGGCGCCAGTGCCTTAACTTTATGGATCACTGGCGCCAGTGCCTTAACTTCATAGGATCACTGGCGCCAGTACCTTAACTTCATTGGATCACTGGCGCCAGTGCCTTAACTTCATAGGATCACTGGCGCCAGTGCCTTAACTTCATTGGATCACTGTCGCCAGTGCCTTAACTTCATAGGATCACTGGCGCCAGTACCTTAACTTCATTGGATCACTGGCGCCAGTGCCTTAACTTCATAGGATCACTGGCGCCAGTGCCTTAACTTCATTGGATCACTGGCGCCGGTGCCTTAACTTCATAGGATCACTGGCGCCAGTACCTTAACTTCATAGGATCACTGGCGCCAGTGCCTTAACTTCATAGGATCACTGGCGCCAGTGCCTTAACTTCATTGGATCACTGGCGCCAGTGCCTTAACTTCATAGGATCACTGGCGCCAGTACCTTAACTTCATAGGATCACTGGCGCCAGTGCCTTAACATCATTGGATCACTGGCGCCAGTGCCTTAACTTCATTGGATCACTGGCGCCAGTGCCTTAACTTCATAGGATCACTGGCGCCAGTACCTTAACTTCATAGGATCACTGGCGCCAGTGCCTTAACTTCATTGGATCACTGGCGCCAGTGCCTTAACTTCATTGGATCACTGGCGCCAGTGCCTTGACTTCATTGGATCACTGGCGACAGTGTCTTGACTCCACAGGATCCCTGGCGCCAGTACCTTAACTTCATAGGATCACTGGCGCCAGTACCTTAAGTTCATAGGATCGCTGGCGCCAGTACCTTAACTTCATAAAATCTCTGGCGCCAGTGCCTTAACTTCAATGGATCACTGGCGCCAGTGCCTTAACTTCATAGGATCACTGGCGCCAGTACCTTAACTTCATAGGATCACTGGCGCCAGTGCCTTAACTTCATAGGATCACTGGCGCCAGTGTCTTGACTCCACAGGATCACTGGCGCCAGTACCTTAACTTCATAGGATCACTGGCGCCAGTACCTTAACTTCATAGGATCACTGGCGCCAGTGCCTTAACTTCATAGGATCACTGGCGCCAGTACCTTAACTTCATAGGATCACAGGCGCCAGTGCCTTAACTTCATAGGATCACTGGCGCCAGTACCTTAACTTCATAGGATTACTGGCGCCAGTGCCTTAACTTCATAGGATCACTGGCGCCAGTACCTTAACTTCATAGGATCACTGGCGCCAGTACCTTAACTTCATAGGATCACTGGCGCCAGTGTCTTAACTTCATTGGATCACTGGCGCCAGTGCCTTAACTTCATTGGATCACTGGCGCCAGTGCCTTATCTTCATAAGATCACTGGCGCCAGTGCCTTAACTTTATGGATCACTGGCGCCAGTGCCTTAACTTCATAGGATCACTGGCGCCAGTACCTTAACTTCATTGGATCACTGGCGCCAGTGCCTTAACTTCATGGGATCACTGGCGCCAGTGCCTTAACTTCATAGGATCACTGGCGCCAGTGCCTTAACTTCATTGGATCACTGTCGCCAGTGCCTTAACTTCATAGGATCACTGGCGCCAGTACCTTAACTTCATAGGATCACTGGCGCCAGTGCCTTAACTTCATAGGATCACTGGCGCCAGTGTCTTGACTCCACAGGATCACTGGCGCCAGTGCCTTAACTTCATAGGATCACTGGCGCCAGTACCTTAACTTCATAGGATCACTGGCACCAGTGCCTTAACTTCATAGGATCACTGGCGCCAGTGCCTTAACTTTATAGGATCACTGGCGCCAGTGCCTTAACTTCATTGGATCACTGTCGCCAGTGCCTTAACTTCATAGGATCACTGGCGCCAGTGCCTTAACTTCATAGGATCACTGGCGCCAGTGCCTTAACTTCATTGGATCACTGGCGCCAGTGCCTTATCTTCATTGGATCACTGGCGCCAGTGCCTTAACTTCATAGGATCACTGGCGCCAGTGCCTTAACTTCATAGGATCACTGGCGCCAGTACCTTAACTTCATTGGATCACTGGCGCCAGTGCCTTAACTTCATAGGATCACTGGCGCCAGTACCTTAACTTCATTGGATCACTGGCGCCAGTGCCTTAACTTCATAGGATCACTGGCGCCAGTGCCTTAACTTCATTGGATCACTGTCGCCAGTGCCTTAACTTCATAGGATCACTGGCGCCAGTGCCTTAACTTCATAGGATCACTGGCGCCAGTGCCTTAACTTCATTGGATCACTGTCGCCAGTGCCTTAACTTCATAGGATCACTGGCGCCAGTGCCTTAACTTCATAGGATCACTGGCGCCAGTGCCTTAACTTCATAGGATCACTGGCGCCAGTGCCTTAATTTCATAGGATCACTGGCGCCAGTGTCTTGACTCCACAGGATCACTGGCGCCAGTACCTTAACTTCATAGGATCACTGGCGCCAGTACCTTAACTTCATAGGATCACTGGCGCCAGTGCCTTAACTTCATAGGATCACTGGCGCCAGTACCTTAACTTCATTGGATCACTGTCGCCAGTGCCTTAACTTCATAGGATCACTGGCGCCAGTACCTTAACTTCATTGGATCACTGGCGCCAGTACCTTAACTTCATAGGATCACTGGCGCCAGTGTCTTGACTCCACAGGATCACTGGCGCCAGTGCCTTAACTTCATAGGATCACTGGCGCCAGTTCCTTAACTTCATAGGATCACTGGCACCAGTGCCTTAACTTCATAGGATCACTGGCGCCAGTGCCTTAACTTTATTGGATCACTGGCGCCAGTGCCTTATCTTCATAAGATCACTGGCGCCAGTGCCTTAACTTCTTAGGATCACTGGCGCCAGTGCCTTAACTTCATTGGATCACTGGCGCCAGTACCTTAACTTCATAGGATCACTGGCGCCAGTGCCTTAACTTCATAGGATCACTGGCGCCAGTACCTTAACTTCATTGGATCACTGGCGCCAGTGCCTTAACTTCATAGGATCACTGGCGCCAGTGCCTTAACTTCATTGGATCACTGTCGCCAGTGCCTTAACTTCATAGGATCACTGGCGCCAGTGCCTTAACTTCATAGGATCACTGGCGCCAGTGCCTTAACTTCATAGGATCACTGGCGCCAGTGCCTTAACTTCATAGGATCACTGGCGCCAGTGTCTTGACTCCACAGGATCACTGGCGCCAGTACCTTAACTTCATAGGATCACTGGCGCCAGTACCTTAACTTCATAGGATCACTGGCGCCAGTGCCTTAACTTCATTGGATCACTGGCGCCAGTGCCTTAACTTCATAGGATCACTGGCGCCAGTACCTTAACTTCATAGGATCACTGGCGCCAGTACCTTAACTTCATTGGATCATTGGCGCCAGTGTCTTGACTTCATAGGATCACTGGCGCCAGTGCCTTAACTTCATAGGATCACTGGCGCCAGTACCTTAACTTCATTGGATCACTGGCGCCAGTACCTTAACTTCATAGGATCACTGGCGCCAGTGCCTTAACTTCATTGGATCACTGGCGCCAGTGCCTTAACTTCATTGGATCACTGGCGCCAGTGCCTTGACTTCATTGGATCACTGGCGACAGTGTCTTGACTCCACAGGATCCCTGGCGCCAGTACCTTAACTTCATAGGATCACTGGCGCCAGTACCTTAAGTTCATAGGATCGCTGGCGCCAGTACCTTAACTTCATAAGATCTCTGGCGCCAGTGCCTTAACTTCAATGGATCACTGGCGCCAGTGCCTTAACTTCATAGGATCACTGGCGCCAGTACCTTAACTTCATAGGATCACTGGCGCCAGTGCCTTAACTTCATAGGATCACTGGCGCCAGTGTCTTGACTCCACAGGATCACTGGCGCCAGTACCTTAACTTCATAGGATCACTGGCGCCAGTACCTTAACTTCATAGGATCACTGGCGCCAGTGCCTTAACTTCATAGGATCACTGGCGCCAGTACCTTAACTTCATAGGATCACAGGCGCCAGTGCCTTAACTTCATAGGATCACTGGCGCCAGTACCTTAACTTCATAGGATTACTGGCGCCAGTGCCTTAACTTCATAGGATCACTGGCGCCAGTACCTTAACTTCATAGGATCACTGGCGCCAGTACCTTAACTTCATAGGATCACTGGCGCCAGTGTCTTAACTTCATTGGATCACTGGCGCCAGTGCCTTAACTTCATTGGATCACTGGCGCCAGTGCCTTATCTTCATAAGATCACTGGCGCCAGTGCCTTAACTTTATGGATCACTGGCGCCAGTGCCTTAACTTCATAGGATCACTGGCGCCAGTACCTTAACTTCATTGGATCACTGGCGCCAGTGCCTTAACTTCATGGGATCACTGGCGCCAGTGCCTTAACTTCATAGGATCACTGGCGCCAGTGCCTTAACTTCATTGGATCACTGTCGCCAGTGCCTTAACTTCATAGGATCACTGGCGCCAGTACCTTAACTTCATAGGATCACTGGCGCCAGTGCCTTAACTTCATAGGATCACTGGCGCCAGTGTCTTAACTTCATAGGATCACTGGCGCCAGTACCTTAAGTTCATAGGATCGCTGGCGCCAGTACCTTAACTTCATAGGATCACTGGCGCCAGTGCCTTAACTTCATGGGATCACTGGCGCCAGTGTCTTGACTCCACAGGATCACTGGCGCCAGTGCCTTAACTTCATAGGATCACTGGCGCCAGTACCTTAACTTCATTGGATCACTGGCGCCAGTGCCTTAACTTCATGGGATCACTGGCGCCAGTGCCTTAACTTCATGGGATCACTGGCGCCGGTGCCTTAACTTCATAGGATCACTGGCGCCAGTACCTTAACTTCATAGGATCACTGGCGCCAGTGCCTTAACTTCATAGGATCACTGGCGCCAGTGCCTTAACTTCATTGGATCACTGGCGCCAGTGCCTTATCTTCATAAGATCACTGGCGCCAGTGCCTTAACTTTATGGATCACTGGCGCCAGTGCCTTAACTTCATAGGATCACTGGCGCCAGTACCTTAACTTCATTGGATCACTGGCGCCAGTGCCTTAACTTCATAGGATCACTGGCGCCAGTGCCTTAACTTCATTGGATCACTGTCGCCAGTGCCTTAACTTCATAGGATCACTGGCGCCAGTACCTTAACTTCATTGGATCACTGGCGCCAGTGCCTTAACTTCATAGGATCACTGGCGCCAGTGCCTTAACTTCATTGGATCACTGGCGCCGGTGCCTTAACTTCATAGGATCACTGGCGCCAGTACCTTAACTTCATAGGATCACTGGCGCCAGTGCCTTAACTTCATAGGATCACTGGCGCCAGTGCCTTAACTTCATTGGATCACTGGCGCCAGTGCCTTAACTTCATAGGATCACTGGCGCCAGTACCTTAACTTCATAGGATCACTGGCGCCAGTGCCTTAACATCATTGGATCACTGGCGCCAGTGCCTTAACTTCATTGGATCACTGGCGCCAGTGCCTTAACTTCATTGGATCACTGGCGCCAGTACCTTAACTTCATAGGATCACTGGCGCCAGTACCTTAACTTCATAGGATCACTGGCGCCAGTACCTTAACTTCATAGGATCACTGGCGCCAGTGCCTTAACTTCATAGGATCACTGGCGCCAGTGCCTTAACTTCATGGGATCACTGGCGCCAGTGCCTTAACTTCATAGGATCACTGGCGCCAGTGCCTTAACTTCATTGGATCACTGTCGCCAGTGCCTTAACTTCATAGGATCACTGGCGCCAGTACCTTAACTTCATAGGATCACTGGCGCCAGTGCCTTAACTTCATAGGATCACTGGCGCCAGTGTCTTGACTCCACAGGATCACTGGCGCCAGTGCCTTAACTTCATAGGATCACTGGCGCCAGTACCTTAACTTCATAGGATCACTGGCACCAGTGCCTTAACTTCATAGGATCACTGGCGCCAGTGCCTTAACTTTATAGGATCACTGGCGCCAGTGCCTTAACTTCATTGGATCACTGTCGCCAGTGCCTTAACTTCATAGGATCACTGGCGCCAGTGCCTTAACTTCATAGGATCACTGGCGCCAGTGCCTTAACTTCATTGGATCACTGGCGCCAGTGCCTTATCTTCATTGGATCACTGGCGCCAGTGCCTTAACTTCATAGGATCACTGGCGCCAGTGCCTTAACTTCATAGGATCACTGGCGCCAGTGCCTTAACTTCATAGGATCACTGGCGCCAGTGCCTTAACTTTATAGGATCACTGGCGCCAGTGCCTTAACTTCATAGGATCACTGGCGCCAGTGCCTTAACTTTATAGGATCACAGGCGCCAGTGCCTTAACTTCATAGGATCACTGGCGCCAGTGCCTTTACTTCATTGGATCACTGGCGCCAGTGCCTCAACTTCATTGGATCACTGGCGCCAGTGCCTTAACTTCATAGGATCACTGGCGCCAGTACCTTAACTTCTTTGGATCACTGGCGCCAGTGCCTTAACTTCATAGGATCACTGGCGCCAGTACCTTAACTTCATTGGATCACTGGCGCCAGTGCCTTAACTTCATAGGATCACTGGCGCCAGTGCCTTAACTTCATTGGATCACTGTCGCCAGTGCCTTAACTTCATAGGATCACTGGCGCCAGTGCCTTAACTTCATAGGATCACTGGCGCCAGTGCCTTAACTTCATTGGATCACTGTCGCCAGTGCCTTAACTTCATAGGATCACTGGCGCCAGTGCCTTAACTTCATAGGATCACTGGCGCCGGTGCCTTAACTTCATAGGATCACTGGCGCCAGTGCCTTAATTTCATAGGATCACTGGCGCCAGTGTCTTGACTCCACAGGATCACTGGCGCCAGTACCTTAACTTCATAGGATCACTGGCGCCAGTACCTTAACTTCATAGGATCACTGGCGCCAGTGCCTTAACTTCATTGGATCACTGGCGCCAGTACCTTAACTTCATAGGATCACTGGCGCCAGTGCCTTAACTTCATAGGATCACTGGCGCCAGTACCTTAACTTCATTGGATCACTGGCGCCAGTACCTTAACTTCATAGGATCACTGGCGCCAGTACCTTAACTTCATAGGATCACTGGCGCCAGTACCTTAACTTCATTGGATCACTGTCGCCAGTGCCTTAACTTCATTGGATCACTGGCGCCAGTGCCTTAACTTCATAGGATCACTGGCGCCAGTGCCTTAACTTCATAGGATCACTGGCGCCAGTGCCTTAACTTCATTGGATCACTGTCGCCAGTGCCTTAACTTCATAGGATCACTGGCGCCAGTGCCTTAACTTCATAGGATCACTGGCGCCAGTGCCTTAACTTCATAGGATCACTGGCGCCAGTGCCTTAACTTCATAGGATCACTGGCGCCAGTGTCTTGACTCCACAGGATCACTGGCGCCAGTACCTTAACTTCATAGGACCACTGGCGCCAGTACCTTAACTTCATAGGATCACTGGCGCCAGTGCCTTAACTTCATTGGATCACTGGCGCCAGTGCCTTAACTTCATAGGATCACTGGCGCCAGTGCCTTAACTTCATAGGATCACTGGCGCCAGTACCTTAACTTCATTGGATCATTGGCGCCAGTGTCTTGACTTCATAGGATCACTGGCGCCAGTACCTTAACTTCATAGGATCACTGGCGCCAGTACCTTAACTTCATAGGATCACTGGCGCCAGTACCTTAACTTCATAGGATCACTGGCGCCAGTGCCTTAACATCATTGGATCACTGGCGCCAGTGCCTTAACTTCATTGGATCACTGGCGCCAGTGCCTTAACTTCATTGGATCACTGGCGCCAGTACCTTAACTTCATAGGATCACTGGCGCCAGTACCTTAACTTCATAGGATCACTGGCGCCAGTACCTTAACTTCATAGGATCACTGGCGCCAGTGCCTTAACTTCATAGGATCACTGGCGCCAGTGCCTTAACTTCATGGGATCACTGGCGCCAGTGCCTTAACTTCATAGGATCACTGGCGCCAGTGCCTTAACTTCATTGGATCACTGTCGCCAGTGCCTTAACTTCATAGGATCACTGGCGCCAGTACCTTAACTTCATAGGATCACTGGCGCCAGTGCCTTAACTTCATAGGATCACTGGCGCCAGTGTCTTGACTCCACAGGATCACTGGCGCCAGTGCCTTAACTTCATAGGATCACTGGCGCCAGTTCCTTAACTTCATAGGATCACTGGCGCCAGTGCCTTAACTTTATAGGATCACTGGCGCCAGTGCCTTATCTTTATAAGATCACTGGCGCCAGTGCCTTAACTTCTTAGGATCACTGGCGCCAGTGCCTTAACTTCATTGGATCACTGGCGCCAGTACTTTAACTTCATAGGATCACTGGCGCCAGTGCCTTAACTTCATAGGATCACTGGCGCCAGTACCTTAACTTCATTGGATCACTGGCGCCAGTGCCTTAACTTCATAGGATCACTGGCGCCAGTGCCTTAACTTCATTGGATCACTGTCGCCAGTGCCTTAACTTCATAGGATCACTGGCGCCAGTGCCTTAACTTCATAGGATCACTGGCGCCAGTGCCTTAACTTCATAGGATCACTGGCGCCAGTGCCTTAACTTCATAGGATCACTGGCGCCAGTGTCTTGACTCCACAGGATCACTGGCGCCAGTACCTTAACTTCATAGGATCACTGGCGCCAGTACCTTAACTTCATAGGATCACTGGCGCCAGTGCCTTAACTTCATTGGATCACTGGCGCCAGTGCCTTAACTTCATAGGATCACTGGCGCCAGTACCTTAACTTCATAGGATCACTGGCGCCAGTACCTTAACTTCATTGGATCATTGGCGCCAGTGTCTTGACTTCATAGGATCACTGGCGCCAGTACCTTAACTTCATAGGATCACTGGCGCCAGTACCTTAACTTCATAGGATCACTGGCGCCAGTACCTTAACTTCATAGGATCACTGGCGCCAGTGCCTTAACATCATTGGATCACTGGTGCCAGTGCCTTAACTTCATTGGATCACTGGCGCCAGTGCCTTAACTTCATTGGATCACTGGCGCCAGTACCTTAACTTCATAGGATCACTGGCGCCAGTACCTTAACTTCATAGGATCACTGGCGCCAGTACCTTAACTTCATAGGATCACTGGCGCCAGTGCCTTAACTTCATAGGATCACTGGCGCCAGTGCCTTAACTTCATGGGATCACTGGCGCCAGTGCCTTAACTTCATAGGATCACTGGCGCCAGTGCCTTAACTTCATTGGATCACTGTCGCCAGTGCCTTAACTTCATAGGATCACTGGCGCCAGTACCTTAACTTCATAGGATCACTGGCGCCAGTGCCTTAACTTCATAGGATCACTGGCGCCAGTGTCTTGACTCCACAGGATCACTGGCGCCAGTGCCTTAACTTCATAGGATCACTGGCGCCAGTGCCTTAACTTCATAGGATCACTGGCGCCAGTGCCTTAACTTCATTGGATCACTGGCGCCGGTGCCTTAACTTCATAGGATCACTGGCGCCAGTACCTTAACTTCATAGGATCACTGGCGCCAGTGCCTTAACTTCATAGGATCACTGGCGCCAGTGCCTTAACTTCATTGGATCACTGGCGCCAGTGCCTTAACTTCATAGGATCACTGGCGCCAGTACCTTAACTTCATAGGATCACTGGCGCCAGTGCCTTAACATCATTGGATCACTGGCGCCAGTGCCTTAACTTCATTGGATCACTGGCGCCAGTGCCTTAACTTCATTGGATCACTGGCGCCAGTACCTTAACTTCATAGGATCACTGGCGCCAGTACCTTAACTTCATAGGATCACTGGCGCCAGTACCTTAACTTCATAGGATCACTGGCGCCAGTGCCTTAACTTCATAGGATCACTGGCGCCAGTGCCTTAACTTCATGGGATCACTGGCGCCAGTGCCTTAACTTCATAGGATCACTGGCGCCAGTGCCTTAACTTCATTGGATCACTGTCGCCAGTGCCTTAACTTCATAGGATCACTGGCGCCAGTACCTTAACTTCATAGGATCACTGGCGCCAGTGCCTTAACTTCATAGGATCACTGGCGCCAGTGTCTTGACTCCACAGGATCACTGGCGCCAGTGCCTTAACTTCATAGGATCACTGGCGCCAGTACCTTAACTTCATAGGATCACTGGCACCAGTGCCTTAACTTCATAGGATCACTGGCGCCAGTGCCTTAACTTTATAGGATCACTGGCGCCAGTGCCTTAACTTCATTGGATCACTGTCGCCAGTGCCTTAACTTCATAGGATCACTGGCGCCAGTGCCTTAACTTCATAGGATCACTGGCGCCAGTGCCTTAACTTCATTGGATCACTGGCGCCAGTGCCTTATCTTCATTGGATCACTGGCGCCAGTGCCTTAACTTCATAGGATCACTGGCGCCAGTGCCTTAACTTCATAGGATCACTGGCGCCAGTGCCTTAACTTCATAGGATCACTGGCGCCAGTGCCTTAACTTTATAGGATCACTGGCGCCAGTGCCTTAACTTCATAGGATCACTGGCGCCAGTGCCTTAACTTTATAGGATCACAGGCGCCAGTGCCTTAACTTCATAGGATCACTGGCGCCAGTGCCTTTACTTCATTGGATCACTGGCGCCAGTGCCTCAACTTCATTGGATCACTGGCGCCAGTGCCTTAACTTCATAGGATCACTGGCGCCAGTACCTTAACTTCATTGGATCACTGGCGCCAGTGCCTTAACTTCATAGGATCACTGGCGCCAGTACCTTAACTTCATTGGATCACTGGCGCCAGTGCCTTAACTTCATAGGATCACTGGCGCCAGTGCCTTAACTTCATTGGATCACTGTCGCCAGTGCCTTAACTTCATAGGATCACTGGCGCCAGTGCCTTAACTTCATAGGATCACTGGCGCCAGTGCCTTAACTTCATTGGATCACTGTCGCCAGTGCCTTAACTTCATAGGATCACTGGCGCCAGTGCCTTAACTTCATAGGATCACTGGCGCCGGTGCCTTAACTTCATAGGATCACTGGCGCCAGTGCCTTAATTTCATAGGATCACTGGCGCCAGTGTCTTGACTCCACAGGATCACTGGCGCCAGTACCTTAACTTCATAGGATCACTGGCGCCAGTACCTTAACTTCATAGGATCACTGGCGCCAGTGCCTTAACTTCATTGGATCACTGGCGCCAGTACCTTAACTTCATAGGATCACTGGCGCCAGTGCCTTAACTTCATAGGATCACTGGCGCCAGTACCTTAACTTCATTGGATCACTGGCGCCAGTACCTTAACTTCATAGGATCACTGGCGCCAGTACCTTAACTTCATAGGATCACTGGCGCCAGTACCTTAACTTCATTGGATCACTGTCGCCAGTGCCTTAACTTCATTGGATCACTGGCGCCAGTGCCTTAACTTCATAGGATCACTGGCGCCAGTGCCTTAACTTCATAGGATCACTGGCGCCAGTGCCTTAACTTCATTGGATCACTGTCGCCAGTGCCTTAACTTCATAGGATCACTGGCGCCAGTGCCTTAACTTCATAGGATCACTGGCGCCAGTGCCTTAACTTCATAGGATCACTGGCGCCAGTGCCTTAACTTCATAGGATCACTGGCGCCAGTGTCTTGACTCCACAGGATCACTGGCGCCAGTACCTTAACTTCATAATACCACTGGCGCCAGTACCTTAACTTCATAGGATCACTGGCGCCAGTGCCTTAACTTCATTGGATCACTGGCGCCAGTGCCTTAACTTCATAGGATCACTGGCGCCAGTGCCTTAACTTCATAGGATCACTGGCGCCAGTACCTTAACTTCATTGGATCATTGGCGCCAGTGTCTTGACTTCATAGGATCACTGGCGCCAGTACCTTAACTTCATAGGATCACTGGCGCCAGTACCTTAACTTCATAGGATCACTGGCGCCAGTACCTTAACTTCATAGGATCACTGGCGCCAGTGCCTTAACATCATTGGATCACTGGCGCCAGTGCCTTAACTTCATTGGATCACTGGCGCCAGTGCCTTAACTTCATTGGATCACTGGCGCCAGTACCTTAACTTCATAGGATCACTGGCGCCAGTACCTTAACTTCATAGGATCACTGGCGCCAGTACCTTAACTTCATAGGATCACTGGCGCCAGTGCCTTAACTTCATAGGATCACTGGCGCCAGTGCCTTAACTTCATGGGATCACTGGCGCCAGTGCCTTAACTTCATAGGATCACTGGCGCCAGTGCCTTAACTTCATTGGATCACTGTCGCCAGTGCCTTAACTTCATAGGATCACTGGCGCCAGTACCTTAACTTCATAGGATCACTGGCGCCAGTGCCTTAACTTCATAGGATCACTGGCGCCAGTGTCTTGACTCCACAGGATCACTGGCGCCAGTGCCTTAACTTCATAGGATCACTGGCGCCAGTTCCTTAACTTCATAGGATCACTGGCGCCAGTGCCTTAACTTTATAGGATCACTGGCGCCAGTGCCTTATCTTTATAAGATCACTGGCGCCAGTGCCTTAACTTCTTAGGATCACTGGCGCCAGTGCCTTAACTTCATTGGATCACTGGCGCCAGTACTTTAACTTCATAGGATCACTGGCGCCAGTGCCTTAACTTCATAGGATCACTGGCGCCAGTACCTTAACTTCATTGGATCACTGGCGCCAGTGCCTTAACTTCATAGGATCACTGGCGCCAGTGCCTTAACTTCATTGGATCACTGTCGCCAGTGCCTTAACTTCATAGGATCACTGGCGCCAGTGCCTTAACTTCATAGGATCACTGGCGCCAGTGCCTTAACTTCATAGGATCACTGGCGCCAGTGCCTTAACTTCATAGGATCACTGGCGCCAGTGTCTTGACTCCACAGGATCACTGGCGCCAGTACCTTAACTTCATAGGATCACTGGCGCCAGTACCTTAACTTCATAGGATCACTGGCGCCAGTGCCTTAACTTCATTGGATCACTGGCGCCAGTGCCTTAACTTCATAGGATCACTGGCGCCAGTACCTTAACTTCATAGGATCACTGGCGCCAGTACCTTAACTTCATTGGATCATTGGCGCCAGTGTCTTGACTTCATAGGATCACTGGCGCCAGTACCTTAACTTCATAGGATCACTGGCGCCAGTACCTTAACTTCATAGGATCACTGGCGCCAGTACCTTAACTTCATAGGATCACTGGCGCCAGTGCCTTAACATCATTGGATCACTGGTGCCAGTGCCTTAACTTCATTGGATCACTGGCGCCAGTGCCTTAACTTCATTGGATCACTGGCGCCAGTACCTTAACTTCATAGGATCACTGGCGCCAGTACCTTAACTTCATAGGATCACTGGCGCCAGTACCTTAACTTCATAGGATCACTGGCGCCAGTGCCTTAACTTCATAGGATCACTGGCGCCAGTGCCTTAACTTCATGGGATCACTGGCGCCAGTGCCTTAACTTCATAGGATCACTGGCGCCAGTGCCTTAACTTCATTGGATCACTGTCGCCAGTGCCTTAACTTCATAGGATCACTGGCGCCAGTACCTTAACTTCATAGGATCACTGGCGCCAGTGCCTTAACTTCATAGGATCACTGGCGCCAGTGTCTTGACTCCACAGGATCACTGGCGCCAGTGCCTTAACTTCATAGGATCACTGGCGCCAGTACCTTAACTTCATAGGATCACTGGCACCAGTGCCTTAACTTCATAGGATCACTGGCGCCAGTGCCTTAACTTCATAGGATCACTGGCGCCAGTGTCTTGACTCCACAGGATCACTGGCGCCAGTGCCTTAACTTCATAGGATCACTGGCGCCAGTACCTTAACTTCATAGGATCACTGGCACCAGTGCCTTAACTTTATAGGATCACTGGCGCCAGTGCCTTATCTTTATAAGATCACTGGCGCCAGTGCCTTAACTTCATAGGATCACTGGCGCCAGTGCCTTAACTTCATTGGATCACTGGCGCCAGTGCCTTAACTTCATGGGATCACTGGCGCCAGTGCCTTAACTTCATAGGATCACTGGCGCCAGTGCCTTAACTTCATTGGATCACTGGCGCCAGTGTCTTGACTCCACAGGATCACTGGCGCCAGTGCCTTAACTTCATAGGATCACTGGCGCCAGTACCTTAACTTCATAGGATCACTGGCGCCAGTGCCTTAACTTTATAGGATCACTGGCGCCAGTGCCTTATCTTTATAAGATCACTGGCGCCAGTGCCTTAACTTCATTGGATCACTGGCGCCAGTGCCTTAACTTCATTGGATCACTGGCGCCAGTGCCTTAACTTCATTGGATCACTGGCGCCAGTGCCTTAACTTCATAGGATCACTGGCGCCAGTACCTTAACTTCATAGGATCACTGGCGCCAGTGCCTTAACTTCATAGGATCACTGGCGCCAGTGCCTTAACTTCATGGGATCACTGGCGCCAGTACCTTAACTCACTCACTCACTCACTCACTCACTCACTCACTCACTCACTCACTCACTCACTCACTCACTCACTCACTCACTCACTTACTCACCGTGTCAGCATTCCATGCAACATATTTAACCGTGTCAAGCATATAAAGTTATATAGTCAGCTTTCAGTTTTTGTTTTGTTTTATTTTCAGTATACACTGAGGAATACATTCATAAACATAAATGAAAACGTGACAAGTCAGTCAGTCAGTCAGCAAGGCAGCCTGTCAGTCAGTCAGTCAGCCAATCAACCAGTCAGGCAGTATGTATATCTGTCGGTCCAGCAGTCAGTCCGATCTGACAATCAGTCAATCAGGCATTAAGAAATACAGACAGCCAAACGGTCAGTTAATCGGTGATTTCACTGTCAGTTAATATCACTCAAACTTGTTCAAGTTAACCAGCGACAGCCATCAGATAATTTTGCGACAGTTGCTGTCTCACAGTTCACGTTTCATCCTAGATATAAATTTTGTTTTTGGCAACTTTGGGTAAGTGGAGGGGAAACTATACTCATTTGACGGGGTAACGACAGCCACTTTGGTAGGTTCAGTTGACGTTGATTTCAGGTTCATGTTTTGCGAGGAATACAAATTTTGATTTACGATTTTTTCAAAGAGAAAAGGCTGTACTCTGGTCGACCAACGGGGTAACGACAGCCACTGGAAAAAATCTAAAATATAACTCATGTTTCATAACCAGTGGGTAATAATAAAAACAAGATACCACGTAGTACCGTTGGCGCACCAGCCTCAGCAGGGGAACTAATTGACTAACTGCGTTAACAAATAAAACACTTCTTTTTTGCATAAATGTTATAGGTTTTGCTCTATCTTTTCACTAACGAAAATAAAACCGTTTTTAACCTTCGCACTCATTCGTTTACTCATTTGCTTACTCACTCACTCACTCACTCACTCACTCACTCACTCACTCACTCACTCACTCACTCACTCACTCACTCACTGAATGATGAAGGATAAAGGTCATTTGACGGAGATGGCCGTCGGGAATGATTCTCAGCATCTACGTTGAGATGATAACGAGGAGGACCTCCCATACCAGTCTGTGCGGAGCGAGTAACCCCCACAGACAGAGTGCGATGTCTTTAACGCCCCTCACCAACAGGGCAGCTTTGTAGTCACAGCTAGAGATGTGTGAGTATCGAACTCACGACCCCACGCTACTTTACGAAGCGCGTTAATCAACTGAGCCACGTGGCCGACTCACTCACTCACTCACTCACTCACTCACTCACTAACTCACTCACTCACTCACTCACTCAATCACTCACTCACTCACTAACTAACTCATTCACTCACTCACTCACTCACTCACTCACTCACTCACTCACTCATTCACCCACTCACTTACTCACTCACTCACTCACTCACTCACTCACTCACTCACTCACTCACTCACTCACTCACTCACTCACTCACTCACTCACTCACTCACTCACTCACTCACTCACTCACTCACTCAATCACTCACTCACTCACTCACTCACTCACTCACTTACTCACCGTGTCAGCATTCCATGCAACATATTTAACCGTGTCAAGCATATAAAGTTATATAGTCAGCTTTCAGTTTTTGTTTTGTTTTATTTTCAGTATACACTGAGGAATACATTCATAAACATAAATGAAAACGTGACAAGTCAGTCAGTCAGTCAGCAAGGCAGCCTGTCAGTCAGTCAGTCAGCCAATCAACCAGTCAGGCAGTATGTATATCTGTCGGTCCAGCAGTCAGTCCGATCTGACAATCAGTCAATCAGGCATTAAGAAATACAGACAGCCAAACGGTCAGTTAATCGGTAATTTCACTGTCAGTTAATATCACTCAAACTTGTTCAAGTTAACCAGCGACAGCCATCAGATAATTTTGCGACAGTTGCTGTCTCACAGTTCACGTTTCATCCTAGATATAAATTTGTTTTTGGCAACTTTGAGTAAGTGGAGGGGAAACTATACTCATTTGACGGGGGTAACGACAGCCACTTTGGTAGGTTCAGTTGACGTTGATTTCAGGTTCATGTTTTGCGAGGAATACAAATTTTGATTTACGATTTTTTCAAAGAGAAAAGGCTGTACTCTGGTCGACCAACGGGGTAACGACAGCCACTGAAAAAAATCTAAAATATAACTCATGTTTCATAACCAGTGAGTAATAATAAAAACAAGATACCACGTAGTACCGTTGGCGCACCAGCCTCAGCAGGGGAACTAATTGACTAACTGCGTTAACAAATAAAACACTTCTTTTTTTGCATAAATGTTATAGGTTTTGCTCTATCTTTTCACTAACGAAAATAAAACCTTTTTTAACCTTCGCACTCATTCGTTTACTCATTTGCTTACTCACTCACTCACTCACTCACTCACTCACTCACTCACTCACTCACTCACTCACTAAATGATGAAGGATAAAGGTCATTTGACGAAGATGGCCGTCGGGAATGATTCTCAGCATCTACGTTGAGATGATAACGAGGAAGTCCTCCCATACCAGTCTGTGCGGAGCGAGTAACCCCCACAGACAGAGTGCGATGTCTTTAACGCCCCTCACCAACAGGGCAGCTTTGTAGTCACAGCTAGAGAGGTGTGAGTATCGAACTCACGACCCCACGCTACTTTACGAAGCGCGTTAATCAACTGAGCCACGTTGCCGACTCACTCACTCACTCACTCACTCACTAACTCACTCACTCACTCACTCAATCACTCACTTACTCACTAACTCACTCACTCACTCACTCACTCACTCACTCACTCACTCACTCACTCACTCACTCACTCACTCACTCACTCACTCACTCACTCACTCACTCACTCACTCACTCACTCACTCACTCACTCACTCACTCACTCACTCACTCACTCACTCACTCACTCACTCACTCACTCACTCACTCACTCACTCACTCACTCACTCACTCACTCACTCACTCACTCACTCACTCACTCACTCACTCACTCACTCACTCACTCACTCACTCACTCACTCACTCACTCACTTACTCACCGTGTCAGCATTCCATGCAACATATTTAACCGTGTCAAGCATATAAAGTTATATAGTCAGCTTTCAGTTTTTGTTTTGTTTTATTTTCAGTATACACTGAGGAATACATCCATAAACATAAATGAAAACGTGACAAGTCAGTCAGTCAGTCAGCAAGGCAGCCTGTCAGTCAGTCAGTCAGCCAATCAACCAGTCAGGCAGTATGTATATCTGTCGGTCCAGCAGTCAGTCCGATCTGACAATCAGTCAATCAGGCATTAAGAAATACAGACAGCCAAACGGTCAGTTAATCGGTGATTTCACTGTCAGTTAATATCACTCAAACTTGTTCAAGTTAACCAGCGACAGCCATCAGATAATTTTGCGACAGTTGCTGTCTCACAGTTCACGTTTCATCCTAGATATAAATTTTGTTTTTGGCAACTTTGAGTAAGTGGAGGGGAAACTATACTCATTTGACGGGGTAACGACAGCCACTTTGGTAGGTTCAGTTGACGTTGATTTCAGGTTCATGTTTTGCGAGGAATACAAATTTTGATTTACGATTTTTTCAAAGAGAAAAGGCTGTACTCTGGTCGACCAACGGGGGTAACGACAGCCACTGGAAAAAATCTAAAATATAACTCATGTTTCATAACCAGTGGGTAATAATAAAAACAAGATACCACGTAGTACCGTTGGCGCACCAGCCTCAGCAGGGGGAACTAATTGACTAACTGCGTTAACAAATAAAACAATTCTTTTTTGCATAAATATTATAGGTTTTGCTCTATCTTTTCACTAACGAAAATAAAACCGTTTTTAACCTTCGCACTCATTCGTTTACTCATTTGCTTACTCACTCACTCACTCACTCACTCACTCACTCACTCACTCACTCACTCACTCACTCACTCACTCACTGAATGATGAAGGATAAAGGTCATTTGACGGAGATGGCCGTCGGGAATGATTCTCAGCATCTACGTTGAGATGATAACGAGGAGGACCTCCCATACCAGTCTGTGCGGAGCGAGTAACCCCCACAGACAGAGTGCGATGTCTTTAACGCCCCTCACCAACAGGGCAGCTTTGTAGTCACAGCTAGAGATGTGTGAGTATCGAACTCACGACCCCACGCTACTTTACGAAGCGCGTTAATCAACTGAGCCACGTGGCCGACTCACTCACTCACTCACTCACTCACTCACTCACTAACTCACTCACTCACTCACTCACTCAATCACTCACTCACTCACTAACTAACTCATTCACTCACTCACTCACTCACTCACTCACTCACTCACTCACTCATTCACCCACTCACTTACTCACTCACTCACTCACTCACTCACTCACTCACTCACTCACTCACTCACTCACTCACTCACTCACTCACTCACTCACTCACTCACTCACTCACTCACTCACTCACTCACTCAATCACTCACTCACTCACTCACTCACTCACTCACTTACTCACCGTGTCAGCATTCCATGCAACATATTTAACCGTGTCAAGCATATAAAGTTATATAGTCAGCTTTCAGTTTTTGTTTTGTTTTATTTTCAGTATACACTGAGGAATACATTCATAAACATAAATGAAAACGTGACAAGTCAGTCAGTCAGTCAGCAAGGCAGCCTGTCAGTCAGTCAGTCAGCCAATCAACCAGTCAGGCAGTATGTATATCAGTCGGTCCAGCAGTCAGTCCGATCTGACAATCAGTCAATCAGGCATTAAGAAATACAGACAGCCAAACGGTCAGTTAATCGGTAATTTCACTGTCAGTTAATATCACTCAAACTTGTTCAAGTTAACCAGCGACAGCCATCAGACAATTTTGCGACAGTTGCTGTCTCACAGTTCACGTTTCATCCTAGATATAAATTTTGTTTTTGGCAACTTTGAGTAAGTGGAGGGGAAACTATACTCATTTGACGGGGTAACGACAGCCACTTTGGTAGGTTCAGTTGACGTTGATTTCAGGTTCATGTTTTGCGAGGAATACAAATTTTGATTTACGATTTTTTCAAAGAGAAAAGGCTGTACTCTGGTCGACCAACGGGGTAACGACAGCCACTGAAAAAAATCTAAAATATAACTCATGTTTCATAACCAGTGAGTAATAATAAAAACAAGATACCACGTAGTACCGTTGGCGCACCAGCCTCAGCAGGGGAACTAATTGACTAACTGCGTTAACAAATAAAACACTTCTTTTTTGCATAAATGTTATAGGTTTTGCTCTATCTTTTCACTAACGAAAATAAAACCTTTTTTAACCTTCGCACTCATTCGTTTACTCATTTGCTTACTCACTCACTCACTCACTCACTCACTCACTCACTCACTCACTCACTCACTCACTCACTCACTAAATGATGAAGGATAAAGGTCATTTGACGAAGATGGCCGTCGGGAATGATTCTCAGCATCTACGTTGAGATGATAACGAGGAAGTCCTCCCATACCAGTCTGTGCGGAGCGAGTAACCCCCACAGACAGAGTGCGATGTCTTTAACGCCCCTCACCAACAGGGCAGCTTTGTAGTCACAGCTAGAGAGGTGTGAGTATCGAACTCACGACCCCACGCTACTTTACGAAGCGCGTTAATCAACTGAGCCACGTGGCCGACTCACTCACTCACTCACTCACTCACTCACTCACTAACTCACTCACTCACTCACTCACTCAATCACTCACTCACTCACTAACTAACTCATTCACTCACTCACTCACTCACTCACTCACTCACTCACTCACTCATTCACCCACTCACTTACTCACTCACTCACTCACTCACTCACTCACTCACTCACTCACTCACTCACTTACTCACCGTGTCAGCATTCCATGCAACATATTTAACCGTGTCAAGCATATAAAGTTATATAGTCAGCTTTCAGTTTTTGTTTTGTTTTATTTTCAGTATACACTGAGGAATACATTCATAAACATAAATGAAAACGTGACAAGTCAGTCAGTCAGTCAGCAAGGCAGCCTGTCAGTCAGTCAGTCAGCCAATCAACCAGTCAGGCAGTATGTATATCTGTCGGTCCAGCAGTCAGTCCGATCTGACAATCAGTCAATCAGGCATTAAGAAATACAGACAGCCAAACGGTCAGTTAATCGGTAATTTCACTGTCAGTTAATATCACTCAAACTTGTTCAAGTTAACCAGCGACAGCCATCAGATAATTTTGCGACAGTTGCTGTCTCACAGTTCACGTTTCATCCTAGATATAAATTTTGTTTTTGGCAACTTTGAGTAAGTGGAGGGGAAACTATACTCATTTGACGGGGTAACGACAGCCACTTTGGTAGGTTCAGTTGACGTTGATTTCAGGTTCATGTTTTGCGAGGAATACAAATTTTGATTTACGATTTTTCAAAGAGAAAAG
>OZ038448.1:24574494-24595357 GCA_964036265.1 Daptonema setosum | reverse complement strand
GGTCCCAACCAGGGCTGGGGGACTTAATTTAAAAGTACTTTTTTAGGTGCCACTTAATTTTTTTTTCCATTTTAAAAGTGCCACTTTTGAATTTGTCGCCTGAAAATTAAGTGGCACTGAATTCGGTACTTAATTATTGTAGATATTGAAAGTATTGTAAATATTGTAGTAAAACTTTTCCTATAAGCAAAATTGGCTAAAAGTAAAGAATTTTGGATTCTGTCAATTTATCACTAAGAAATCCATAGTATTTTACATAGTTACAAAATAAATTCTGGTACTAAAAGAAAAGTTTTACAAACAATAAGTGGCACTTAAAAAATGTCCCGTTTTTTCAAGTGCCACTTAATGAGGTACTTAATTCCCGGGACTTTTAGCCCTGGTACTTTTAATTAAGTAGACCAGCCCTGGTCCCAACACTGTGAATCTCCCCCCTTTTTTGACAAAATTCCCCTCTCTTTGGAGGTTTGCTGACTGCGTTTAATTTTGTACCGAATTCTTTTTCATCTTCTACGAGCCTGAAACTTACCTAAACTGAGTTTCTCCCAGACATTTCATTTTCAACAAAATGATTTACTCGTTTTGAATGTTAGTAACTCAACTATAGGATAGGTTTCCAAATAGTTATTCATTATTAATGTATTTATGTATAAATCCATTAGTATAACTTTCTGAGACTATTTTTATATATTATGTGTTATTTCGCGTTTGTGTTTCAGAAACCATTTGGACATTCATTTTCACACATGTGCACAGGAAAATTCGGGCATATTTTCGACCATTGGGTTAAATCAGTTAACATTAGAACTTTATCCAGAGTTTATCGTTCCAGTTCTCAACACACACATTGATTTTGATAATGATTCTCCTTTTTTAAACATTTTTTACCATTCAACTCAGCCCAACCCGTTATGAATTTTCACGCACACAAATTTAATTGCGGGTTTTCGCATCAAATTAAAATTCCGCGAGAAAAATATAAATCAAAAAAGTCCGTAAATCGGCAAAGTAGATTAAACGGGAAAACCTGGGAATAAATCCGTAAACCGTCATGCCATCAATCATTACAAAAATAGGTCTGATTGCAAGATTTTTTTGTCGTGTCTTCATGATGTGATGATTTTATTAATCGTGTCATTAGCGGACGAGAAGGAGAGGGAAAAGTGGAATTACCCCCTTTTTGGCTGTTTCACAATATACAATTTATTTCCTAAGGTGTAGGTAAATTACCTGCCGACTCCCCCTCTTTGACGAAATTCCTCTCCCTTTGGAGATCTGGCTCGTCCGCAAGTGTGTTTGCATGATTTTTTAGTTTTTTGTCGTGTCTTCATGATATGGAGATTATATTAATCGTGTGTTTTTAATGTACGTTTGCGAGCAGTACATTGCGTAATTATGGTGCATTATTACGTTTTATTATTCGGGTTTTATGACGGAATTCACCGATAAATGTAGGTTGAAAATGTGCATAATGATAGAGTTTGCTGAAAAATACAGTTTTGTTTAATTTGACGTTTATATTGAAACATGTTATGAGTAAACGATTTATTGACTGACTGATTGAGGGAGTAATTGACGGACTGTCCAACCACACTGTAAAAACTTATATGCAAACCTGATCATGAAAGTGATTTTTTTATTGAAGAAGTTGAGAGCAAACGGTAATCCAACTTGAGAAGTACTTAAATGAGGAAACCATGGGACCACATAAAACACATCATTTTGACTGGTTTAATGGTTGACTGAAAAAAAAAATTCTAACAGTACTTACGCACTAGCGGACGAGGAGGGGTGGGAAAACTGAAATTGCCCCCACTTTGGCGTTTTCAAAAAGTTGAATTTGTGTTTGAATTGAAAATGGCTTGAAAACTGCCAATTCCCCCCTCTTTGAGAGAATTCCCCTCCCTTGGCGTCAATGATTACGCCCCGTACCTGATATGAAGCCGCACCAAACCAATATGAGTTGACTAATAAAGATGGGACATGATGACTAATACATGGATTGTTCATGTGACAAGTACATAGTGCCCGACATACATACATATATAGGCCTCGTAACTGTTTATGAGAAAACCCAAAACGTGGCACAGGAAATTTCTTACTTGAGAATCCGGTTCTGGACTTGAGAATCTGGTTCCAAGTAATTTGAAAACTGGCTGAAACGTGGCACAGAAAATTCATTGCCTGAGAATCCGGTTCTGGACTTTAAAAATCTGGTTCTGGCCATGCCATGGGTTCTCGCGGTTTTAAACCATTTCTTATAATCAATTATGAGGTCTATATGTACTTGGGATCTGGCTAAAAAGACGAATGATTGAATCAGGGCTGGTGGCCGTGACTGGTTGTCTGACTAATTGACTGACCGACTTGCTGACTGACTGACTAACCGACTTACTGACTGACTGACTGACTAACTGACTGACTGACTGACTGACTGACTGACTGACTGACTGACTGACTGACTGACTGACTGATTGACTGACTGACTGACTGACTGACTGACTGACTGACTGACTGACTGACTGACTGACTGACTGACTGACTGACTGACTGACTGACTGACTGACTGACTGACTGACTGACTGACTGACTGACTGACTGACTGACTGACTGACTGACTCACTGACTGACTGACTGACTGACTCACTGACAGACTGACTGACTGACTGACTGACTGACTGACTGACTGACTGACTGACTGACTGACTGACTGACTGACTGACTGACTGACTGACTGACTGACTGACTGACTGACTGACTGACTGACTGACTGACTGACTGACTGACTGACTGACTGACTGACTGACTGACTGACTGACTGACTGACTGACTGACTGACTGACTGACTGACTGACTGACTGACTGACTGACTGACTGACTGACTGACTGACTGACTGACTGACTGACTGACTGACTGACTGACTGACTGACTGACTGACTGACTGACTGACTGACTGACTGACTGACTGACTGACTGACTGACTGACTGACTGACTGACTGACTGACTGACTGACTGACTGACTGACTGACTGACTGACTGACTGACTGACTGACTGACTGACTGACTGACTGACTGACTGACTGACTGACTGACTGACTGACTGACTGACTGACTGACTGACTGACTGACTGACTGACTGACTGACTGACTGACTGACTGACTGACTGACTGACTGACTGACTGACTGACTGACTGACTGACTGACTGACTGACTGACTGACTGACTGACTGATTGACTGACTGACTACAAAACGGACTTAGCATTGACTAGTTGACTGATGCTCCGTCAATGTGACTGATTAACAGACTGTTCGACCCACTGACTGACTGACAGATTGATCGACGGAGTTCATTCACGTTGCTCCGCTCCTTCGTACCATTTATAATACACTTTAATTTTTGCCAATCTCATCTGTGACTTTACCGTATTTCTGAACATTCACGGATATTGAACACAACCGTTGGCACAAAGTTAAAGATGAAGAACGGCAAAGGGCAGTTCATTGAATTTCAAACAATTATTTGAGTTATTACAATTTCGGTTCGTGTATGAGGAGTGAACTTCATTAGACTTTGACTTAGGTTTGTAGGCGTCAGCTGGGTAGGTGAGCACTCAGTCGCTTCGCGTCTTCGTAAAATTGACAAGTAACTTTAATTTTGGCCAATCTTACCTATGATTTGACTTATTTTTCTTATCGTTAACTGATATCAGACTTTAGCCATCGTCATGAATGATAATATGGGGGGAACCTGAAGGAACATGACCTACAGTTTACTACTTTCCAGCGTTACTTTTTGAAACTCATTAAATAACTTTCTTATTCCACAGCTGAGATTTACTTTTGTCCTATCACTCCCTGACGACCGGCTGACTGACTGATTGATTGACTTACGCACTCACTAACTGATCGTCTGACTGGCTGACTGACTGACTGACAGACTGACTGACCTACTGACTGACTGACTGACTGACTGACTGACTGACTGACTGATTGACTGACTGACTGACTGACTGACTGACTGACTGACTGACTGACTGACTGACTGACTGACTGACTGACTGACTGACTGACTGACTGACTGACTGACTGACTGACTGACTGACTGACTGACTGACTGACTGACTGACTGACTGACTGACTGACTGACTGACTGACTGACTGACTGACTGACTGACTGACTGACTGACTGACTGACTGATTGACTGACTGACTGACTGACTGACTGACTGACTGACTGACTGACTGACTGACTGACTGACTGACTGACTGACTGACTGACTGACTGACTGACTGACTGACTGACTGACTGACTGACTGACTGACTGACTGACTGACTGACTGACTGACTGACTGACTGACTGACTGACTGACTGACTGACTGACTGACTGACTGACTGACTGACTGACTGACTGACTGACTGACTGACTGACTGACTGACTGACTGACTGACTGACTGACTGACTGACTGACTGACTGACTGACTGACTGACTGACTGACTGACTGACTGACTGACTGACTGACTGACTGACTGACTGACTGACTGACTGACTGACTGACTGACTGACTGACTGACTGACTGACTGACTGACTGACTGACTGACTGACTGACTGACTGACTGACTGACTGACTGACTGACTGACTAACGCACAATGATGCCAAACCTATATGAGTTAAAACTAAGTAATAGAGCCAAATAAATTTGAATTCTGTCACCTCTGATGTATTGACGAAATCATTGGGATAAACATCATCGACGTACTACTGATAATGCAAATGGTTCATTACTGACTGACTGACTGACTGTAAAGACTTTCTGACTGACGAAATATGTATGAGTATGACTGACTGATGACTAAAAGACTGACTGACTGACTCATTTAGTAAGTGACTAGCCGACTCACTAACTGATTGACAGAATAAATGGCTCACTGCCTGCATACAGTATTCACCCCTGATAATGAACATGATTCACTTCACTACTTTAATTCTAATGCGAATAACGTTACTTATCAATTCACATCTAGTTTTAAAGTTATTTTTAGCATTCTCTACTGGAAAGGAGACCACATTTAAAAGCCCGCCATTGTTGATATGAAATAAAGATAAAAGTTTTAAACAAAAGTAATGTTACTACATACATATATGTACATACATATATAATTCAATAAATGAAGCCCGTATGTTGTTTCTGCAAGCAATGCTATTGCTCAAAACGTCTGATAATGAAACATCACTAGTCTCAACTAAACTCAACCCGGTTGACACCAGTATAGCTTGGAGTGATGATGATTGATGATCTTGTTGACACTGATTGTCTGATGTTCCACTACATATCGCCTTACGTTTCGGGCATCATTTTTTGCTTGAAGAAGCAACATACGGGGGCTTTAGCTGAGTCGGAAAAGTTTGAATTAAATTTTTAAGGGCTTTAACAACTTGATGAGACAGACAATGATACGTAATATCAGACCATATGTATACCATTCGACCCGTTCCGGTTTCATGGTTTGATGTACGATGATAAAATGTTACGTTTGCTATGAATAAATGGACACCAAAAATTCTGGTTGGGTGTATTCATTGGCTTCCAAATCTTACTTTAGAACTTGTGAATTGTCGAAACTTAATGACACTTTTTGCTGTCTAGCGTATCCAGGGGTTCTTGTTAATTAATGAGTTTTTGACGCGCCGTTTTGATTCAAAATCGATCTGATTAAACTTTCATTTTCTTTCTGCTCAAAAAGTATTTACAGTAGTTATTTAGATGCTAGGGTTTTACATATCTACCTGAGAGTACATGATTCAATTACCGCTGTAGACTCTGATATGAAGTATATTCTACATACATACAGTACTGTACATAAGTCAATGTTAAACCATTTTTAGCTCATCTTATTGAACCATTCTTGAATAAATAATCAAAAAAAGATCATGTAACGTATGCGAAAACCTCTGTATAAAGTAATCGTCCTTGCGCAAAATGACTAAAGAATGATATAAACGACTACATGTATATGGTCAAAAAATCCATATCCAGTTCGATACAATTTCATGAGCTGTTATTAGGTGATAAACGTCGCACTACTAAATAGCACCAAGCCGATGATTTTTGGTACGCATCCCATGATGGAACGCTCCTATAAGCCATTTTGTGTAGTCGATTCCAAAAAGTTTTTTACTGAACATTTACCCCATGTATTTTTGTTGTTACAGAAAACGTTTAGTATAATTCTTGTTCACTTTCGAAATTTTTTGACATTTTTTTCAATTATCCAATTACAGAAAAGTACCGATACAATTTCATTAGGCGTTATTAGGTGATAAACATCACACTGCTAAACTTTTCCACGTTGTTCAATTTGTCAAACAAAACTTTCGAGTAAACCAGTGTCTCGAGCAAGTTTTTGTCTCTTTTTCAAGTTTCCAAATGACAGAATAGTACCGATACAATTTCAAGGGTCGTTATTAGGTGATAAACGTCACACTGCCAAATGGCACCACGCCGACGATTTTTGGTACATCCCATGATGGAACGCTTCCATAACATATTGTTTATAGTTCATTCAATTTATTTAGTAACTAAAGTTTCCCGTGTTCTTGTTTATCTGCCATGAAACTTTTGGTGTAAACCAGTGTCTTGATTAAATTTTTTGGCGTTTTTTTTGCAAATTTTAAATCTTAATTTGTACCGATAAAATTCAAGGGTCGTTGTTAGGTGATAAACGTCACGTGTACCAAATGGCACCAAGCCGATGATTTTTGGTACGCACCCCATGATGAAACGCTCCCATAACATATCGTTTATAGTTTATTTCAAGTATTTTGTTACAAAAATGTTATGTTTATGATTTTCTTGTTGTTACAGAAAACGGTTAGTATAAATCTCATCACAAGCTATTATTTTTAAGTTTTTTTTTCAAATTTCCAATTACAAAATAATACCGTTACAATTTCATGAGTCGTTATTAGGTGATAAACGTCACACTGCCAAATGGCACCACGCCGATGATTTTTGGTACGCATCCCATGATGGAACGCTCCCATAACATATTGTTTATAGTTTATTCAAAGTATTTTATTTTTACAGCTTATCCAGAGTTTCTTGTTAATCTAAGCGTTTTTGGTGCGTGATTCGAATGAAAGTGTTTTTTTTCGGCGCGCGTTCAAATTCTGAAGTCTCAACACTGGATGGAATTTCGTACAAGTCCCGGTATCGAACGCTTCCATGACACTTTATTCCAATGATTTTGTCGTTATAGCATTCAAATTTCTTTTTACTCGAAAACTTTTCGACACGAAGTTCAAAATACAATCCGTTCTTGGCGCGCTTTCAAAAACTCAAATCACAAAATGGAACCGATCGGGTCGTTATTGGGTGATAAACGTTACACTAACAAATGGCGAGCCGATGATTTTTGGTACGCATCCCATGATGGAACGCTCTCATAAGCCATTTTGTGTAGTCAATTCCATTTATTTAGTAACTAAACTTTTCTATGTTTTTGGTTTTCCGGCAAAGAAAATTTTCGTAAAAACCAGTGTCTCGGGCAAATAGTTTGGCATTTTTTTTTCAAATTTCCGATTCAATTTCATGAGTCGTTATTATCTGATAAACGTCACACTACCAAATGGCACCAAGCAGATGATTTTTGGTACGCATCCCATGATGGAACGCTCCCATAAGCCAGTTTGTATAGTCTGTTCCAAGTATTTTGCAACTAAACATCCTCAGTCCAACCTGAGTTTTTGCCGTTACAATAGTGTAATTTACATATGTAAACCAAATCAAATGTTTTTGTTGGTTTTTCGACGAGTTTTTTGACACGCATTCAAATTTTAGAATCAGAACATACTGAACCGGTCACAGTACCAAATGGTATAAGTTAATCTTATTATCGAAAGTTATTTTTATGATCCAATTACCCATGGAAAGTTCTACAAATTACCGAAAAAGGCGGGTACTATATTGAGTGATAAACATCACACCTAAGCACTGGCGGACGAGCTAAATTCCCAAAGGGTGGGGAATTTCGTCAAAGAGGGGGGAATCGGCAGTTTTCAGGCCATTTTACCTACACCTTAGGGAACAAATTCTACTTTTTGAAACAGCCAAAGAGGGGGAATTCCACGTTTCCCTCCCCTTCTCGTCCGCTAGTGCACCTAAGTTGATCTTATTATCGAAAGTTATTTTTATAATCCAATTACCCATGGAAAGTTCTACAAATTACCGAAAAAGGCGGGTGATTAAAAAAAGAAACTATCCTATTTTTTCTCATGGACTATGTTGAGTGATAAACATCACACCTAAGTTGATCTGGTTATCGACAATTATTTTTATGGAACAAATACCCACGGAAAATTCTACAAATTATCGAAAAAAGCAGGAATTTCAAAGAAGATACTCTCCTAAATTATTTCATGGACTATATTGAATGATAAACATCACACCCAATTGGTGTGCGCGTACAAAATGGCAGTGGATAACTTGTGTGATTCATTGATTGAACGGTACCTTACTTAGTAGCGGACGACTGAAGAACGAAAAAGTGGAATTCCACCCTCTTTGGCAATTCCAAGAAGTAGAATTTGTTCTTTAAGGTGTAGGTGAAATAGCCTCAAAACTGCTAATTCCCCCCTCTTTGAAGAAATTCCCCTCCCTTTGGAGGATTGGCTCGTCCGCCGGTGCCTTACTTTACTATGTACATACCTTAGCTGGTATAATAACAAGTCGATCTTGTTATCGAAAGTTATTTTTATGAACCTATTACTTATGGAAAGTTTTACGTATTCCCAAGAAGGTGTATATTTCAAACTTCAGCCTCTTTAATCATTTCATAAGCTTTATTGGGTGATAAACATCACACCTAATTGATGTGCGCGTACTAAATGCTACTGGTTATTTTCGGTGATTCATTGATGGAACGGTCGCTTAATACTTAGAGCATGGTAGCAAATCGAGTCATCAAAACAACTTTTTGGCACGCAATTTGAATTCAAATCTGTTCTTGGCGCGCTTTCAAATTTTCGAGAATATTTTTTCTTCACATAACACGTAGTTGGTTAGCGCGTCAGCAGCTAGAGCTGAAGGTCGTGGGTTCGAGTCCCACCAGGAAGCTGAATTTTTTCAGCTATTCTGTTGACGAACTGTCTCATAACCGGCCCAATTATTTATAGTTAGTAACAAGCTATAGTTAGAGCATGGTAGCAAATTAAGTCATCAAAAACTATCTCTATAGACACGTTAAACTTGTTTGCAATAAATTTGACGCAAAATTTTTTTCATCCAATTAAAATATGGCTTTTTTCTAGAACATCAAATTTGGTTTGGAACTGCACGCTAAAATTGTGCTGAATAGGAAGCATGTACATAACTTTGATAAGCCTATAGCAATTGGATTAGTATTGTGATTGTAGAGTTTTGTACTGTAGAGTTATTTCCCGCACTTTTGATTGACTCCACTAGCGGACGAGAATGGGAGGGAAAAGTGGAATTCCCCTCTCTTTGGCTGTTTCAGAAAATGGAATTTGTTCCTTAATGTGTAGGTAGAATGGCCTGAAAACTGCCGATTCCCCCTCTTTGACGAAGTTCCCCTCCCCTCCCTTTGGGAATTTAGCTCGTCCGCCAATGATTGACTCTTCTACAAATTTTCGGGATAAAATTTTCCCTCCTCAGAAAAAATGCTACGGTAATCAAACTGGAATCGGAGAAACAGAAAATCCCACATAAATTCTGATAATTCGAGAAAGCAATAATCGTTCTGGTACGAGAAAAACTGTTATCTCTGGTTATCCAATAAATCCGTTGTCCCATTGTACCGCTACAACCCACTGGCGGACGAGATAATCCTCTAAAGAGAGGGGAAATTCGTCAAAGAGATGGGAATCGGCAGTTTTCAGGCCGTTGTACCTACACCTAAGAGAGCAAATTGTACTTTTTGAAATGCCAAAGAGGGGGGATTTAACTTTTCCAACCAGTTCTCGTTCGCTACATACAACCCATGTAACAGATAATGATAATTTCTACGTTCATGCTTTAAAATGACAAACTACATGAGTATAGATCACGTTTTATACTCAAATGATAGAACGCTCTCACTAAACGTACTATTTATTGTAACCCCAGTTATAAAATGATTTAGTATTACGAAAAGCTCTAACTATTACTAAAAAGTTATCATATAGCCTGGGCAGGAATTCTTGTTATCAAAAACAAATTTTGCAGGTTTATTACGCACGTATGCGATGAATTAAACAGATTTGAGTTCAAACTGCGCGCCAAAAAGTTGTAATATGAAATACTAGATTAAGTTAATACTAGTTATATTATAGTATTAAGAAATGTTGGATAAGTTTATCAGTACATGGAAATATCTCGCCAAGATTCATAAAAGCAGCTTAAAAATAAAAACCTAACCTCTTATTCAATTAAGAATGCTGCGGCAACCAATATGGCTTTGAATTCAGAGATGGAATGTTCCAACGGTTTTATTTTGCAGCTTTTTATAAAAGATTTCATGATGCCAGAACTGGCTTATCCGTTTTTGACTTACAAAAAAGCAACAATGAGCATTCAGAAAAAATTCTAACATAAAACTGACATTATTACAGCCTATTGAGGAACTAAACGAAGTCATCTGTTTTCAACATGTGGAATTTCACGGTAATAGGAATTTTCGCGGGCTCGATTGGCACCGTAAAAATTATAGAATTGGGATATATAGAAGTTAGGCGTCTTTTCACCTTGCATGATTCACCAACCGTAACCCGTAACCCATAGTGGTATACCTTCAACCCACGTAAAAGCTTTCAAGTGAAAAAAAATCAATTTTTTTCTTTCACATCTTTTTCTCAAAAAACCTCCGAAAGATGTGCTTTCGTGGTTCCATATCAGGCGAGCTAACGAGAATTGTAGAGATAAATTTCAGTTACCCAATAATGGACTCTGACCGACCTGTATTCGCACACAAATACATAAATAATACAAACAGTAAATACGTAAATAATACAAACAGTAAATACATAAATAATACAAACAGTAAATACATAAATCCTTCTACATTGAATATAGCTCAGGTGTATCATGATATAAAAACCATGTTATGAATGTTGTTCAAATGTTATGTACAGAGATTTTTTCTCTTTAAAATTTGAACGCGTGCCAATGTTAGATGTGAACGAAAAACACGCGCCAAAAATATTTTCGAGTAACAAGATCCCCTGAATAAACTATAAGAAATAGAAGTAAAAAGTTTTTTAAAAAAATTATTGAATTGGTGTTTCGACCATAAATCAAGACACCAAAACCTAAGACTAGGCGTGCATTGAAATTTAGTTTTCTACTCCATTGATAATGCTTTCTACTTCTTGGAATAGTCTTGCAACTCATGGAACATAGTTTTTGGCGCCCATTCAAATTCAGTTCTCTAATTGACTGATAATGATACATTGGCCGCGTAATTGGTTATAAGAAAATCTAAAACGTGGCACAGAAAATTCCTTGCTTGAGAATCCGGTTCTGGACTTGTTGAGAATCTGGTTCTAAGAAATTTTGAAAAGTTTCTAAAACGTGGCACAGCAAATTCATTACTCGAGAATCCGGTTCTAGACTTGAGAATCTGGTTCTGACCATGCTATGGGTTCTGGCAGTTTTAAACTATTTCTTATAATCAATTATGAGGCCTATAAGTATGTATACTATGTCATACAGCACATGACAAACAGATGTGTAAGATTAAGGCAAGTAAGCGCGCAGCTTCAGCTAGTGGGTCTTGTTCGTTGATTGGTTGGACGACGAAAATCGTAGCCGAAGCCTCGGCGACTCACACGCACCCAGCCAATCAGCAAAGAGGACCTACTCCGCCCTCTTTTTTTCTGGTCTTGTTCACCTGATGCGACCTCAAGACCCCTCCTCCTTCATTGGTGTCTCAATTTTTGGTCGGAACACCACTGACATTTTGTTAAAAACCGTTTAAAAGCCTCGGCTATTTTGTCACATCTTTTTGTTCTGTGCTTTACATAAATCAATGAATAACTGACCGGCCCAGCTGCCATTTTGTGATCTGGACGCCCTTGATATCATGATACGTTCGATGGATGGCACGTCACGGCATCAATGGTACGTCGTGTCGTCGGATGTGATGGAACGATGCCATGGACGTTACCATGTCAAGTGTACCATTAGGTATACCATGTGAAGGGTAATGACACAGCGGATTCTGGAAGGGGAGGGGGTTCAGGAGGGAGGGAGTTTTCCCAAAGAGGGAGAATTAGTTCTTCTAGGCCCTTTTACCTTATCGAACAAACAGTTTTTCAGAACTGCCATCGACGATTTTGGACGTAGAAGAAAGTAATTTTTCAGATGACTGAAATTAAAAAAGGAAGCTAATAAACGTGAAATCTCAATATATCATAAAATTTCTTCCTCTTTGGGGAGGGGAAATTCCCCTTTGATTGACCTGATTTTGGAGGATCTGTTCGTCCGTTAGTGATTGATTAGTTGACGTACAAATCGTAGATTATTCACGAAATATTAACGCTGATTCAGCGGCTAAAATCGGACGAGATATTTTGGGAACGATTGATAACATAATTGACATACATTTTTTACCTACGAGAGTGACATTGGTTTTTGAAAATTTTGTAAAAAAACAAAAACTGAAATTTTGTTATTTTTTTCTGCAGAAATTCAGTGAAAGCTGGGTATGTCGAGTTGATTATTCAGACTTTGAGACTGAACTAAATCGTCTTTGCCACCTCGATCAAAATATCAAATACTGAGAATCAATTATTCATTTTGGTGTACAGTGAAAAAACTGCAATTTTTTTCTAAAGCCCGTATAATGTTTCTGCGAGCACAAATATTACCCAAAACATCTGATAATGAAACATCAGACAATCACTGTTAAAACGCACATGAATCATCATCACCCTATGCTATACTGTGTTAAACTATGGTGTCAACCTAGTTGAGTTGAGGCTAGTAATGTTTCGTTATCAGCCGTTTTGGGCAGTATTTGTCTAGCAGAAACAACGTACGGGCTTTAATATAACCAATAGTCCGACCTTTTGTTTATGTAACTAAACGAGGTCGAGATATGCCATTATAAAAAAGAGCTTGGCTTGCGTAATAAATCTATGAAATCTATGTAACGTATGGAGAGACACATTTAAATTTTGTAAAAAAATCAAAAACAAATTTTTTGGGCCAAACTATAGCGAAAATGGTGTATAGCGTTTGTGTGTTGAGTTGAGATATACAGACCAAGAAATATAACTTTTTCAGTGGTATTTAAATTTACAGATTATTTTTCTGTAACTTTTTTAGTCGAGTTGTTTGTTGACTAAATGTCAAAAATATATTGTATCACAAAAACATTAAAAAACTCAAAAACTCTAGACAATTTGTAATCTCCCATTACACATACAATTTTTTTAATTGCTTAGAAGATAAATGACCATTTGGCTTACAAACAAAATTGATGTTGGTGTGTGCGTTTATTGTAAAAGTATTAAAAAGTGATAGGACATAATATATAACCATTTGGCTTACAAACAAATTATAAAGATATATAAATTTGAAAAATACAAACAAATTCAAATGCAAAATGTGTTACTGAATAAAAAAATTTGACGTTGAGGTATAACGGTAAGGTGAGGTTAAAGTATCTTTTTTAAACAAATAATTCAATGGTGCCGCTCCAACACGAAATCAAATTCGAAGTTCAGTTACCCGCCGGAAACCCTGAAAAAGAAAGCCATCATAAGCCATTGAAAAAAACAAAAAAAAATATAAAATTCAACGATTATTCGATATTTGAATTGATTTCATATTGTTTCAGTGGCCGACCATTTCGTGTGTACAAACACTGGCGGACGAGCCAAACCTCCAAAGGGAGGAAAATTTCGTCAAAGAAGGGGGAATTGACCGAAATTTGACTGTTTTACCTACAACTCCTGGAACAAACTCTACTTTCTGAAACTACCAAAGAGAGGGGAATTCCACTTTTTCGTTCTTCCCTCGTCCGCTAGTGTGTACGAATGCACAGTCTGATTTGCAATATCAGTTGTTCCTAAAAATACTATAACCACATAGAAATGGACAAGTAATGCCAGATGAAGCCATCCAAAAAAATCGTACGGATTTCAGAACATAGAAGATTATTGGCATCCAAGGAAACGTGTTACGGATTTCAGAACATATAACTGAGGATCGACTATTTCGCGACAGTTTTCCGGAACAATGTCGGGAAATTTTCAAGCACACTATTTTTTTGTAACATTTTTGCCAGGCACATTAATTTCAAATTCTTAATTCAAGAAGGCAAGATTTTTATTAAAAACTTTGAATTTTAAATTTGACTTTTATGAAAAAGTCGAACCTCAGGCATACATAGAAGATCAAAATCAGTCAGTCATCGACACAGAAGCGACAAATTCACAGGCATAAATTCGTATTTTCATATCGGTCGGTAAATTTCGAACATTAACTGGTGACATTTGAGGGGCAAACCAACTCTGTTGGGATGGATTTATTTGCTACTCTGGCAATTTTTGAGATGCATTTCATGAGATCCAAAGAGCCGAGAAGTGTCTTTCAGGTTTTTTTGGGTGCTTTCCAAGTGACAAGGAAAGTAAAAGGTAAAGTAAAAAGAAATGTAACGGATTGATTCAACTGTGAAACATTTAATCGAGAAAATGTTCCCAGGAACTAAATAGAACTTTCCAATCAAATGTTTTATAGTATAATGCCATCTCTCCGTTCCATTTTACTTTCCTTTTCCCCTTTCTATTTACTTTCCTTTTTACTTTCCTTTTTACTCTGAAAGCCCTCTTAGCAGAATTTTTCTTATCTAACAACTCATTATCGAAGTTTGAACGTAGTAGTAATGTTTTAATGACAGTTATTCTGTGGAATTTTTTTTGAAAAAAAAACACAATAATTATGAGTTTTGGTGTGAAGTCGTTGCCATGGAAAACTGTAGACAAAGCCTAAGCCTCCTGTGGCGTAGTTGGTTAGCGCGTCAGCAGCTAGAGCTGAAGGTCGTGGGTTCGAGTCCCACCAGGAAGCTGAATTTTTTCAGCTATTCTGGTGACGAACTGTCTATCAATACATGTTAGCTGTTTTGTACATGGACAATAAATTTTCGATTCCTGTCCCCTTCCTCTGTAATATGGTTATTTATGAAGGTTGAGTGCGCGAAACCGTAAATTACTTATTTAGACCATTTGAGGTTAAATTTATGATCATGTGCAAAAAAGGAAGACCTGGTCATATTCGAAATTTCTTTTACGATTATTGAGGTGGAACCGTATCACTGTGAGTGAGTGAGTGAGTGAGTGAGTGAGTGAGTGAGTGAGTGAGTGAGTGAGTGAGTGAGTGAGTGAGTGAGTGAGTGAGTGAGTGAGTGAGTGAGTGAGTGAGTGAGTGAGTGAGTGAGTGACGAGTGAGTGAGTGAGTGAGTGAGTGAGTGAGTGAGTGAGTGAGTGAGTGAGTGAGTGAGTGAGTGAGTGAGTGAGTGAGTGAGTGAGTGAGTGAGTGAGTGAGTGAGTGAGTGAGTGAGTGAGTGAGGTGAGTGAGTGAGTGAGTGAGTGAGTGATTGAGTGAGTGAGTGAATGGATTTGTGAATGGGGGATTGCTTGTGTTATGCTGATTGTTAGAATCGGAATAGGGAGAAGCAACATGGAACCGAACAAAAAAAGTCTCTCCACTTTGAAAGCACCTTGAAGTCTTCTTATTTTTACCAAAGAAATGTTCCATCACCAATAAGTAAAGGTTGAAAAGTTAATGGTTTCTGTTTGGCTCGCCGTTATGGTAATGAAATGATACATCAATCTTGAAATGATACATCAATCTTGAAATGATACATCAATCTTGAAATGATACATCAATCTTGAAATGATACATCAATCTTGAAATGATACGTCAATCTTGAAATGATACATCAATCTTGAAATGATACATCAATCTTGAAATGATACATCAATCTTGAAATGATACATCAATCTTGAAATTGATACATCAATCTTCAGTATATCAGCACACTCATTTGATTCGGAAACTGCATTTCAGTGTGAGCCATTTTGTCGGACTTTTTTCTGGAATTTGCCGACTACAAGGATTCTGGTGATTCTAAATGTTGTTTTGGTGCGCAAATTACATTCAAAATATAGTTCAGGTGTGCGCTGAAAATTTCAAGAACAAACTCAAGTTTTGTTCACATGACATTTGGCCCAATCACTCACTCACTCACTCACTCACTCACTCACTCACTAATATGCCCCACCCTCAATATGCGTGTTTTCTCCCTATAAAACATGGTTTGATGTATAAATCGGGCTGGAACCTTCAGGAGATGTGAACAACAAGTGTTGGAGCGTGTTATGTTTGTATAGTTGTGTTTCATTTATTTGAATTGTTTTTTAGGTAGTATAAACATGATATCTGAAAGCATGCGTTTGTTCGTGGGTGACACGCGTCGACGGTGGTTCGAAGGCAGTTACAAGTTTATGAGCTTTGCATTTTTAAATTAAAAGCAGTTTGATGACACATCATTTTTGTAATTTTTTATCGTTTTCTCACACCTCCTAAAATCACTAGGAGCGAATCTCGCAAAATGCAAGGAAAGCCACTAATGGGCTAATAGAAACAACTTCTTATAAAAATGAGATTTGATGCAAGAAATTTTATTCATGTCTTGTCTATGAAACCTGGCTTTAGGAGCCCTGACGTGTAGGAGGCCAAGCAGATAAAGTCATAGTTTTCCCACAAAGTTGTCTGAACACAGGGTAATGTTTTTCGTTTGCTGAACCTTCCAATGTCCCAAGTCATGTTAATCGAAGTATGACATACAGTTTTACCAAGAGTTTATTTCTACCGAATAGATACTACAACCATTGGACGACCGTTCTTTAGATGTACCGCTGTCTTTTACAACTGGTGGATTATTGTTTCAAACAAAAGCCCTCCACGAAACCTTGAATGACCGTTATTTCACTTTGTGACTTGGTATTCCTCATTGCTATTATGGCGTGGAAAAGCAATAAAATTGAATTGAAACCTGGCTTTAGGAGCCCTGACGTCTAAGAGACCATTCAGTTATAGTCATAGTTTACCCACAAAGTTGTCTGAACACAGGGTAATTTTTTCCGTTTGCTGAACCTTTCAATGTCCCAAGTCAGGTCAAACGAAAGTTGACATAAATTTCTACCAAGAGTTCGATTCAACCGATTAGATACTATAACCATATGACGACCGTTCAATAGATGAACCGCTGTCTTTTACAACTGGTGGATTATTGTTTCAAACAAAAGCCCACCACGAAACCTGGCTTCAGGAGCCCTGACGTGTCGGAGGCCATTCAGTTAAAGTCATAGTTTACCCACAAATTGTCTGAAAACAGTGATGTTTTCCGTTTGCTGAACCTTCCAATTTTTCGAGTCTTGTCAAACGAAAGTTAACATAAATTTCTACCAAGAGTTCAATTCAACCGATTAGATACTACAATCACTATATACATGACCGTTCAATAGATGTATACTGCTCGTGTTTCATTATGCAATACGTTGTAAGACTTTCGAACATTGTTGAAGGTGAAAAATCTTACGGGAAAATCGGCGTCACTCGTTTCTTCTAGGTAATCGGCATGTAATTAAAATTTAAAACATGCAAAAAGCACCTGAATTACGGGTTATTTCACTGAAGATTGAATCACTACAGAAATGAAATATTTGCTTCATTTTAACAATTTTCAAAATTTAAAATCTCGTATGCAACTGACACTGAAGGAAAAATCCTACGCATCCTAGCGCAAACCCGATTCGGATTTTTTGCATAACCAATCAGGAGCAGTATACCGCTGTGTTTTACAACTGGTGGGGAATATTGTTTCAAATTAAGGCCCACCACGATACCTGGCTTTTGAATAAAAAAACCCCAGGGTTTGGTGCCTAAGGTGTAGGTAAAACTATTCGAAAACTCCTTTCTTTGACGAAAATCCCCTCCCTTTGGATGAATAGCTCGTCCGGCCAGCACTAGCAGAAGAGGTGGGAAAAGTGAAATTCCCCCTTTTTTGGCGTTTTCGAAAAGTCGAATTTGTACCCGAAGCTGTAGGTAAAATGATCTGAAAACTGCCAATTCCCCCCTCTTTGGCGAAATTCCCCTCCCTTTGGAGGAATAGCTCATCCGCCAGTGTCCGCCAGTAATGTACTGCACATAATGTACGTTCCAAAAACAGATGTGTTTTTTACCGTGTGAAAAAGCGGACTACAAAACAGCTTTAGCGGTAGAAAAAGGGGGAGTAAGAGCAGAATTCTCCTTTCATTCGAGAACTAATAAAACGCAGTTTTTCCCCTAAGATGTGTGTAAAATAGCCTCGAACATAAACTTTTCCCCCTTTCATCGAATTTCCCATCCCTTCGGTGATCCGACTCGACCGTCAGTACATAATAAACAACCTAATTTTCCTGAAATGTATGCTTGTGTCTTTATCCTATCTTATATATAGGCTCTCGATTATATATGGCAGATATCCAGTGAGATTTTGAAGCAGGATTCTGAAACTAACCGCCACTACATTTAGCTTGGGAAACGAGAGTATTCATTGTAATGTGATTCGATAGACAAAACAGTGAAAAAAACACATTGGATAACAGACACGGGCGTCCCTTAGCATCATCCAATTTAGTGGATCAGTTAGTCAGTCAGTCAGTCAGTCAGTCAGTCAGTCAGTCAGTCAGTCATACAAACAATCAGACAGTCAGTCAATCAGTCAGTCAGTCAGTCAGTCAGTCAGTCAGTCTCTGTCAGTCCGTCAGTCAGTCAGTCAGTCAGTCAGTCAGTCAGTCAGTCAGTCAGTCAGTCAGTCAGTCAGTCAGTCAGTCAGTCAGTCAGTCAGTCAGTCAGTCAGTCAGTCAGTCAGTCACTTTTTTTAGTGCGGTCACGGCAGCATGTCATGTTAGTCCATTTTGTTTCTGCATAATTAGTATGTACTATATGCCAAACTTTTTTCAGGGAATCATGCTGTTCGAGACAAAGTTCGTCCCCAACTGGCAAAAACATGATTTTTTCACTAAGCAAGCTCGCGTGTATTTTAACTTTGTTACATTCAGGCTCTTTTACATGGCGAAATATCAATCAAATGAAACTGCAATTCATCAAGATATCGAAACGCCAATCCATCAATACATTGAAACGCAAAACCCTCGAAAAATCTAAACACACATCCATCAACATCTTGAAACACAAATTCATCTTACATTCATTATTTAGGTCAAACTTACATGTGATCGCAGGTGGCGGACGGACATAAAAAATTATATGCCAAGCGGCACACAAACTCGCACAAAGGACCGATATCCACAGGGAGGGTTTCAACTCCACGGTATTCGCGCATAACGTGCAAATGCAGAGGAAACAGCTGTATATTTCAGTCCATCTTGGCTGGTTCGGCAGAGCGTAAGTACATAAGATAAAGATTAAAAAAGGTGGCAGACAGCTCACGAATATCCGCGGACTGAAGAACTGGAAAAAGACCAACAGTATCAAATTATTTCAACTTTTAGGTTCACTGAAGTTCAAGCCGCTGCGTCGCACTGCCGTCATTCTAGGAACGGATTTCCTCAATCAACTCTTACCACTAACATGCACTAGAAAAATTAGAAAAAAACATATCGTAAGTCAATCTAATTAATCAAATTTAAATAATTCAACAAATCACCTGTCATTCAAGCCTGTCTTTCGAGGTCCTACATGTATTTCGAGTATGTCAAGCACCCACGCTTGATGTGTATGTATGCTTGTATACATTATGTAATATTGGAATAAGGAGGACTATTGATTTAGCTTTCGCGACACCAAGTTACCATTCACATGTCATTCAAACCCATCGTTCGCTCTCATAACCCTATATATGTATGTTTGGAGTATGCCAAACACCCGAATAACGATACATTAGTGGAACGGATTTCCTTCAACTCGTGCCACTCACTTTTTCTAGGATTGAAGAAACTAATAGAGTCGTAACTCGTCCGAAGAGACTCATCACCAGTCATTCGCTCTCAAGGGCTCACAGTAATTCAAGTACATCAATATCGATCGCTGAAGGCCCGCCAGGTGTTGGCAAGACCAAACTATTAGACGACATAACCGCGTTTAGCATACGACGATCCCAACTGCGAAAAAAACTAAATAGAGACTAAACTAGAGAGGGTGACGTCGTACATAAACGAAACAGTAAAGGAGTATATAAAGTAGAAATATTTCGTAAAAATGTAAAATAATTACTTTCTTGTAATGATACCACCGGTGGTCACCCCTTCCGCAACCAACGTGCCACGTACTGTTCGCATTTTCTGCCATAGTATAAATATGGTCAACTTAGGTGATTCAGCCAGCCAGCCAGTCCGACCAAGTGGCCCTCGGTAGTAGGCCGCAAAAATCATACGTATGTAGATCATACTATAAAATATAACAGATACAGATATTCCAAACATTTGTCCCATCAGTCCATTTTCTCGAAAATTGCGAACTCCACTCCAACAAAATTTCTCCGTTGCAATCCGCCAAGCTCGCCCATTTATCTCCATATTTTCAAATTTTAATATTGTACGTTGTACCCTGTTTTTCCTACTTCAGTCATTATTTTTCATCCTCTACGCTGAGATACGGAATCTCCGGAGTGAGGCAATAAAGTCGGATGTCTCCCTTGTCTATCAGGATTTTGTGCCGAACACCACCGAGCACCGGCCTGCGATGCTGCTCTAAAGTACACACGCCCAATGACGTGAACCATATGGATTTGCAAAAAAAACTGTGCAACTGTATACTGCATGGGCAGTGTAATATGTGCACCAATCGGC
>OZ038448.1:24569460-24571094 GCA_964036265.1 Daptonema setosum | reverse complement strand
ATTCACCCACTCACTCACTCACTCACTCACTCACTCACACACTCACTCACTCACTCACTCACATCACTCACTCACTCACTCACTCACTCACTCACTCACTCACTCACTCACTCACTCACTCACTCACTCACTCACTCACTCACTCACCGTGTCAGCATTCCATGCAACATATTTAACCTTGTCAAGCATATAAAGTTATATAGTCAGCTTTCAGTTTTTGTTTTGTTTTATTTTCAGTATACACTGAGGAATACATTCATAAACGTAAATGAAAACGTGACAAGTCAGTCAGTCAGTCAGCAAGGCAGCCTGTCAGTCAGTCAGTCAGCCAATCAACCAGTCAGGCAGTATGTATATCTGTCGGTCCAGCAGTCAGTCCGATCTGACAATCAGTCAATCAGGCAGTAAGAAATACAGACAGCCAAACGGTCAGTTAATCGGTAATTTCACTGTCAGTTAATATCACTCAAACTTGTTCAAGTTAACCAGCGACAGCCATCAGATAATTTTGCGACAGTTGCTGTCTCACAGTTCACGTTCCATCCTAGATATAAATTTTGTTTTTGGCAACTTTGAGTAAGTGGAGGGAAAACTATACTCATTTGACGGGGTAACGACAGCCACTTTGGTAGGTTCAGTTGACGTTGATTTCAGGTTCATGTTTTGCGAGGAATACAAATTTTGATTTACGATTTTTTTCAAAGAGAAAAGGCTGTACTCTGGTCGACCAACGGGGTAAAGACAGCCACTGGAAAAAATCTAAAATATAACTCATGTTGCATAACCAGTGAGTAATAATAAAAACTAGATACCACGTAGTACCGTTGGCGCACTAGCCTCAGCAGGGGAACTAATCGACTAACTGCGTTAACAATACAACACTTCTTTTTTGCATAAATGTTATAGGTTTTGCTCTAATCTTTTCACTGACCGAAAATAAAACCTTTTTTAACCTTCGCACTCATTCGTTTACTCATTTGCTTACTCACTCACTCACTCACTCACTCACGCACTCACTCACTCACTCACTCACTCACTCACTCACTCACTCACTCACTCACTCACTCACTCACTCACTCACTCACTCACTCACTATATGATGAAGGATAAAGGTCATTTGACGGAGATGGCCGTCGGGAATGATTCTCAGCATCTACGTTGAGATGATAACGAGGAGGTCCTCCCATACCAGTTTGTGCGGGGCGAGTAACCCCACAGACAGAGTGCGATGTCTTTAACGCCCCTCACCAACAGGGCAGCTTTGTAGTCACAGCTAGAGAGGTGTGAGTATCGAACTCACGACCCCACGCTGCTTACGAAGTGCGTTAATCAAACTGAGCCACGTGGCCGACTCACTCAATCACTCACTCACTCACTCACTCACTCACTCACTCACTCACTCACTCACTCACTCACTCACTCACTCACTCACTCACTCACTCACTCACGCAATCACTCAAACACTCACTCACTCACTTACTCACTCACTCACTCACTCACTCACTCACTCACTCACTCACTCACTCACTCACTCACTCACTCACTCACTCACTCACTAACTCACTCACTCACTCACTCACTCACTCACTCATTCACCCACTCACTACTCACTCACTCACTCACTCACTCACTCA
>OZ038448.1:24544460-24564460 GCA_964036265.1 Daptonema setosum | reverse complement strand
AATGGTAGATCAGCTAGTGGATAAGAAGAAAAAGGAAATTTTGCAGTTCTCCCCTATTTGGTAGCTTTGAAAAATCATTCTGTTCCTTACACTGGCGGAGGAGCTATTCTTCCAAAGGGAGGGGAACTTCGTCAAAATGGGGGAATCGGCAGTTTTCAAGTCATTTTACCTACACCTTAGGGAACAAATTATACTTTTGGAACTGCCAACGAGGAGGGGGGATTCCACTTTTCCGTTCTTCCCTCATCCGCTAGTGGTTTCTTAAGGGTTGGGTAAAATGGCCTACAAACTGACATTTTCCTCGTCTTTTAGGTAATTATCCTTACTTTGGACGGCTGGCTCATCCGCCAGTTTCCCCATAAGAAGGGGTGGGAAAAACGGAATTCCCCCTCTTTGGCCTTTCCAAAAAAATAAATTTTTTCCCAAAGCCCCCTTTGTGACCGAATTCACCTCTCTTTGGAGGATTAGCCGCCAATATTGTTTAACGGTCCACAGATCAATGACATAATGTAAAATGATTGATTGACAGACTAACATACATCAGTAAGATACTAACTAGACGACTGACAGACTGACTGACAAACAGACATCAGTCAAACACTGACTGACCGATTGACTAAATGATTGACATACAACAGTAAGACACTAACTAAAGGTCCGACTGACTGACTGGCTCACTTCCTCACTGACTCACTCACTCACTCACTCACTCACTCACTCACTCACTCACTCACTCACTCACTCACTCACTCACTCACTCACTCACTCACTCACTCACTCACTCACTCACTCACTCACTCACTCACTCACTCACTCACTCACTAACTCACTCACTCACTCACTCACTCACTCCCTCTTTCACTCACTCACTCGATCACCAAATCACTCACTCACTAACTCACTCGCTCAAAATTACGACGTATATTACGTCCACACGAGCTACACCAATCATGAAATGTCAAAATTATCCACAATTGTCTCCTATGTGGAAAAAATTAAAGGGTGGAATGTGACATTATAAAATATAAAAAGCCACTAAGAAATAACATGCTCCACATGACTTTATCCGGCTTACGCTATCACTGACGCATCATCACTCCCTGACACTGACACACACCTCAACTCAACACTGGACAACTCAATCAAGTTCTCGTGACTCGGTGATCTCTCGGTTAACTTTCGGTGAGTTAACCATTCGATGAGTTAACCATTCGTTGAGTTAACCATTTGATGAGTTAACCAGTCGGTGAGTTAAACAGTCGGTGAGTTAACCATTCGGTGAGTTAACCTTTCAGTGAGTGAACCATTCGGTGAGTTAACCATTCGGTGAGTTAACCATTCGGTGAGTTAACCATTCAGTGAGTTAACCATTCGATGAGTTAACCATTTGGTGGGTTTACCATTCGATTAGTTAACCATCCGGTGAGTTAACCTTTCGGTGAGTTAACCATTCGGTGAGTTAACTATTTTGTGATTTAACTACTTGGTGAGTCAATCAATCGGTGACGGTTAGTTAACCATTCGGTGAGTTAACCATTGGGTGAGTTAACCATTCGGTGAGTTAACCATTCGGTGAGTTAACCATTTTGTGAAATAACCATTCGATGAGTTAACCATTTGGTGGGTTTACCATTTGGTGACTTAACCATTCGGTGAGTTAACGTTTCGGTGAGTTAACCATTCGGTGAGTTAACCATTCGGTGAGTTAACTATTTTGTGATTTAACTACTTGGTGAGTCAATCAATCGGTGACGGTTAGTTAACCATTCGGTGAATTAACCATTCGGGGAATTAGCCAATCGATCAGGTAACCAATTAAATTTCGGTTATTTTAAGTGACCCGCTCTCGCAAAATGTTGTCCATTCGTATCGCAACGCTGGTGGTCTTCGTATGCGTCGTGTCAAGCGTGTACGGTATATACTGTTACGATCACACCTTCAGTGTGGCGTTGATACCCGCCAAAAAAGATTGTGGTGTTTTGGCTGATTGTGTCAAGGTTATACTAATAATTTTAAACTGTTCCATGATATCAATTTGTTTTATGGTTTCCCATTGATGCATTGTTTCACATTGTTTCGTTGTTTCAAAATGTTGCATTGTTGCAAATTGTTTTAGTACACGGCTACCAACGGGACAGCGATGCGCAGTTGCGGCGTCCTTTTCGACTGTGAATGGGAGCAAAAGAAGTACGGTAAAAATCTCACGCTAGATTGCTGCGATAATTGTTAGTTGAAAAAAATTCGCTGCTAAAAAACAGAATTGAGAAGATGTTTTTTTAACTGTTTCATGATATCAACTAGTTTCGTTGCATAATTTCAAATCGTCCCATTGTTTCCACTTGTTTCATTGTTTCAAGTTGTTGCTTTGTTTCAGAATGTTTAATTGCTTCAAATTGTTTCATACGTGTTAAAGACCAGTAAATGTTGTGTGGTCAATCTGCTGCTCAATTAAGTTTTTCAACAAGCCTTTTGTCTCACATCACAACAAAAATTTCAGCCGACCTGTGTAACACGGCGCCGCCCAAACGTGTGTCCATCTTCATGGTGATGTGTATGGTGATCATTACGTTCATCCTGGTGATCGCTTGAAACTCTGGTGATCGCATGAAAATCTGGTGATAAAAAAAATAATTATGGTGATTATTTATAAAATTATTCATAATTCTGGTGATGACGTGAAATCATGGTGATGTGAAAATTTCGCTTTATCATCAGAGCTGTACATCATCACCGGAATACATTGTTTCAAAACATTTATTTGACATAAAAATTGGTAACCTTGAGTCCGATGGTCAAATTTTCTATCACTTACTTCCTTTTCTATTACTCACTGTTCCATCAGAATTTTTTTATTGATCAAGCGAGGGAGAACTATTTTGATTATTTATTGAATCGTGTTTTATCAAGGAATTAATTTTATTATTAAATAATTTACCTATTTTTGTGCATGATTATATAAAGAACTTGATTTTTTATTGATTGAATCTAGCTCGATATTTACATCATCGGTGGTACGTCCATACCATGTTGTTGGTTGATAAGCGGTTGATAAGCGCGGCGCGGTATGGCGGGCCCCGATCGATTGTTGCATTGCTCAATATTATGCTGTCGTTGTTGTCGCAGTACCTCGCGCACCTCATTTCGCAGCGATCGAAGTTCTGTCATCAGTTGGTTGTTCTGTGTGCACAACTGATCTTGCTTATCTCCAGATCACCTTGCACGGTGGATAGATTCCCAAGTTTGTGGTGATTTTGCCTTGTTTCAGTTCAGCTGCGTTATATTTGGTTTTCCCGTAGTTCACACAATTTTTTCCCATGCAGCGCCGAGATAACATCCATTCGAGTATGTCAGATGTCAATCAGGCATAATTCACTTCAGTTTCATTTATGCACACGAGAATTACCAAATGCGAAAATTAGTAGGTTAGCACTTTTCTCTTTGCGAAAATACCAACTTGAAAAATAACATAACATCATAGATTTTTTTCTCAACAACCCTATAGTTTTCAACTCACCAACTGAACAAAATATGTCACAACAAAAATAATGCTTCTTAATATGCTTAATACTAACAATCATGTCGCGTTTCGTCGAATGACATCCGATGGCGCACTCGATTGGCATCATTTTCTGTCGTTGTTTAAAGAAAAGAGAAGATTGTTTTATTTTAATTACTATTTATATCACCAAAAACTCGAATACCAAAAGTCGCTTTATATATAAGTCGAATCAAGTTTCAAACTTTAAATTATATCAAAATATACATGTTTTAAATTATAATAAATCAAAACGTTCAACAGTCAGTACACACGAACTGTACTTTTCTATCTCTCTGTCAAACCCTACTTGAACACTGACTAACAAGTCAGCGAATGTCAGCTTTATATGATTTTTTGGAATGTTTTGTCTACTCCAATAATTCACCAAAGCTCAAATTTCAATGGGAAAATTTTTGAAATATAAACCTTCTTATGATATAGTGTTCGGTATATTTCCGCGAACAACGGAATTGAAATTATAGTCATAATCACACTATATCACCACATGTTTGAAGGGCATACAGTCCTAATAAGGTGTGTACCTTCCTCGCCACTCTCCACCTCTACCTCTTCCTCCACGACCACCTCGTCTGGCAGCTCCACCGTGCATTGGCACCGGCTTGAGCTGCAGCCGATTGGTGCACATATTACACCGCCCATGCAGTATACAGTTGCACATTTTTTTAGCAAATCCATATGGTTCACATCATTGGGCGTGTGTACTTTGGAGCAGCATCGCAGACTGGTGCTCGGTGGTGTTCGGCACAAAATTCTGATAGACACGGAAGATATCTGACTTTATTGCCTCACTAAGGGAGATTTCGTATCTCAGCGTAGAGGATGAAATATAATGACTGAAGTAGGAAAAACAGGGTACAACATACAATATTAAAATTTGAGAATATGGAGATAAATGGGCGAGCATGGCGGATTGCAACGGAGAAATTTTGTTGGAGTGGAGTTCGCAATTTTCGAGAAAATGGACTGATGGGACAAATGTTTGGAATATGTATCTGTTATAAATTATAGTATGATCTACATACGTATGATTTTTGCGGCCTACTACCGAGGGCCACTTGGTCGGACTGGCTGGCTGGCTGAATCACCTAAGTTGACCATATTTATACTATGGCAGAAAATGCGAACAGTACGTGGCACGTTGGTTGCGGAAGGGGGGGGGGGGGGAGGGGGTGAACCACCGGACTACCCTGTATCATTACAAGAAAGTAATTATTTTACATTTTTACGTAATTTTTCTACCTTATATACTCATTTACTGTTTCGTTCATGTAAGACGTCTCTCTCTCTCGTTTAGTCTTTAATTCGTTTTTTTGCAGTTGGTATCGTCGTATGTTAAAGGCGATTATGTCGGCTAATAGTTTGGTCTTGCCGACACCTGGCGGGCCTTCAGCAGTCGATATTGGTGTACTTGTACTGAGAGTGAGTGACTGGTGATGTGTCTCTTCGGACTGGTTACAACTCTATTAGTTTCTTCAATCCTAAAAAAGTGGCACGAGTTGAAGGAAATCCGTTCCACTAATGATGTCGTTATTCGGGTGTTTGGCATACTCCAAACATATATAGGGTTATGAGAGCGACCGATGGGTTTGAATGACATGTGAATGGTTTCTTGGTGTCGCAAAAGCTAAATCAATAGTCCTCCTTATTCCAATTTTGTTACATAATGTATACAAGCATACATACATATCAAGCGTGGGAGCTTGATATACTCGAAATACATGTGGGACCTCGAAAGACAGGCTTGAATGACAGGTGATTTGTAGAATTATTTAAATTTGATTAATTAGATTGACTTACGATATGTTTTTTCTAATTTTTCTAGTGCATGTTAGTGGTAAGAGTTGATTGAGGAAATCCGTTCCTAGAATGATGGCGTTATTCGTGGTCCTGGCAGAGCGACGGAGCATTTTGAACTTCAGTTAATCTAAAAGTTGAAATAATTTGATACTGTTGGTCTTTTTCCAGTTCTTCAGTCCGCGGATATTCGTCAGCTGTCTTCCACCTTTTTTAATCTTCATCTTATGTATTTACGCTCTGCCGAACCAGCCAAGATGAACCGAAATAGACAGCTGTTTCCTCTGCATTTGCACGTTATGCGCGAATACCGTGGAGTTGAAACCCTGCCTGTGGATATCGGTCCTTTGTGCGAATTTGTGTGCTGCTTGGCATATAATTTTTTCATGTCCGTCCGCCACTTGCGATCACATGTAGGTTTGACCTAAATAATGAAAGTAAGATGGTTTTGTTTTCCAAGATATTGAGGGATTTGCGTTTCGATTTTTCGGGGGTTCTGAGTTTCAATGTATTGATGAATTGCAGTTTCATTTTATTGATATTTCGCCATGTAAAAGAGCCTGAATGTAACAAAGTTAAAATTGACGCGAGTGATATGTGGTGATCCTGGCTTAATGGGCTAACTTAAGGACCACCTACATACCACTAACTTATTCCTATTAGGTCCTAATCTTAGGCTCACTAAGTTAATTGCGGGTTCATGTTAATGTAGTTGTTGGGCTTAGTTGCAGAGTTAAGACATGCGAATGAACGGCTTAGAATAGTTTATTGTAGAGGTAACCTTGGAACGTATTATTACATTTACGATAAATAGGTTATAGAAATAATTATGGAATTATGTTATAGAAATCAGTATGGAATTAGGTTATAGAAATCAGTATGAAATTATGTTATAGAATGAATATTATGAAGATATAGAATGTACATAGAATATAAAGATATAATAAAAGAATGGGAGATAATCTAATAATGAGATGTATAAAGATATAATAAATGAACGATGAAGGCTGGGCTAATAACTGGGAATCGACAGGCTAAATTGGTGGCTGGGGCCACACTGGCAAAAGTGGCAGACTGACTGATTCACTGTCAGACTGGGTATTACATACTATCGCTTGGGTATTACATTGATATGGCTACATCATACATGTGATGTGTGATGTGTTACATAGCGGGCGAAGTGGGGGAGGGCGGGCGAAATGGGGAAGGGGCGATCCGGGCGGAGGGCTGAGTTGGCCAAACCCGGGAAACCGCCCGTATCACGAGCTTGCTTAGTGAAAAAATCATGTTTTTGCCAGTTGGGGACGAACTTTGTCTCGAACAGCATGATTCCCTGAAAACAGTTTGGCATATAGTACATACTAAATATGCAGAAACAAAATGGACTAACATGACATGCTGCCGTGACCGCACTAAAAAAAGTTTGTATGCCCACATTCACAGCACTGTATCAAAAGACTGACTCACTGACTAACACACTGACTGACTGACTGACTGACTGACTGACTGACTGACTGACTGACTGACTGACTGACTGACTGACTGACTGACTGACGGACTGACTGACTGACTGACGGACTGACTGACTGACTGACTGACTGACTGACTGACTGACTGACTGACTGACTGACTGACTGACTGATTGACTGACTGTCTGATTGTTTGACTGACTGACTGACTGACTGACTGACTGACTGACTGACTGACTGACTGACTAACTGATCCACTAAATTGGATGATGCTAAGGGACGCCCGTGTCTGTTATCTAATGTGTTTTTTTCATTGTTTTGTCTATCGAATCACATTCCAATGATTACTCTCGTTTCCCAAGCTAAATGTAGTGGCGGTTAGTTTCAGAATCCTGCTTCAAAATCTCACTATATATGAAAAATAGGATAACGTCACAAGCATACATTTCAGGAAAATTAGGTTGTTTATTATGTACTGACGGTCGAGTCGGATCACCGAAGGGATGGGAAATTCGATGAAAGGGGGAAAAGTTTATGTTCGAGGCTATTTTACACACATCTTAGGGGAAAAACTGCGTTTTATTAGTTCTCGAATGAAAGGGGAATTCTACTCTTACTTCCCCTTTTTCTACCGCTAAAGCTGTTTTGTAGTCCGCTTTTTCACACGGTCACTGGCGGACGAGCTAACTCCCCAAAGGGAGGGGAATTTCGCCAAAGAGGGGGAATTAGCAGTTTTCAGGCCATTTTACCTACACCTTAGGGAACAAATTCTAACTTTTGAAATCGCCAAAGAGGGGGGAATTCCACTTTTCCCACCCCTTCTCGTCCGCTAGTGCACACGGTAAAAAACACATCTGTTTTGGTACGTACATTATGTGCAGTACATTACTGGCGGATGAGCTATTCCTCCAAAGGGAGGGGAATTTCACCAAAGAGGGGGGAATTGGCAGTTTTCAGGTCATTTTACCTACACCTTAGGGTACAAATTCGACTTTTCGAAAACGCCAAAGAAGGGGGAATTTCACTTTTCCCACCTCTTCTGCTAGTGCTGGCGGACGAGCTATTCGTCCAAAGGAAGGGGATTTTCGTCAAAGAAAGGAGAATCGGCAGTTTTCGAATAGTTTTACCTACACTACACCTTAGGCACCAAACCCTGGGGGTTTTTTTATTCAAAAGCCAGGTATCGTGGTTGGCCTTAATTTGAAACAATATTCCCCACCAGTTGTGGAACACAGCAGTACATCTAAAGAACGGTCGTCCAATGGTTATAGTATCTAATCGGTTGAATTGAACACTTGGTAGAAATTTATGTCAATTTTCGTTTGAGAAGACTTGAAACATTGGATGATTCAGCAAACGGAAAACATCACCCTGCTTTCAGACAATTTGTGGGTAAACTATGACTATAACTGAATGGCCTCTTACACGTCAGGGCTCCTAAAGCCAGGTTTCGTGGAGGGCTTTTGTTCGAAACAATAATCCACCAGTTGTAAAAGACAGCGGTACATCTAAAGAACGGTCGTCCAATGGTGGTAGTATCTATTCGGTTGAATTAAACTCTTGGTAGAAATGTATGTCATACTTCGATTAACATGACTTGGGACATTGGAAGGTTCAGCAAACGGAAAACATTACCCTGTGTTCAGACAACTTTGTGGGAAAACTATGACTTGATCTGCTTGGCCTCCTACACGTCAGGGCTCCTAAAGCCAGGTTTCATAGACAAGACATGAATAAATTTTCTTGCATCAAATCTCATTTTTATAAGAAGTTGTTTCTAATAGCCCATTAGTGGCTTTCCTTGCATTTTCGAGATTCGCTCCTCTTGGCTTCAGGGGATGTGAGAAAACGATTATAAAAAAGACAAAAATGATTTACATATAAGGTGTGGCTAGTACCATTAACTATCATCAAACTGCTTTTAGTCTAAATGTAAAGCTCATAAACTTGTATGTAACTGCCTCAGAACCACCGTCGACGCGTGTCACCCACGAACAAACGCATGCTTTCAGATATCACGTTTATACTACATAAAGAACAATTCAAATAAATGAAACACAACTATACAAACATAGCACGCTCCAACACCTGTTGTTCACATCTCCTGAAAGTTCCAGCCCGACTTATACATTCAACCATGTTTCATAGGGAAAAAACACGCATATTGAGGGTGGGCATATTAGTGAGTGAGTGAGTGAGTGAGTGAGTGAGTGAGTGAGTGAGTGAGTGAGTGAGTGAGTGAGTGAGTGAGTGAGTGAGTGAGTGAGTGAGTGAGTGAGTGAGTGAGTGAGTGAGTGAGTGAGTGAGTGAGTGAGTGAGTGAGTGAGTGAGTGAGTGAGTGAGTGAGTGAGTGAGTGAGTGAGTGAGTGAGTGAGTGAGTGAGTGAGTGAGTGAGTGAGTGAGTGAGTGAGTGAGTGAGTGAGTGAGTGAGTGAGTGAGTGAGTGAGTGAGTGAGTGAGTGAGTGAGTGAGTGAGTGAGTGAGTGAGTGAGTGAGTGAGTGAGTGAGTGAGTGAGTGAGTGAGTGAGTGAGTGAGTGAGTGAGTGAGTGAGTGAGTGGATGAGTGAGTGAATGAGTGAGTGAGTGAGTGAGTGAGTGAGTGAGTGAGTGAGTGAGTGAGTGAGTGAGTGAGTGAGTGAGTGAGTGAGTGAGTGAGTGAGTGAGTGAGTGAGTGAGTGAGTGAGTGAGTGAGTGAGTGAGTGAGTGAGTGAGTAAGTGAGTGAGTGAGTGAGTGAGTGAGTGAGTGAGTGAGTGAGTGAGTGAGTGAGTGAGTGAGAATAACCATATTACTAAGGAGGGGACAGGAATCGAGAATTTGTTGTCATGTACAAAACAGCTAACATGTATTGTCTACAGTTTTCCATGGCAACGAAGTAGTATGAGACACCGAAGCTGTTAATATTTTTCAAATTAAAATGTTTCCACAGAATAACTGTCATTAGAACATTACAACTACGTTCAAACTTTGATAATGAGTTGTTAGATAAAAAAATCGGCTAAGAGGGCTTTCAGAGTAAAAAGGAAATAAAAATGAAAGTGAAAAGGAAAGTGAAATGGAACGGAGAGAGGCAAGTATTCTATTTTTATAAAACATTTGTTGGTATACTTTATTTAATTGATGAAATGTTTCACAGTTAAATGACATCGTTACTTTCCTTTTTACTTACCCTTCTACTTTCCTTGTACCTCTGAAAGCACCCAAAAAACCGTGAAAGACACTTCTCGGCTCTTTGAAACTCATGGAATGCATCTCATAAAATGCCACAAATAAAACCATCCTAACAGAGTTGGTTTGACTTCAAATGTCACAACTTAATGTTCGAAATTCACCGACCGAAATAGGTAATCGAAAGGTACAAACTTCAAGATATGATATTAATATTCTGTTATTTAAAAAAATATGATCTATCAATTCATTTAATATATAATAAATGCACGTTGCATATCAACCCTGCTTCAACTTCTTGTAGAAGTAGAGTTGTACCCCATTCGCTGTAATGCTGATGCCCAAACCAACCGCCAACACACCCACGGCCGCTGACATTGCTGTTTTGTCATAGCTTTCCTTCAAGGACATGGTTCAGTCAATCAGTCTTTCAGTCAGTCATACAACAACAACAACAACAACAACAACAAAAATAACAACAACAACCGACCGTTTCAGCTGCGACAACTGCAGTTGACGTGGGCGGGGGCGGTTTGTTCTCGTAGCAATCGTGATGGCAGGTGCCAATGTCTTTCTTGTTGAGCAGGGCATCCAGAGCAGACACAGGCAGATCGACGCTCGGATTGCACACCGTTGCCGAACCACAACAGCAAACTTCCTACAGGCATTTTGTTTAATTAATGAATTATGAATGGTGCACATTTTTTTCTGCGGTGATATTAGTTTTTACTATTTGTAGAAAGAACTGAAAGAGTGAGTCAGACCCTATTTCATATTTCCATCATTTTTTATTATCAGAATCCCGTTATAATCAGAGAAAACTTTAGGTTATGTTTGGCAACAGTTCAGTACATTTTTGCATGGGCTTAGTTTGTTATTTTCACTCTGGACATACTTATACAGGGTAGCTAAAAACATCTCGCTTTACAGAAGTTAATGTTACAGTTGTACAAATGTGACGAAACTGCGGTATACTGGTTTTATTTCAGCATTTAATAAAAGTGTGAATAAAGATTAATTCAGCGATTTCTTGCTATGCAGGTTAATATCAGAAAACGCACTTAGAAAATTCAGCGACAAATAAAGCGTACTGTGTGTTAAAATTGATGGATTGCTATAGTCGAAGGTTGGATTTTACGTTTACTGCTTTATAGCTATTATAATGCTACTTTGTCTTGATTACTATTAAACAATGTTAGATAACGAGTCTTGCTTGTGATTACAATTACATAACCGAATTAAGCCCAACGCTCATTTCCGGTCATAATTACTTTCATAGTTATAACTTCCAGTATAAAGTAATGTCAACACCAAAGGCCAGCGGCCAAACGAGAACACAACCGCACGAGAGAAAATGCAAGACTGAATGAATATGTAAAATATAAGTTGATATGTAAGTGCACAAGATGACCCAAGTATGTGTCAACTTGTGCGGATCAAAGTGGACGACTTTCCAGACAACTGACTAGGTCACAACACTAGCCGTATAACGCACCCTTACTACAATGCAACATGTCTATGTTTAGCACACGTGCAGTAGCGGTAGAGCAGATAAATATAGAAATAACATAATGTTACATAAGAATGAAACATTGAATTGAGTATGAGACAGCTCCGACTATGGTATGGAGACCAATAGTCGTCTTCTCCCTCCGACCGAAAACATAATAAAGAACAATTGATAAAAGATAATCACTGTTTTATCCATAAAGCACTCTGAAAAGCTGCAAAAGAAAGTTAACAAGTTATGAGTGAGCTATCTAAGATTTACGATACACTATCTGGGATAATAAACTAGTCTGCCAATGATGACGCCAATTCCTGCCAACACCAGACCATGATACGAGAACGCATATGCCAACGACCACGATTCGAACGCATGACGGCACGACCCATGAAGACCATATCGATTTGAAACGGCGGCAGCCAGTTGAATCGCATTCAACTCCTCTCCCTCCTCAACGACGGCACAAAAACGCGAACGCAAAAACAACGATGACGAATACGCGAACGCAAAAAACGACGATGACGCTCAAATCCATGGCGAAAAATTGACGACAACAAAATAAAATCCTTTCCGGTTCAATTTCAGCATGCGAAAATCCATTGACACCGGTAAAATAACGCAAAACTGTCCCCAACCTAAAACGCTGCTGAGGTTGTACGAAAACTTACAGACTCAGTCTAAAAGCTTTACTGAGCTGCCCGAAAATTCACAGATTCAGTCTAAAATGATCACCGAATCGTTCAAAACATCAGACTCAGTCTAAAATCGATACTGAGCTTTTCCAACCGACAAAACTTCGGTTAAAACGACATCATAAATAAAATAAAACCCATAAAAAAACTGCCAGTGCCATCCGTTTTAGGTTGAAGGTCAACATAGTCGTATCGATATAGCGTACCTAACACAATTAACAGACCAGGTGTAGGAATAAAGCATCTCATATCCAAGCCAACAGTAGAAAACACTTGAATAAAAAATGAGTAAATATAGAAAAGGCTACTGCATGCCACCACTAGAACAGCTTCTGTACCAGTTTTCGCGACACAACAAACACTTTGGATACGGCCGCTTTCATTCTACCGTGCATCTGACTCAAACGGTGACCCGTTTTGACGATGATGCCTTTAATATCACGTTGAGACTCGGGCTTCAATTTCATCTGACCATGTTCCATTCGATTGTGCACCAGCTTAATCACCGGATCACTAACGTTCGCACGAATGCTCTCACCAACTCGCAGCTGTAATAAATCGGGCAACATTAGTTTCAGCTGGCCATATTGTACACTTGGCACCGGCAACCATTTATTCATGCACTGACCTGTTGCCAATTCGCCATTACTCATTTCAGAACTCTCCACCACATTCTCGGTTGCTGGCTTGACTACTTCATCCTGTTCTGTGCTCACCGAAATGACAACGTTCTTATCTTCATGTTTCTCTGCAACCACCAATGGTACACGCACATCTAGCACATCACCTTCAGCCGGTATCACTGATGCCATCAGACTACGGCCTGTCCAAGACAACAGCTGTATCCCTTGTTCCTGCATTGCTTTAGTGCCAACCAACAGCGGTGTATTGGACTCTGTCGCCACATGACATTCAATAACTGTCATTTTTTCATCTATTTTCAGTTCAACGGTGCATACACCGGCGCATACTACTGTAGTCATGTTGACAGCAACCAACGGTGTATTGCATGGCTGTATCTTCACTCCCAGCTGAGCCGCAAAGTTCTGTGAAATCAGGTTCATCTGCGCACCCGTGTCAAACAACACCTGTTTCAGTCCAACCGGTTGACCATTGACTTCAATCGGGTAATCCTCTTTTTGTTGAGCTTCAGCGTTGAATGATTGAATCGGAACGCTCACTGCTCTCACAGTCACTTCTTTCTTTTCAGACTCTTCGCTCTCCTTTTCATTGCGATCGTTCATCAACATCTTATGCACTTTGGCACTCAACATACCATATCTAAACTCATCGCGGTGTATCAGTTGTGCCAACTCATCTTTCAGAGCACGCAGTTCAGCTGACACTGCCTCCACATCTTCAACAGGTTTTCCAACACTCACTGCTCTGACTGTTTGATAGTCCGATGCTTGTGGTGGTTGACCTCCCGACAATTGTCTCTGGCTTTGATAGGTACAATTGCTTTGTAAATGACCCACCTCTCCGCATTTGAAACATTCCCTGCCCCCAGACAACCGCTGATTCTGTTGATAGTCTTGGACCGGTTGACGGAGTCCGCCCCACTGTACCTGGTTGACTCGATGTTGCTGGTTACTGTCTTGCTGTCGATTCCAACTGTGCCCTGGAGGTGGCTGCTGGGTGTTAACTTGATACGGCGCCTGTCTCATGCTACTGTTTGCAGGCGGCTGATAAGTTTGCCGTTGATTAACACCTTGCTGTTGTGTGTGCTCATACTTGACCGCTCCTCCACGTTTCTGCTCACGACCCCGTTCCCACTGCTCAGTTCCAGCTCCTAGCTGACTCACATGTTTCACAGCCTGACTCCCTCTATTAGCTACTTTCTCCCGGCAGTACTCGTAGTCCTCGATGCCTCGAACGATTGCCTCAAACGGAGTCCGTTTAATCTCCGCCTCGTAGGTAGCTTCCTCTCGGTCACGAGCTGACTGTAAACCAGAAATCAATTGACCTGTCATGTACTGTTCAAAATACGGGTTGTAGTCATCGATCGGACACAATCGTTTTAGAGCAAACGCGAACTCCCGTACCGACTCCCCCGGCTTTTGTACTCGACTATGAAAACGATCGGCCATTTTGTTGTCTCGTCCGTAACGGCTACCATACTTCTCAGACAAGTACTCCAGTGCTGATAACCACGTCGGCCTGTCGTTGTCTTCCCTGAACTGACGTTTCGCGTTGCCCTTGAGACATGTCATCAGGTGTCTCAATTTTTCTTCATCACTGAGATACGTGTCCTCCAGTCTCGCACGCAGATCCTCAAACCAGTATTTGAACTCAGCTTTGTCCTCTCCCGAAAACTGGTCGTGTTTATTCATTGCCAGCACTTGTTGTTCGTTGGACTTCTGCATCATGGTCAGCTGTTTCTCGCTGGCTCTCTGCCAAACATTCATCATTCTCCCCATGGTCTCTTGCCAGCTCTCTTTCTCTTCCGTCCCAGCTGTTCCCCTGTGAGCCTCCTGTCTATCACGTACTCCACCATTCGCAACTTCGCCAGTCCACTGTACTTGATGATTACTCTTGGCTTTGTTGTTTTCAGCCTCACAGCCCTTGTCCCGCTGTGCATAATACTTCTGATGACCCTCAACATGCTGCTGCTGTTGCTCCCCCATCGACGCACGACTCATTTGTGCTGGCTGACTGACAGGTCCATCACAATTGAATAACTTGTCGCTTTGTGATAGGCAACCCATTTGTGATGGCACCTCGCGATCAGCCCACGTATGCTGCATGCCTCGCTGAATCTTCTCACCGCTCGCATGACGCTGTTGTTGTTGCTCACAGTGAGCCTTCAAGTCATACCTCGATGCTCCACTCATTTGTGATCGTTGATTGACAGGTTTATCATCAATGAGTAACTTGTCACTTTGTGATAGGCCTCCCATTTGTGATGGCTGACTGACCGGTTTATCACAAATGAATTCGTTGACCCTTTGTGATACGCCTCCCCTTTGTGATGGCTGACGGACCGGACTATCACAAATGAATACGTTGTCATTTTGTGATAAGCCTCCCATTTGTGGTGGCTGACTGACCGGTCTATCACAATTGAATAACTGGTCACTTTGTGATAAGCCTCCCATTTGTGATGAGTGACTGACCGGTATATCACAAATGAATAACTGGTCACCTTGTGATAAGCCTCCCATTTGTGATGAGTGACTGACCGGTATATCACAATTGAATAGCTGGTCACTTTGTGATAAGCCTCCCATTTGTGATGGCTGCACCTGTCGTCGCTGTTGTTGTTGTCCACCTTCGGGGTTTGCCTCCCTCGTCAACGCCGTACTCTTTTGTGATGGCTGTCCAAAGGGTTCATCCCACATGAACTCGTCGTCACTTTGTGATAGATGACCCTTTTGTGACAGCTGCTTGACCAGTATATCACAAATGGACACAATGTCACTTTGTGATAGGTGACCCATAATAACTGTTTGTTGTAGTAATTGGCCCGCGCCCAAATCCCCAATGGACGGGCGGCCCTTTTGTTGTTGTTGTAATTGGCCCGCGCCCAAATCCCCAATGGACGGGCGGCCCTTTTGTTGTTGATGTAATTGGCCCGCGCCCAAATCCCCAATGGACGGGCGGCCCTTTTGTTGTTGTTGTAATTGGCCCGCGCCCAAATCCCCAATGGACGGGCGGCCCTTTTGTTGTTGTTGTAATTGGCCCGCGCCCAAATCCCCAATGGACGGGCGGCCCTTTTGTTGTTGTTGTAATTGGCCCGCGCCCAAATCCCCAATGGACGGGCGGCCCTTTTGTTGTTGTTGTGATTGGCCCGCGCCCAAATCCCCAATGGACGGGCGGCCCTTTTCTTGTTGTACACCAGCTGACTGACTCAACTGTTGTTGTTGTTGTACAGCTGGTGACTCCTGACTCAACTGTTGTTGTTGTTGTACAGCATGAGCCAGGCGCGCCTTGACCTGTTGCAGTTTCACCTTTTCAGTATTTTTGACCGAAAACGCCCATGGAATAACATTCACCTGGTCAAAAATGATTTCAGCCGCACTCATTAACCACTCAACCCGATCAGCATTATTGTTGGAGACAATTCTCTTAGGCAGAGTTACATGAAGAATAGGCTGATGGATATTTACTAACTCACGTACACTACTGACAGCACGTTGAGTTTTAACATCATCATTCATGCATTCTTCCAAAAACTTGAAGAATTTCACTTCACTTACTTCACCATCAACCTCATCAACCTCCTCTCCTGTTGAATGAATCTGCTGCACTGGCTTCACGACTCGATCGGGCGTCTTCTTCTTGACTGACGGGCTCGACTTCTTTCCCATTTCACTTCCGCTTCCTGTGACGCAATCGGTGTATCAATCCGGCTGTTAAAAATTGATGACCGCTAAAAATATAAGACCAAAGTGCAGTGATACCCAGAGAGCGCTAGTCGAAGGTTGGGTTTTACGTTTACTGCTTTATAGCTATTATAATGCTACTTTGTCTTGATTACTATTAAACAATGTTAGATAACGAGTCTTGCTTGTGATTACAATTACATAACCGAATTAAGCCCAACGCTCATTTCCGGTCATAATTACTTTCATAGTTATAACTTCCAGTATAAAGTAATGTCAACACCAAAGGCCAGCGGCCAAACGAGAACACAACCGCACGAGAGAAAATGCAAGACTGAATGAATATGTAAAATATAAGTTGATATGTAAGTGCACAAGATGACCCAAGTATGTGTCAACTTGTGCGGATCAAAGTGGACGACTTTCCAGACAACTGACTAGGTCACAACACTAGCCGTATAACGCACCCTTACTACAATGCAACATGTCTATGTTTAGCACACGTGCAGTAGCGGTAGAGCAGATAAATATAGAAATAACATAATGTTACATAAGAATGAAACATTGAATTGAGTATGAGACAGCTCCGACTATGGTATGGAGACCAATAGTCGTCTCTATTAAGAAATCGAACCGTTATTTAAATACGAAAAATGTGTTTGCGCGTTCAAAGTCATTCTTAAAGGATATCTCAAAATTTTGGAGCAAGTAACAAATGAATCGTTTTAGGGGTTTTTTTGAAATTTTTTCTAGGGACACATTTTTTGCTAAAGTGTTCTAACAGTTTACAACAATTCGATTTGGTGGTTGGAAAAACTAGCCGTGGAGCAATTGAAGTCGCCCTTGACCACCCAGTTGGGACCGGTTGTGTTTTTGCAGCTGTCACCCAGATGACGATCTTTGGGGAAGTCAGAAGCACAACCGAACGTCCACTTACCTGAACCTTGGCACATAACCGTAAAAAACTTACATTTGTTTCATTATTTAAGTACAAGAGCCGAGTTGTTCTATTGCTCAGGTCTTTGTGACAGTTCACCATGTGTATACTGCGGTCAATAGGTTACGCAAGTAAGTCAAATGTTATTTGTAAAACTTTTGTCATTCAAGATTTTTTAATTTCTATTATGCATTAATTAGCTATTAATATTTCGAGATACAAACTCCAAAATGGTTTGTATTACCTCCTGATAAGAAGACGTTTTTCATCGCTAAGCTCAACTGCAAATGCAGCTTCGCTGGCTTGAACTTGATTTGGAATGGATGACCTGATGTTTCATGGTGTTGGAACCTTCTGGAACAGTGGCGCGAGTGTATATTTTTGCGTGTTATTTTACGTTAGAATGGAGTATGTTCTGAACTTGATATTTTATTTTTTTGCTGTTGAAAAATTCAAATTTGTTTGTCTGACTTTTACAAAAAATCATGTGTCACGACAGTTTTACAGCGTGTGTCACTTGCGTAACCGATTAACCGCATTATGTATCATCATTACAGTTTTACAAACCCTTTAAACCCACAGGTTTTATTTTAGCAAAAACAAGATGGCATGGATTTTGAGTCATAGTTTTAATTCGAATAGTGAAGTTCGAAGCAACTAAAAAAGGTGGCATAAAACGTAGCTGCACTTAACCTTGATCGTAAACGATCAGGCACTGGTCTTGGCCTTTGACCACGTTCACATCACGCAACGAGCACACCGCGATTTCTGGCTTGAATTCGTACGGTGTAGCCAGCCCCGTTCCATGCAGCACGCACGTTCTAAGTTTCGTCGCGGTACGCGGGTTATCTTTCCATTTAACGGGGTCCGCCTTCTGCAAAATCACACATGAATATACAGGGTGGCTTGAAAATTTATGAACATTTTTCGTCGTCTTTTTTGAGCGTGTAAAATGAAAAAAATATAACGGGAAAGGGATGCTAACGTGAGCATTAATGCGGCAAACAGCTTAACTGAACCATTATTGTTCAAAGTGCAGCACCAACTTTAGCTCGAATGTTCCCATACACTGGTCGGGTATAATTATTACAATCGGCGTACCCACGGCAGCAGCACAAGACGAACGGCGTTTTAGTAGTCCCTTCATTCCATTCGTTATAGAAGCAGGCCCCCGTGGCACCAAACTGTTTCTCTGATATCCCATCGCACGTCTCGGCCTCCCAGTTGTTTTTCTGTTAAGTAATAACATAATATGTGGGACAACTTAAAAAATATAACTGACTACATGAATATAATACTACGGGGTTATTATGGTTGTACTGTGATTCACTAGCGGACGAGAAAAAGTGAGAAAAGTGGAATTCACCTTTTTGGCGTTTTCAAAAAAGAGAATTTGTTCCCTGAGGTGTAAGCAAAATAGCCTGAAAAATACTTATTCCCGTCTCTCTGACGAGATTCCCTTCCCTCTGCAGGTTTTGCTCATCCGCAAGTGCCGTGATTGCGGCAGTGCACAAGTACAACGGCAGTTCGGTATTTGTCGATCACGAACAAAAAAATTGCACGCGCCTGATCACGCTACGGTCTGCATGTTCACCATCATTAGATTGTAGCGCGGTACACAGTCGGGTGACGAGTTTACTAACAGCACTTCTCTGAAAATCCAAAATTGCCAGAACTGTGATTTACTAGTTTTTGAGTGAAAAAAGTGTTTCGGGGAATCTAAATTTCCAAATCGTTTTTTTTCTCATGCAGATACCACTTCCGCGCTCCGCGCGGTGCTAACGGGCTTGTCATCGCTCTTCCCGGGGAAGCCAGCCTTACGATAGGTTATCGGGGTTAACTAACAGTAAAACATCAAAGGGAATAGTAAAACTTCGAAAAAACTCGTCTGCAGCCAGTATTTTACCAAAATTTAACAAAAGGTTTTGGACCCACAACCTCCCGTTTAAAAGACCAACACGCTAACTACCAGGCCATACCAGCTTTACTTGATGTGATAATCACCGGTGTCAACACATGGTTGTAGCAGCATGTGTTGGTTAAATTCACGCGTTGAGTTTTGGATTCTCAGAATAGTGCAGTTATATAGTAATCTTACGGCCGGGATGCATATTTGGAAACTGCACCCACTTTTTGTCAGAATTCGTGTTACTCAACGACAGCTAATAACCCTTTGATTGTTTGTACGGCTTAGGCTTAGTTCCGAACACAGACTGTACGTTAGTAAAGAAGATAGCCTAACTTTAGCCTCTTCTAAAAACCAAAATGAAAAAGTCGAATTTGGGATTTTCACAAACAGTGGGTGCAGTTTTAGCTATAGGATCTTTTAAATTTCTCTTTTTCGTATGAATGTATCTACTCATGCCAAAACAAACAAACATGGTTGCATTTTAGCTTTATGACATGATATAGCTGCGGGAAACGTAACACATTGACACGGTACTTACATATATTCAGACCGTATAGTATATTAAGACACTATTTTACACTACTTAATGAACCGCTGATTCTAACATTTAATCAACTGTCATGATTATGTGCAGCTTTCACTC
>OZ038448.1:24529460-24539460 GCA_964036265.1 Daptonema setosum | reverse complement strand
ATATTTTTCTAAGTTAGTATGTTGTTGATAATACCTGAAAATTTCAATCAAATCTGATTTCTGTGCCGAGAGTTATTCAGCTTCAAAGTGTTGTCATTTTTTTGGACCACCCTGTACATTGACCTCCGGAACGACGAACAGTTCTTTTTAATTAAATTTGAAAACTGAAAAGCTACTTTGTTGGTAACAGAATGACGGCTGGCTTTATGGTAATTTGAATCTATAACTTTTTTTCATGAGAAAAATTTAGCAAGCAGGCCAGCCATCACCTCTTAAAATCCATATTTTTCTAACCGTGACATCAGAACGATTAGTAATTTTCAGGGTAGCCGTGTACATTACTGAGTAGTCGGACCTCGGTCGTGTACGGACGTCAGATCCACCGAATCGATCATCGCCTGGTTCTGGTGTTTCACATCCGAACCCCCATTCACAGAAGGTTAGCGATGAGATTATTCAAGATTTTTTCGAGGCTTGCGACGAGATTCTTCAAGTCTTCTCATTTTGATGACTCTCAGAGAACAAGAATTCTAATTTGAAAACTAAAAATTTATTGTATTTGATTTTCAATCACATTCAATTTTCAAAACGTAACATAAATTTATCGGTCTATTGAATTCACAAAAAACTATTTATGAAAATCAACAATACATTTACTTTCAGCTCATCGGCTTTTCATCCACGTCACCTCGCCTTGTTCCTGAATCTTCATCCTTTCACCTCGCATTGTTCCTGAATCTTCATCCTTTCACCTCGCATTGTTCCTGAATCTTCATCATTTCAACTAGAACTTCTGGTTAGCGACGAGACTCTTCAGATTTTTTTATTTGATGATGTCAAAACATTAAGTCATTTTTGTAATGTGTGATTATTTCGATTCCATAATTATTTTAAACTCCGTAAATTTATTTGCTTCAATTGATTTCACAGAAAAAACCATATATTTAATTTCAGCTCTTCGGCTTTTCATCGACATCACCTCACGTTGTTCCTGAATCTTCATCCCTGATATACAGTGATACCAATGAAATAAAGTGATATAAAGCATTTATTAAATAAAGAATGGACTGGAAAGAGTGCATGGACGCGGTGGTTTGTTATATTATTCGAAGAAAATAATTATTAGAACGGTGTTCAAAGAAGTTGTAAAAGATAAAAACGTTTAAAAAAATTATGAAATTCAAAATAATCGATCAAATGAGCATGGAAAAAACATCTGAGATCAAGTCAGTTCAAAGTATGACATAATATTTTTAGATCACACTCGTATAGTCGTTCTTCATAAACTTGTCTATCACTTGCAAGACAAAATTCTCACCGTGATATCAAAGTTTGACGATCAAATTTTGGGCAATTAGTTTTGACGAAACTAAAATTGCACACTCAGAATAAGAGCTTAACTCTTGGCGAATAGGAGTTTAACTCTTGTCGAATAGGAGTTTAACTCTTGGCATTTTTGCAACATTTGTCTTATAAACACACGGAGTTCAAATCAACCCAAAGATATCTCAATCAAGGTATTTCTTCGAAATATTTTACTCAAAACACGCCAATATTCATCTTCCGTAACTTGTTTATTGGAATTAAAACATCATAGGAGAATTCTGACCATGCAAGACGATAGACAAGAATAAGAAGAACGGCCATGGTATATACAAAACGGTGTAGTTAATTATAACCTAATTTGCGCTTAATTAGAATCAAGTTTTCAGATTGTGAAGTGCTGCTTATCATGAAAATAATTCAATTTAGTTTTCAAACGGTGTCAACCAGTATAAAATTAAAATGCATCAAGCAGTGACGTCGCGGTGACTTCGTTACGCATCGAAGCACCAGTAGGTCGGCACATCACGGGTTCGAACCTGCAACAATAAAAGAATAATCCAATGATAATATAATTGTATTGCTTTTTATACTGTATTGTGTATGGCATGATGGCATCATAATAAAACAACGAGTTACATCTTTAATATTATGGTTTCACATCACTTCAGTCGCAAAGAAAAAAAGCCGATGCGGCAGCCGCTCCCATCTTCATAATGAAAGGTGTGGAGAAAAGAGTAGCTGAGATGCGGCAGAAGGAGGATCAGCAGAAAGCACAAAAGCGAGAGTACGACCGAATGCGTAGACAGAAAGGAGCTGCAGGTTGCTCATCCAGTTAAACGTAATTAGTAGAATATAAAATATTCGTAAGTCGCTTTGTACCTCAAATTTTTAATAAGTGCAAATGCAAAACTCTTCAGTGTTCATTATTTTCGATGTGTTGAGAAAGGCTGAAGTAAAGTGCACTTAGTTTTGAAGACTCTTATTGCATATGTGGCACCGAAAATCACGACTTGCTGTTCTCTTCCAAACATATAATTGGTTTTGGTATCATATTGTACTAACTAAGAAAACAAAACATGCAAGCTGCTCTATTTATAATTTACTTTCATAGAAACAATACTTTTTACAAACAACATAACATTGATGCAGCAAAGAAAGTTGTAAAAGAAAAAGAACATGTAAAGTCGGTCATGGATGCTCCACCGAGAAAGATCGCGAAGGCGGTGGTAGATCATACGGAGTGCCGAAACAGAGGAATCGTGAATGATCCGACAGACTTCGGATCTAAATTGGTTGGATTTCATCAAACATACACTGACATTCAACCTGTTACCGCGTATCATCTATTAGCAGAACAGAAATCACCGCAAAACCAAAATGTTAAAAACATGCTATCGCATGATACAGTCGTTTTATTTTCAACTGTCATTGATTAGAAGATAGGAAAACGGGTATCCACAACCATGCCATTCATATTGTTTGTTGCGTACCAGAAAAACGAATAAGCAAACAATTTTCTCAGCTGCAACTGCCTAACGGGAACAGTCAAGAAAACGTGACCCGGGACGCCGTAGTGTACAATGCGTACGTCCTCACCTGCCAAGAGCTCCGTCTGACTGCCGACTTGAATCGAAAACACGTCCCTGAATCAGTGATGCTGGTGGCCAACAGGCTTAACTTGTGTGAAAGCGCAATAAGGAGCACACTCGGTGAGGTTCTTATACATACGCTACATATTTTAATAGATATACCGTTGATTCATCAATGAGAACATTTTTCTAGCTTCTGTTTTTACGTTTCATGATGATAGAAAAGAGTAGACATCGGTGGCAACTGAGGGAAGGGGGAGCGTCAGATGCTGAGGGTATGATAGTCGACTTAGAGTTCTCAATATTCGACAACTAAGCTTTTGTTACCTGCTCAGAGGCAAGGGTCAGAACAGAAGATTCCGATTCACAACTGAAGATGTAGATGAGATTCTGGCTACAAGGAATATTCGTTTCTTCAGTACATTAGACACACCATAGTGAATTTAGAAACAACATGACAGCAAGCAAGGCATACTGTATTGAACAGATCCTGAATTCAGACCGAGTGCGACTACGTCTGCTACTCAAGGGTGATGCGTTCGCCGACATCCACAACAAGAGAGGACCGAAGGGATGGATCAGTGAACTACCTCCAGACATCTTCGTCACGATTCGGAACATTATTCACAGCGATCTGTGGCGGAATGGTATTCCATTGACGATGTCCCTGCTGTATCATAGGATCAGCACCGATGATGCCATCGATTTCCCTTACGGGAGGAGCGTTCTTCATGCTGTGGTGAGGTCAATGGGCTTCCGAGTTCGGAGAGGGCCAGGTGAGAGCTTAATGTGTGAGCTAGGCGGAGCAGAGTCAGCAATTTGAGTAATAAGTTTGCTCATGACTGAATCTTAAAAAATGAAATTGTTTTTAAATAGTATTAAGCTTACGGTCAAACAGAGTTTACATGGGTAACATCAATATTGGTTCAAGATCATAGCTTTTAGAGTTGTTCATCAATGAAAGTTAGTAACTGACTGTCATGCCTGTAATCTGTAAAGAATAGCAAACTTGAAGAACTTTTTAATGAGATGATAGTTTCTCAGCAGCACTTTCGACTTGAAGTGATCAAGTAATGTTAGTCTACTGAGATCGGAATGAATAACGAGTTTGCAGAACTAAAAAAATACTATAGGGAAAGATGATATATAGAGAAGTATGGAATGGGAGGAATGTTTTTTATTACTATTTCCACACTGCTTGATTACAGATGGGAAGAAGTATTACTACAATTTATCGGTCTATTGAATTCACAAAAAACTATTTATGAAAATCAACAATACATTTACTTTCAGCTCATCGGCTTTTCATCCACGTCACCTCGCCTTGTTCCTGAATCTTCATCCTTTCACCTCGCATTGTTCCTGAATCTTCATCCTTTCACCTCGCATTGTTCCTGAATCTTCATCATTTCAACTAGAACTTCTGGTTAGCGACGAGACTCTTCAGATTTTTTTATTTGATGATGTCAAAACATTAAGTCATTTTTGTAATGTGTGATTATTTCGATTCCATAATTATTTTAAACTCCGTAAATTTATTTGCTTCAATTGATTTCACAGAAAAAACCATATATTTAATTTCAGCTCTTCGGCTTTTCATCGACATCACCTCACGTTGTTCCTGAATCTTCATCCCTGATATACAGTGATACCAATGAAATAAAGTGATATAAAGCATTTATTAAATAAAGAATGGACTGGAAAGAGTGCATGGACGCGGTGGTTTGTTATATTATTCGAAGAAAATAATTATTAGAACGGTGTTCAAAGAAGTTGTAAAAGATAAAAACGTTTAAAAAAATTATGAAATTCAAAATAATCGATCAAATGAGCATGGAAAAAACATCTGAGATCAAGTCAGTTCAAAGTATGACATAATATTTTTAGATCACACTCGTATAGTCGTTCTTCATAAACTTGTCTATCACTTGCAAGACAAAATTCTCACCGTGATATCAAAGTTTGACGATCAAATTTTGGGCAATTAGTTTTGACGAAACTAAAATTGCACACTCAGAATAAGAGCTTAACTCTTGGCGAATAGGAGTTTAACTCTTGTCGAATAGGAGTTTAACTCTTGGCATTTTTGCAACATTTGTCTTATAAACACACGGAGTTCAAATCAACCCAAAGATATCTCAATCAAGGTATTTCTTCGAAATATTTTACTCAAAACACGCCAATATTCATCTTCCGTAACTTGTTTATTGGAATTAAAACATCATAGGAGAATTCTGACCATGCAAGACGATAGACAAGAATAAGAAGAACGGCCATGGTATATACAAAACGGTGTAGTTAATTATAACCTAATTTGCGCTTAATTAGAATCAAGTTTTCAGATTGTGAAGTGCTGCTTATCATGAAAATAATTCAATTTAGTTTTCAAACGGTGTCAACCAGTATAAAATTAAAATGCATCAAGCAGTGACGTCGCGGTGACTTCGTTACGCATCGAAGCACCAGTAGGTCGGCACATCACGGGTTCGAACCTGCAACAATAAAAGAATAATCCAATGATAATATAATTGTATTGCTTTTTATACTGTATTGTGTATGGCATGATGGCATCATAATAAAACAACGAGTTACATCTTTAATATTATGGTTTCACATCACTTCAGTCGCAAAGAAAAAAAGCCGATGCGGCAGCCGCTCCCATCTTCATAATGAAAGGTGTGGAGAAAAGAGTAGCTGAGATGCGGCAGAAGGAGGATCAGCAGAAAGCACAAAAGCGAGAGTACGACCGAATGCGTAGACAGAAAGGAGCTGCAGGTTGCTCATCCAGTTAAACGTAATTAGTAGAATATAAAATATTCGTAAGTCGCTTTGTACCTCAAATTTTTAATAAGTGCAAATGCAAAACTCTTCAGTGTTCATTATTTTCGATGTGTTGAGAAAGGCTGAAGTAAAGTGCACTTAGTTTTGAAGACTCTTATTGCATATGTGGCACCGAAAATCACGACTTGCTGTTCTCTTCCAAACATATAATTGGTTTTGGTATCATATTGTACTAACTAAGAAAACAAAACATGCAAGCTGCTCTATTTATAATTTACTTTCATAGAAACAATACTTTTTACAAACAACATAACATTGATGCAGCAAAGAAAGTTGTAAAAGAAAAAGAACATGTAAAGTCGGTCATGGATGCTCCACCGAGAAAGATCGCGAAGGCGGTGGTAGATCATACGGAGTGCCGAAACAGAGGAATCGTGAATGATCCGACAGACTTCGGATCTAAATTGGTTGGATTTCATCAAACATACACTGACATTCAACCTGTTACCGCGTATCATCTATTAGCAGAACAGAAATCACCGCAAAACCAAAATGTTAAAAACATGCTATCGCATGATACAGTCGTTTTATTTTCAACTGTCATTGATTAGAAGATAGGAAAACGGGTATCCACAACCATGCCATTCATATTGTTTGTTGCGTACCAGAAAAACGAATAAGCAAACAATTTTCTCAGCTGCAACTGCCTAACGGGAACAGTCAAGAAAACGTGACCCGGGACGCCGTAGTGTACAATGCGTACGTCCTCACCTGCCAAGAGCTCCGTCTGACTGCCGACTTGAATCGAAAACACGTCCCTGAATCAGTGATGCTGGTGGCCAACAGGCTTAACTTGTGTGAAAGCGCAATAAGGAGCACACTCGGTGAGGTTCTTATACATACGCTACATATTTTAATAGATATACCGTTGATTCATCAATGAGAACATTTTTCTAGCTTCTGTTTTTACGTTTCATGATGATAGAAAAGAGTAGACATCGGTGGCAACTGAGGGAAGGGGGAGCGTCAGATGCTGAGGGTATGATAGTCGACTTAGAGTTCTCAATATTCGACAACTAAGCTTTTGTTACCTGCTCAGAGGCAAGGGTCAGAACAGAAGATTCCGATTCACAACTGAAGATGTAGATGAGATTCTGGCTACAAGGAATATTCGTTTCTTCAGTACATTAGACACACCATAGTGAATTTAGAAACAACATGACAGCAAGCAAGGCATACTGTATTGAACAGATCCTGAATTCAGACCGAGTGCGACTACGTCTGCTACTCAAGGGTGATGCGTTCGCCGACATCCACAACAAGAGAGGACCGAAGGGATGGATCAGTGAACTACCTCCAGACATCTTCGTCACGATTCGGAACATTATTCACAGCGATCTGTGGCGGAATGGTATTCCATTGACGATGTCCCTGCTGTATCATAGGATCAGCACCGATGATGCCATCGATTTCCCTTACGGGAGGAGCGTTCTTCATGCTGTGGTGAGGTCAATGGGCTTCCGAGTTCGGAGAGGGCCAGGTGAGAGCTTAATGTGTGAGCTAGGCGGAGCAGAGTCAGCAATTTGAGTAATAAGTTTGCTCATGACTGAATCTTAAAAAATGAAATTGTTTTTAAATAGTATTAAGCTTACGGTCAAACAGAGTTTACATGGGTAACATCAATATTGGTTCAAGATCATAGCTTTTAGAGTTGTTCATCAATGAAAGTTAGTAACTGACTGTCATGCCTGTAATCTGTAAAGAATAGCAAACTTGAAGAACTTTTTAATGAGATGATAGTTTCTCAGCAGCACTTTCGACTTGAAGTGATCAAGTAATGTTAGTCTACTGAGATCGGAATGAATAACGAGTTTGCAGAACTAAAAAAATACTATAGGGAAAGATGATATATAGAGAAGTATGGAATGGGAGGAATGTTTTTTATTACTATTTCCACACTGCTTGATTACAGATGGGAAGAAGTATTACTACAAGTCGCAGTCAACTATCAACATGCGGGCCAGATATCTGCAGCAGATATTCCGATTCCGAATGGAAGGCCGACAAATCATCTTCATTGATGAATCGTGGATTGATAGCACTGACAGCCGTGGCGTGGAATGGCATGATCTGAAGCTGATCGTCAAAGAACTGATTGCGCCAGGGAAGCCGTTCGTGGCTGGGTGTCAGCAGCCCAAAGGTTTGTCTTAGATTGGATTGTGTTTTATAAGCACCATCATACCATGTCCCTGTCTTGCAAGTCAACCACGGTAGAGGGAGAGGACATAAAGACAAAATAGCTTAAATGGATGACATAGTGAAAAGCTAAAGCCAATTTTTATGCTTGTTCAGAAACTGACCGACTAGTATTTAGACCACTTTATGGGTACTTTTCGCTGAGTCATAGTCAGCTGCAAGTTACAAGTAGGTGCAGGTCACTCAGCCCTCCCGTAGTTTTCACCCATGTATGAATGACATACTCAAAATTATAGGGACTTTCAAAAGACTGATGCTGATAGGGGCCCACGGCCAACAGGGTTGGATAGAGGACAGCGGGGTGGTGTGGTCAGTGGACGAGAAAGTGCCAGCGTCGGACCCCCACCGGAACATGACATCATCGAAGTTCCTGAAGTTCCTCGAGTACTTGCTGAATCTGCCGGGCATTGAGAAAGACTGCGTGATAGTGCTGGATAATGCAGCCTATCACAAAGAATATGTTAGTTGTTCATCTCTTCACATACAATTATGGCATACTGACTGAAGTGAAGAAACTCGAAAATTACTCACCATCACCAATATTTCAGTTTATCTTTTTTATCAAGATCAGTGCATGCTATTTAGGAATTGCAACTGCCGACAAAGAAGCAACAACTGATCGAGTTCATCCGACAACACGGTGGCGAAGCCGGACAACAGTTCATCAACAACAACCCGAAAGCTAAGTTGGGCGGTCATGGTGGACTGCATGACCAAGCAATGCGGATCAGAGGTGCAGCCGGGTATAAGGTAAGTATGACATAATAACAATTAGCTCAGTTAAATCAATTTATAACTAATGGTAGTTCAAGCTGATTGATTTACTTGATAAAACATTGTCTGACACAGGCAAGGTAGAAATGAGCAACTAAAGACGATGAAAAATGATATAATCCAGATATATGAATCATTTCTCAAGCTTAACGTGATTCTATTTGAAGTCCGTCAACTTGGCGAAGAACCACGAGAAGAACGCGACCCTGCTGTTCCTGCCACCGTACACGCCTATCCTCAACCCCATTGAGTCTGCGTGGTCCGTGTTGAAACGGCTGATCTACAACACTCGTGGATCGGTCAAGCGTAACACACCCGAGATGAAGAAGTTCGTCCTGGAGTGCATGAAGAAGCTCGAGTCCGACGAGTACACCCAGAAGATGATCAACTGCTACGATCACACCAAGAAGGCTAGTCGACTATAATCTAAAGGTCAAAGTTGTGAGAACAAAAAGTGAGAGGTCATACATTTGACAAATCGCTTTATATTGCGATATTATTTCAACAATAGAAGTTTGAATAGAATATATTCATCGAGAATATACATAAGCACTTATATTTTGAGACAGCTTTTGAAAGGGACTTGGAATTGACTTTTAAAAACCTCTAAATCTTCATATGGTTTTTAGGTGGAAGAGAACTTCAAGAAAGACGACGGACTGGTCGACACAGATACAGCAGAACCGCTGATCATTCCGATCGACGGCAACCTGGCCGACTCTGATTCGGAAGATGATTCGGACGATGAAGATGATCATGATGGACCGGAAGACGGAGAAAATGAATGATAAAGTTTGATGTGTTACTGATTAAAAATAATTACTTCTTTACTGATTATGCCGATTTTGATTTTACTGATATTTTAACTGCATAACTTCATGCTTCAACACTGATTATTGCGATGCCCATTTGATCTGACTGATTTGATTCAATACTGATTATTGCTATGCCCATCTGATCTGACTGATTTTATTCAATACTGATTATTGCTATGACCATCTGATCTGACTGATTTTATTCAATACTGATTATTGCGATGCCGATTTGATCCGGCTGATTTTTTCATGTATAATCCAACTACTTGTTAATGATTCACCGAATGCTACAAATTTACTGATCAATGATTCTATGATTCATAACTTGTGATCTTCAGCATACATGACTGAGAACATATCTTACCATGAAAAAATATGTTAATGTACGAATTTATAACGTGTCCCCTTATACCATACTGTGCTACTGAGAACTAATAACAGCAAAACCCTTAATCGGAT
>OZ038448.1:24511960-24526960 GCA_964036265.1 Daptonema setosum | reverse complement strand
TTTGAAATGTAATAGAAGAAATGACACGAAAAACCATGAAAATACTGAGATAAAAATCTTTAAAATACAGTTATGATTCAAAAATGCATTTGAATAAACAAATTTCTCAAGTATTTTTGGTACAGATTTTTTTCTTTTACTTTACTACCTTTAGAAGTTAGAACTCTAAACTAACTCATCCTCAGAAATAGAAGGAAACTTCGACCAACGTTTGGCGCGATCGTGTGGTGTGGAGAGGAAGCGATTCATTGACAGCTCCACGCGCTCGCCCTCCAACCCCGAACGATGTTCGGCAAACACCTGAAATAATCTTATTTTTTCATAATTTTTATTTATTTCTTCAAAACCAATTTCGGAGTCGGAGTGGAAAAAAACGAGATAAACTCTGATAGACCGATCAAACAAGTTAGTAAAAATCGTATCAGTTATCGAGAGCTCAATCATAGAAACCGAGAATCTACACTTTTTTATTTTCAAAACAATTAACAACCAAACATTCGTTTGGTGGTCAAGCTAACGGAAAACCAACATGGATCTTCTCGATTTTCGGCCGATTCTTCAGTTGTCTGTGGCGTTCATCGAAGAATGAGTTCGTTGCCGCATCGCCTTTGTGTAGGCCGTCTGGACACCAACGAACGTGCTGGGCACTGTAAAATATATATAGTATAAACTATAAAAACTAAAGTAATATCAAGAGACGGCCGCCAGGCCGTTCCCTTAATAGGGTTCGATTTAGATTAAATAAGCTTTTTATAAATTATATTATAATTATAACAACATCAACAAGAATAAGATATGCTAATTTTATTGTAGCAAGCAGTCAGCCAGAAAGCTAAAAACAACACTTTTTCGCCATTTTCAGACCACTGTTGCGCATTTTTTACACATTTAGAAATACCAAAGAAAGGGATGTCTTAATTTTGTATAAAAAATCGTTGATGGGTCAACAATGGATCAGCCAGTCAGTGGGTTCACAAATCAATCAGCCAGTCAGTGGTCAGTCAACGGATCAGCCAGTCGGTGAATCAGTCAACGGATCAGCCAGTCGGTGGGTCAGCCAATGGATCAGCCACTCAGTGGGTCAGTCAATGAATCAGCAAGTCAGTGGGTCAGTCAACGGATCAGCCAGTCAGTGGGTCAGTCAATGAATCAGTCAGTCAGTGGGTCAGTCAATGAATCAGCCAGTCAGTGGGTCAGTAAATGAATCAGTCAGTCAGTGGATCAATTAGTTAATTATCAGTGGTTCAATGAGTAAGCAAGTGAGTGAATGAGTGAGTGAGTATAAGTCAGTGAGTGGCTGAGTGAGTGAGTGATTAGGGAGTAAGTGAGTAAGTGAATGAAAGAGTGAGTGAGTGAAACTAAGTCGTAAGTGGGTGAGTGAGTTAGGACATGTGTCGAGTGAGCGAGTGATTTGAGTGAGTAGATGAGCGAGTGAGTCAGAGAGTCAGTCGGTTAGTGAATTTGTGAGTAGCTGAGTGAGCGACTGAAGAAGTGAGTGAACACCAACCACATCCATCCTTATCCGTCGTGAAGAGGACGATTAGTCATTATCCCTTTCCCGTCCTTGTCATGTCTATAATGCCTGTAGAATAAAAAAAAACATAATCAGCCAGGCTAACAGTCCGTCACAATAACAGTCCCATATTCACAAAACGGTTAAATAATATTATAAAAGATATAGTTTACACCTAAAACAAAAATTGTCCCGTCCTTCATATTTTAACAAATTGATAAAAAATATGAGCGGCAAGAGCAACAAATGAAAAGTGTCAACTGGCATACACTCACTCCATAGCGGAGTCTGTTGGCGGAATGATGTGGCGTGGGAAAGCCGTTAAAAATATATTTACTATTGTCATATAACATATTTTTTGTCATATAACATACTTTTTGAGCCGCACAAAATACCAACCCGCACAAAATTTTGGGTGGCTTGGTAAATAACTACACGCAAAAAATTGATCAAACTTAAAATTTTTCATTATGGATTCTGAAAAAAGTACATTAAATTCAAATTCAATTTTTTAATCTCTCAATCCTCGCTGACTTCCTCACTCAAACATTCATCCACTCACTTACTCGCTCGCTCACTCATTCACTCACTCGCTCACTTACTCGTTTAGTCACTCATTCACTCACTCAACTCAGTTATATTCACTCACTTTTTCTTTCACTCACTCACATACTCACTCACGTAATCACTCATTCACTCACTAGCTCACTCTCTTACACACATTCACTCCTCCAGGCCTTCACTCACTCACGGACTCACTGACTCACTGACTCACTGACTCACTCACTCCCTCAATCACTCTCTAATTTTACAATTCACTAAGTCAATCACTCACTCACTTAGTAACTCACTTGCTCACTTGCTCACTCACTCGCTCACCTACTCAATTAGTCATTCAATCACTCATTCACTGACTCACTCGTTCACTCACTATTTCACTCACTCACTCATTCACTCACTCACTTACTCAATCACTCACTCACTCACTAGCTCGCTCTCTTACACAAACTCACTCATTCAGGCATTCACTCATCCACTGACTCACTCACTGACTCACTCACTTAGTCTATCATTGACTCAATCAATCACTCACTCAGTCACTCATTCACTCGCTTACTCACTTGTTCACTCACTCACTCACTTACTCACGCACACACTCACTCACTCACTCACTCACTCACTCACGCACTCACTCACTCACTCACTCACTCACTCACTCACTCACTCACTCACTACTCACTTACTAACTCATTCACTTATTCATTCAGTCACTCACTCACTCCATCACACTCTCACTCTTTTACACACTCACTCATTGAATCACTCATTCATTTACTCATTGATTCGTCTGCTCACTCCCTTTGCCACTGACTCACTCACTCACTTACTCATACACTTACTCATACACTTACTCACTCACACGCTCACTCACTAACGAATTCACCGATTCATTCACTCACTCACTCTTCCACTAATTTCCTAAATCTCTAACTCACAAGTTTCCAACACGTTAAATAATTTTGAATCCAAAATACATTTTATCATTTTTTAAATTTTTTTGTAGTGGTTTTCCTGTTAGCTGTTTTAATAGTCAATATATATCGAACCGGGAAAGCAAAAACTCAAAAGAAATTGCGCAAGAGAAAAAGAAACGAGAAATTTAATAATCTCTGAAAGTTTGAGCAACGATAAATACAGTAGTATTAAGGTAAGTAACTTAGTCTTAAGCGAGCCATTCGAGAAAAAAATAGAGGGGAAATACTCTGATTCTAATTTTTTTCATCCGCCAGCGCACAAGACAGCATCACACTTTCTCACGATCTGGGTGACTTTTGACAGCTAAGCCACGTGGGAAAGCAACGAAAGGTCGGTAGTGGCGGGCGAGCAATTCGAGAGAAATTAAAGTGTTTATCTGTTGGGTCTAGTTATGATTATCCCATCAATAATCATCATTGACGAAAAAGATCAAAAATAAGTCTGAACTGAAATGCAACACCGAATTCTTTTTTAACATAAAAGAAATTGGTACTTTACACCACCGTGGGAAACTTAGTTCGGGCAGGGGCATCCAGTGTGCTTGATTCTCTAGCGGACGAGAAGGGATGTGAAAAGTGGAACTCCCCCCTCTTTGGCAATTAAAAAAACGCAATTTGTTCCCTAAGCCTAAGGTGTAGGTGAAATGGCCTGAAAACTGCCAATTCCTTCTCTTTGATGAAATTCCCTCCCTTTGGAGGTTTGACTCGTCCGCCAGTGGCTTGATTCAAATGCTTACTCGGCGGGGTGCGGGGGGGCTGACACGTGGTGCGCTGGTTGAATGGGTCGTGCTTTAATAATGAATTTCAATAAATTAATAATTATTCTGGTGAAGGTTTACATGCAAGTTTTTGACGAAAATTCTGACCAAGCTCCAAAATCAAAAAAAAACTTGCGGAATCCAAAATCAAAACTTTAATTTTGATTTTGGATTCAATTCAGTAGTTATTTTCCCACACACAAAAAAAAATGTTTCAGGTGCGCATCCCCATATATGCAGTTCTCACAGGGTAACTCAAAACAAGCTATAACAAATAAATCCATCCTAACCTAACACAGTTGGGTTGCACCTCAAATGTCACAACTTAATGGTCGAAATTTACCGACCGATATGAAAATACGAATTTATGCCTGTGAATTCGTCGCTTCTGTGTCGATGACTGACTGATTTTGATCTTCTATGTATGCCTGAGATTCGACTATTTCGCGACAAAGTAAATTTTTTTTAATAAAACTCTTGCCACACACCTCAAAATGAGAATTTGAAATTAATGTGCCTATCAAAAGTGTTACAAAAAAAATGTGATTGAAACTTTTTTTACAAAAAAACTGTCCCGGAAAACTGTCGCGAAATATTCGATCCTCAGTTATGTGTTCTGAAATCCGTAAAAGGTTTCCTTGGATGTCAATCATTTTCTATGTTCTGAAATCCGTAAGACTTTTTTGGATGCCTTCATCTGGCATTGCTCGTCCATTTTTATGTGGTTATAGTATTTTTACGAACGACTGAAATCGCCAATCAGACTGTGCATTCGTACACACTAGCGGACGAGGGAAGAACGAAAAAGTGGAATTCCCCTCTCTTTGGTAGTTTCAGAAAGTAGAGTTTGATCCCGAAGTTGTAGGTAAAACAGTCAAATTTCTGTCAATTTCCCCTTCTTTGACGAAATTCCCCTCCCTTTGGAGGTTTGGCTCGTCCGCCAGTGTTCGTACACACGAAATGGTCTGCCACTGAAACATTTTGAAATCAATTCAAATCTCGAATAATCGTTGAATTTATTTATTTTTTATTTTTTTACATTGGCTTATGGCTTTTCCAGGGTTTCCGTCGGGTAACTGAAATTCGAATTTGATGTCGTCTTGTAGCGGCCCCATAGAAATATTTGTTTAAAAAATAAATTTTAACCTCACTTTATCGTCACAATTTTTATGCAATAATAAATTTTGACATTGAATTCGTTTTTTTAATTCATATATGTAGCTTTCTTTATAAATTGTTTGTAAGCCAAATGGTTATATATCATGTCCTATCACTTTTAAATAATTTTACAATAAACGCACACCAACATCAATTTTGTTTGCAAGCCAAATGGCCATTTATTATCTAAGCATGGATATAAAAAATAGTACTGTATGTGTAATTGAAGATTAAAAGTTGTCTAGGCTTTTTCAGTTTTTTGAAAATTTTCGTGATTCAATATTTTCTTGACATTTGGACAAACCAAAAAACGTAACTAAAAAGTTATAGAAAAACAGTCTGTAAATTGAAATGCATTTGAAATACCACTGAAAACAGTCGTATTTCTTTCTTGATCTCAACACACAAACGTTATAAAACATTTTCGTTATTTTTTGGCTCGAAAAAGTTTGTCATTAAATTTTTTTACAACATTAAAATGTATCCGTCCATACGTTCCATAGATTTCATAGATTTATTACGCAAGCCAAGCTCTTTTTATAATGGCATATCTCGACCTCGTTTAGTTACATAAACAAAAAGGTCGGATTATTGTTATATTAAAGCCCGTACGTTGTTTCTGCTAGACAAATACTCCCCAAAACGGCTGATAACGAAACATTACTAGCCTCATCTCAACTACATAGGTTGACACCATAGTTTAACACAGTATAGCATGGGGTGATGATGATTCATGTGCGTTTTAACAGTGATTGTCTGATGTTTCATTATCAGATGTTTTGGGTAATATTTTTGCTCACAGAAACATTATACGGGCTTTAGAAAAAAAAATTTAGTTTTTTCACTGTACACCAAAATGAATAATTGATTCTCAGTATTTGATATTTTGATCGTGGTGGCAAAGACGATTTAGTTCAGTCTCAAAATCTGAATAATCAACTCGACATACACAGCTTTCACTGAACTTCTGCCGAAAAAAATTAACCAAATTCTGTTTTTGTTTATTTTCACAAAACTTTCCCCAAACCAATGTCACTCTCGTAGGTGACAAATTTTTGTCAATAATGTTATCAATCGTTCCCAAAATATCTCGTCCAATTTTAGCCACCGCTGAATCAGCGTTAATATTTCGTGAATAATCGACGATTTGTACTTCAACTAATCAATCACTAGGGGACGAACAGATCCTCCAAAATCAGGTCAATCAAAGGGGAATTTCCCCTCCCCAAAAAAGGAAGAAACTTCATTACATAATGAAATCTCACGTTTATCCAAAAAAAAAAAATTCATTTGTCTGAAAAATTACTTTCTCGTACGTCCAAAATCGTCGATGGCAGTTCTGAAAAACTGTTTGTTCGATAAGGGAAATAGGCCTAAAACTACTAACTCCCCCTCTTTGGGAAAACTCACTCCCTCCTGAACCCCCTCCCCTTCCAGAATCCGCTGTGTCATTACCCTTCACATGGTATACCTAATGGTACACTTGACATGGTAACGTCCATGGCATCGTTCCATCACATCCGACGACACGACGTACCATTGACGCTGTGAAGTGCCATCCATCGAACGTATCATGATATCAAGGGCGTCCAGATCACAAAATGGCAGCTGGGCCGGTCAGTTATTCATTGATTTATGTAAAGCACAGAACAAAAAGAGTTGACAAAATAGCCGAGGCTACAGCTACTATAGGCTGGACAATTGGTTATTAGAAAATCTGTAACTGTTAAGAAAGTACCTAAGCACGTTTTTAATTTCAGATTCACATTTTGTCTTATTTTTTATTTAAGCCATGAAACCCAACTGCAAGGAATTGTGAGGAATAAAAGGGGGTGTGATAACAAATTATGGAGCATTTGAACGTGAATTGAATTTTTGGACTGAATTAGTTTTTATTATAATTTCATATTAAGTTCATATTAATTTTATAATAAATAAATAAATAAAAATTATTGTCTGGAAATTTTTTTTCGCTGCGAAATTCAAATTTGAGTTTTGGTTTGAATCCAAAATGAGACAAAATGTGAATCTGAAATTTGAAAAAACGTGCTTAGGTACTTTCTTAACAGTTACCGATTTTCTAATAATCAATTGTCCAGCCTATATAAACGGTTTTTAACAAAATGTCAGTGGTGTTCCGACCAAAAATTAAGACACCAATGAAGAAGGCGGGGTCTTGAGGTCGCATCAGGTGATCAAGACCAGAAAAAAAGGGCGGAGTAGGTCCTCTTCGCTGATTGGCTGGGTGCGTGTGAGTCGCCGAGGCTTCGGCTACGATTTTCGTCGTCCAACCAATCAACGAACAAGAACCACTAGCTGAAGATGCGCGCACACTTGCCTTAATGTTACACATCTGTTTGTCCTGTGCTGTAGGACATAGTATACATACATATAGGCATCATAATTGATTATAAGAAATGGTTTAAAACTGCCAGAACCCATAGCATAGTCAGAACCAGATTCTCAAGTCCAGAACCGGATTCTCGAGTAATGAATTTGCTGTGCCACGTTTTAGAAACTTTTCAAAATTTCTTAGAACCAGATTCTCAGGTCTAGAACCGGATTCTCAAGCAAGGAATTTTCTGTGCCACGTTTTGGATTTTCTTATAACCAATGGCCTATAATGTATCATTATCAGTCAATTAGAGAACTGAATTTGAGTTTGAATGGGCGCCAAAAACTATGTTCCATGAGTTGTAAGACTATTCCAAGAAGTATAAAGCATTATCAATGGAGTAGAAAAATAAATTTGATGCACGCCTATTTTTTCCAGTTTTTTTTTACTTTTCCACGATTTATTTTGTGACTTGTCAGCATAGATTATGGTTTACATAAAAATAATACTTTAGTTTCTTTGTCTTTTTTATTCTTCTTTTTCGGTCTTGTTTAACTGATGAGACCTCAAGACCCTTCTTCTACTTTGGTGTCTTAATTTATGGTCGAAACACCAATTCAATAATTTTTATAAAAAACTTTTTACTTCTTCACTTTTCCTATAGTCTATCCAAGGAATCTTGTTACTCGAAAATATTTTGGCACGTGTTTTTCGTTCACATCTGACATTTGCGCGCGTTCAAATTTTAAAGAGAAAAAATCTCCGTACATAACATTTGAACAACATTCATAACATCATTTTGATAACATGATACACCTGAGCTCAATGTAGAAGGATTTATGTATTTACTGTATAGGCCTCGTAATCTTTATATAACACACAAATGTCCGTCGCCGAAATAATTTACAAAATCCAGTTCGTGGCCAAGGTAATTTTATGTGTGTCTATGTGTTTTCTGCGCAAATACTTATATTTCATTTTTGTATTCTATATAGTAATTCGATGTCGAAACGACCGCCAATTTGACTCCCTTTCACTGTACGACGTCGCAAACTTCAGCTACAAAAATGTGGGTCCACCAGTTGCACCAGGCGTTGCAATGGGAAAAATACGCATCCAGGCGCTCTGAAAAATGACCCATCACCCCTAGCCCCAGACCCCACCCTACTCAATTTTTAATTCTAAGAACGAAGGTGAAAAAATTTTTCCCCGGCCATCATTAAACTGTTAAAAACTTGCGCCGAGTGACGGCAAAACATACCAACTGTGCAGTGTCTATCAAATACAGAGGACGGGATAATCCAAGTTGGCCGTACGCAGATGGAGGCCAATTAAATGTAGTATATATACATTTACAACAACAACAACAACAACAAAAACAACAACAACAACAACAACGCATCCTAAAATGTAATTTATCTTGAACTGCAGCTAGAGGAATTTAATTTAAATTGGTGATCTTCAGTCATTGAATTTTTTTATCTGAACAGAAACAACTCACTCATTCACTCACTCACTCACTCACTCACTGCAGTTGTTCGTGTACAGTGCGCTCAATTGGTTAGGCCCCACAAAGATTCATATCACACGTATCCTAAAATGTAATTTATCTTGAACTGCAGCTAGAGTAATTTAATTTAAATTGGTGACTATATAAATCAGATCATGTGGCTCATCATCAGTCATTGAATTTTTTTATCTGAACAGAAACAACTCACTCATTCACTCACTCACTCACTCACTGCAGCTGTTCGTGTACAGTGCGCTCAATTGGTTAGGCCCCACAAAGATTCATATCACACGTATCCTAAAATGTAATTTATCTTGAACTGCAGCTAGAGTAATTTAATTTAAATTGGTGACTATATAAATCAGATCATGTGGCTCATCATCAGTCTTTGAATTTTTTTATCTGAACAGAAACAACTCACTCATTCGCTCACTCACTCACTCACTGCAGTTGTTCGTGTACAGTGCGCTCAATTGGTTAGGCCCCACAAAGATTCATATCACACGTATCCTAAAATGTAATTTATCTTGAACTGCAGCTAGAGTAATTTAATTTAAATTGGTGACTATATAAATCAGATCATGTGGCTCATCATCAGTCATTGAATTTTTTTATCTGAACAGAAACAACTCACTCATTCACTCACTCACTCACTCACTGCAGTTGTTCGTGTACAGTGCGCTCAATTGGTTAGGCCCCACAAAGATTCATATCACACGTATCCTAAAATGTTATTTATCTTGAACTGCAGCTAGAGTAATTTAATTTAAATTGGTGACTATATAAATCAGATCATGTGGCTCATCATCAGTCATTGAATTTTTTTTTCTGAACAGAAACAACTCACTCATTCACTCACTCACTCACTCACTTCAGTTGTTCGTGTACAGTGCGCTCAATTGGTTAGGTCCCACAAAGATTTTTATCACATGCATCCTAAAATGTAATTTATCTTGAACTGCAGCTAGAGTAATTTAATTTAAATTGGTGACTATATAAATCAGATCATGTGACTTATCATCAGTCATTAATTTTTTTTTATCTGAACTGAAACATCTTATTCACACAGAAATAGCCATTTGACGACTATATTATGCTGGGTAATATGTTACAACATGTCACAATATATTCGATTTGTCTAAAAATGTGCCCCAGTGTGTTTTGTAATCATACTGATCAATTTTTATTAGAAAACTTCAATTTAGTATGTGGGTTGAATTACTTCAATTATGTCTGCTACAGTGTACGATCAGGAAAATTTTGGGATGCAGTTTTCATGTGTTGCCTATTCCATAAAAGATGTGCTTACTATAAATATAATTGACAAAACTTTCAAATAAATACCCTCAACACTATCGTTCCGAAGGAACGGGTTGGTGCTAGTTGGTTATAAGAAAAGCCAAAACGTGGCACAGAAAATTGCTAACTTGAGAATCCGGTTGTGGACTTCAGAATCTGGTTCTAAGAAATTTTAACACGTGGCACAGAGAATTCATTACTTGAGAATCCGGTTCAGGACTTGAGAATCTGGTTCTGGTCATGTCATGGGTTCTCGCAGTTTCAAACCATTTCTTATAATCAATCATGAGGCCTATTTGTATTATTTATATATTTGTGTGCGAATACAGGTCGGTCAGAGTCCATTATTGGGTGACTGAAATTTATCTCTACAATTCTCGTTAGCACGCCTGATATGGAACCACGAAGGCACATCTTTCGGAGGTTTTTTGAGAAATGATGTGAAAGAAAAAAATTGATTTTTTTATTACTTGAAAGCTTTTGCGTGGGTTGAAGGTATACCACTATGGGTTACGGGTTACGGTAGGTGAATCACGCAAGGTGAAATGACGCCTAACTTCTATATATCCCAATTCTATAACTTTTACGGTGCCAATCGAGCCCGTGAAAATTCCGTTTTACCGCGAGGTGAAAATTCCACATGTTGAAAACAGATGACTTCGTTTAGTTCCTCAATAGGCTGTAGTTAAGTCAGTTTTATGTTAGAATTTTTTTGAATGCTCAATGTTGCTTTTTTGTAAGTCAAAAACGGATAAGCCAGTTCTGGCATCATGAAATCTTTGATAAAAAGCTGCAAAATAAAACCGTTGGAACATTCCATCCCTGAATTCAAAGCCGGACAGTCAAGTGTACTTTATTGGTCACTCACAGCATTTTCAATTGAATAAGAGACTAGGTTTTTTTAAGCCGCTTTTATGAATCTTGGCGAGATATCTCCATGTACTGATAAACTTATCCAGCAATTCTTATTACTCAATATAATTATTATTAACTTACTCTTGTGTTTCATATTAGTCAAAAACTTTTTGGCGCGTAGTTTGAACTCAAATCTGTTTAATTCATCGCATACGCGCGTTATCGAATTGCAAAATTAATTTCTGATAACAAGAAACCCTGGCCAAGCTTTATGATAACTTTTTAGTAATAGTTAGAGCTTTTCGTAATACTAAACCATCTTATCATCAGAGCCCTGGCGGACCTCCGAAGGGAGGGAATTTTCCCAAAGAGAGAGGAATCGGCCGATATTAGCCATCTGATACATTAAGGAACAAACTGTATTTTTTGAACCCACCAAAGAGGGGGGAATCCCACTTTTCCCCCTTCTCGTCCGCTAGTGCATTGGGGACAATAAATATTGAATAGTACGTTTAGTGAGAGCGTTCGATCATTTGAGTTCAAAACGTGCTCTATACTCATGTAGTTTGTCATTCTAAAGCATGAACATAGAAATTATCGTTTTAAACAAAAAAAGTTGTTTTAAACATTGATTTGCTACCATGTTCTAAGTATTAAGCTTCCGTTCCATCAATGAATCACACAAGTTACATATGTAACCAGTAGCCATTTTGGACTAATCATTTTGGGCTAATCAATTTCAGAGTTTCTTTTTTGAATCACCCGCCTTTTTCGGTAATTTGTAGAACTTTCCATGGGTAATTGGTTCATAAAAATAACTTTCGATAACAAGATCGACTTGTTAGTATACCAGCTAAGGTAGTAAGGTACCGTTCAATCAATGAATCACACAAGTTATCCACTGCCATTTTGTACGCGCACATCAATTGGGTGTGATGTTTATCATCCAATATAGCCCATGAAATAATTTAAGAGAGTTTCTTTTTTGAAATACCCGTCTTTTTCGGTAATTTGTAGAACTTCCCGTGGGTGATGGGTCCATAAAAATAACTTTCGATAACCAGATCAACTTGTTATTATACCTGTTAAGGTACCGTTACATCAATGAATCAATCAATTAGGTGCGATGTTTATCACCCAATATAACTCATTGCATGAAATAAAAAACTGAAATTTTGAAATTCCCGCCTTTTTCCGAATGTTGGACTTGATTCAATTTCCAAACCTGCGTAAAGGGTCCACAGTAAATAGGTTATGATGGCTTTAGTGAAAATACCATTCTGATATGGTATTAAAGTCTGGTCACAGTTTCTCGTTACTCAAAATTTTTTACCGTAATCCTTTTGGCGCGCATTTGAATTTCGGCGCGCGTTCAAATTTATTCGAAAATTTCAGCTGTTCCGCATTACATTTGTGTAACATATTATTAAACATGCCCAACTTATTAGTTGTTCAGTATAAGGTTTTCAGGAAAATAATTAGTAACCAGATACCCTGACCAAGCTATAGTGTGCCTTATGACTTCAGTTAATGAAGAAGTCCAAGTAAAAAAAAATTACTTGATACCTTGACCAACCCATACAAAGTGGTATGGGAGAGTTCAATCATTGGATGTGTACCATCGGCTCACTGCCACTCCGTGATATAACGTTTTGAAAGCGCGCCAAAAAATCGCGCGTGAAAATGATTCATACAAAAGTGTGATTTAATGAATGAAAAGTAATCGTATTATTTAACAACGAAAATCAATTGAGTGAAACAGTTCAGTAACAAAATACTTGGAACAGACTATACAAAATGTGTTATGGGAGCGTTCCATCATGGGATGCGTACCAAAAGTTATCGGCTTGGTGCCATTTGGTACACGTGACGTTTATCACCGAACAACGACCCTTGAATTTTATTGGTACAAATTGAAATTTAAAATTTGCCAAAAAAATGCCAAAAATTTTACTCAAGACACTGGTTTACACCAAAATTTTCATGGCAGAAAACACAAGAACACGGAAAAGTTTAGTTTACTTTGAATGAACTATAAACAATATGTTAGGGGAACGTTCCATCATGGGATGCGTACCAAAAATCGTCGGCGTGGTGCCATTTGGCAGTGTGACGTTTATCACCTAATAACGACTCATGAAATCGTATCGGTACTATTCTGTCATTTGGAAACTTGAAAAAGAGACAGAAACTTGCTCGAGACACTGGTTTACTCGAAAGTTTTGTTTGACAAATTGAACAACGTGGAAAAGTTTAGCAGTGTGATGTTTATCACATAATAACGCCTAATGAAATTGTATCGGTACTTTTCTGTAATTGGATAATTGAAAAAAATGTCAAAAAATTTCGAATGTGAACAAGAATTATACTAAACGTTTTTTGTAACGAAAAAAATCATAGGGATAAAATTTTACTGACAAAATACTTTGCATAAACTATAACTAATTTGTTATAGGAGCGTTCCATCATGGGATGCGTACCAAAAATCATCAGCTTAGTGCAGTTTGGTATGGTGTGACGTTTATCACATAATAACGACCCATGAAATTGTATCGAACTGGATATGAATTTTGTACGACATAACGTTCATGACGATATCGTTCATTCTCGACTCATTTTGTGCAAGTACGATTGCTTTTCAACAAAAAAACAAAGCTTTTGCGTAATATTATGTATCATAGTCTGTCTCATCACGTTGTTTTTTATTGACTTATATAAGTTTGTAGTAACATTATAGTTGTTTAAAAGTTTTATCATAGTTTTATATCTATAAATATTTTATATATATATATATAATTTTTTTATATTTATATTTATATATGGCGGGTTTTCTAACGTGGTCTCTTTTCCAGTTGAGAATGCTATGAATAACTTCCAAACGAGTTATTGATTGACAATTAACGTTATTCGCATTAGAATTAAAGTAGTGAATCATGTTCATTATCAGGAGTAAATACTGTATGTAGTCAGTCAGTCTGTCAGTCTGCCAATCAGTTAGTGAGTCGAACAGTCACTCACGAAGTGAGTCAGTCAGTCAGTTTATTAGTCAGTCAGTCAGTTATTATTTCAATCATCAGTCAGTCAGTCATAGTCTTTCCAAATTATCATTTGCAAGTAAAAGTCATCCAACTATGAAACGTGAATGAATTCAGTCGATCAACTGTCAGTCAATCAGTCGGTCGAACAATCTGTAAGTAAGTCACATTCACGGAGCATCAGTCAACTAGTCAATACTAAGTTCATTTTGTATTCAGTCAGTCAATCAGCGAGTCATTCAGTCGGTCGGTCAGTCAGTCAACCAATCAGTCATTCAGACAATCAATCGGTCAGTCAGTCAGTCAGTCAGTCAGTAAGTCAGTAACGTCAATCAGTCAGAAAAACTTAAATATTTGTTCGAAATTATAACGAACTGCATTTTGACGTTCTTCCTATTTAACTTAATGTCAACGGTTTATGACCAATATCCGTGAAAGTTCAGAAATACGGTCAAATCACAGATGAGATTGGCAAAAATTAAAGTTTATTGTCAATGGTACGAAGGAGTGGAGCGACTGAATGCTCACCTACCCAGCTGAGGCCTTCGAGTCTCAGTCCGTCAGTCAGCCAGTCAGTCAGTTCGTCGATCAGTCAGTCAGTCAGTCAGTCGGTCAATCGGTCAGTCAGTCAATCAATCAGTCAGTCATTCAATCGGTCGGTCAATCAATCAGTCAGTCAGAAATTCAGTCGGTCGTTCAGTCCGTCAGTCAGTCAGTCAGTCAGTCGATCAGTCAGTCAATCACCCAGTCAGTCAGTCAATCAGTCAGTCAGCCAGTCAGTCAGTTCGTCGATCAGTCAGTCAGCCAGTCAGTCAGTTCGTCGATCAGTCAGTCAGTCAGTCAGTCAGTCAGTCAATCGAACAGTCAGTCAATCAATCAGTCAGTCATTCAATCGGTCGGTCATTCAATCAGTCAGTCAGTCATTCAGTCGGTCAGTGACTCAGTGTCAAACATCAGTCAGTCAGTCAGAGTCAGTCAGTCAGTCAGTCAGAGTCAGTATTT
>OZ038448.1:24502811-24505311 GCA_964036265.1 Daptonema setosum | reverse complement strand
AAAGACAAATGAAATAATTAAAAAAAAAACCTACAAGAATCTGTCAAATACACTGGCAAGAACTACCGTACAGTACTGGAGGAAGGATCAAGAAATTTCAACTTTAATTTATCTAACTTTTTTCTTATCCATTATTGTTTACTTTCATTTGGACTGTTAAATCACCATCACGCACAAACAAGTAATTCTATTAACTGGGAAAAGCATTAATCAACATCGAGTTACTTATTGCAGACTTGGTTTTCAGATGTATTCAATGGTTTTATTTCTGATTAGTTCACTCTGTTTTCAGTTCGGGGCAATTAAGTTAGTTGAACTACCTTTTCAATGTCTTAACACTGGAGGACCAGCTAAACCTCCAAAGAGAAGGAAATCTTACCAAAGAGGGGGTGGGGGTATCAGTTAGGCAGTTTTACCTACACCTTAAGGAACGAATAGTATTTTTTGAAACCGCCAAAGAGGGGAATTTTATTTTTCCCTACTCTTTTCGTCTGCTAGTGTGTTTTGCATTCTCAACTAATTAGGAGATCACTAGCGGGCGAGAAGGGTGGAATTTCCCCCTTTTTGGCAGTTTAAAAAATTCGATTTTGTTCCTTAAGTGTGGGTAACTAGTCTCAAAGTTGTCAATTCCCACTCTTTGATGCAATTCCCCTCCCTTTGGAGGTTTGGCTCGTTCGCCAGTATATTAGGTGATCTTGTTTTTAGCGCTTCAAGAAAAATCAAATGTTATAAAATATAGCTTGTGTAAGTTTTTGCAACGGCAGCATGAGAGAAATTCTTGCAATGAACCTTTTAATATTGTTATATAATACAGAAATTCAAATCAACAGTTTTTTTGTAGTTTTACCCTTGTTTTGTTAAATTGCTTTTCCTCTTTTTGTAACGTACAAAGATCGATAAGGGTTGACATTATTCTCAATTAATTAAAAAAAAAATATAGAGTTATAAAACATTAATTGGTTTTTTATATCAAAATCAAGTTTTTTTTTATTATTTTTCCTCCAGCACGCGACTTCCTCCGCAACACATCGGGTTCGACAAAAAACTTGGGAACTTTCATTTAATTCAATATTTTTTACTGTTTTTATTCTATCTTTTGTTATTTTTTTTCTCATTTCATATTTTATAAATTTGTCTTTCTTCCCGCAAACGATACCAATTTCAGCCCAAACCACCACATATCATCAGGAAAATTATGGTTTGATGGATTGGGTCCAAAGTTTGGCTTATTTGATGGCATAAGTTGTTTCAAAGTTTTCCATAACTTTTTTTAATAAAAATTAACTCGCACAACAGCCGGTTGCAGTTTTTCTAATAACTTGTTAAATCTGAATCGTGTTCAAAACTTATCTTTTTAATGAGATAACATTGAAACATTCGAAACTGTTATGAGAAAGTCTTGCAAAATGGGATACATTATTTGGTCTGCATCATTCAATTGGTGGTCAGAATTGACTTTTGACCAGATGAGTATTTTTCCAATTTTGTTGAGACATTTTGGGAACGACTTATGTTTATTTCCTCCACATGCAGTATATGCTGTAATTAATGTTATCTTTCCACTTTTCCCAAACTTCTATCGTTTATTTATTTCTGAAATTTTCCAGGTCGCACACGCTCCTACTCCATCAACGATAGAGATGGTTCATGAGTTTTATGTTTATCTGATATAATGTTTTTTTTAGCAATTTCATATCTCTATTATTTCAATATTATTTTACATTTATATTTATCATTTACATTTATTATCTGAAAATATCCAAGAAATTTGATAATAGCGAAACAGGAACAAATGTTTCGCCATCCGTTTCGGTGCGTAATTCGCCGTACGTTTTGGCGAATTGAGTATACACGTGTTTTTGTTTCGGTGCGTGTTTCACCTTTACGTTTCGGCGAAACTAGCGTTTATAAACGGGGGTATACTATAAAAGTATTATCAACTGACCAGGAGACTCAATTTATAGGCCCATCAAAGATCCCCTGAATAAGACGTTTCTGCATGAAAACACCAATTTCTGCGAAAAAAAAGACACTAAAGAGAAAATGAAAAAGCAGTGTGAAACGTAGCGAGCACTCAAGTTCGGTCTGCTACACAATTATTGGTTGAATTCCAGCACTCTTAAATTTATGTGCGATAAACAGGGTGAATTTTTTTGTGAAAATAGGGGATATTTGTAGATTTGGCATAAAAATTGATATAAACAACAAATAAAAATTTCAAGCGCCCAACAATTTTTCATAAAGTCCCCTTCATATGCCGCAGAAAACAAAAAGTCGGTTAATTATAACAAAAATTTAAGCCAAAACAAAACGTGACTTTTTAATGGGACACTCTGTATATACATAGTTAGTTACTGGGGCTTAGTTTTTTGCTTTTTACTCGGGTTTTCACTCAAATTTCACACGATGTCAGACGTCAGCGCTGCATAGCAGATTTTCAATTTGTCTATTTCATAATGGCAACGGGTTTTTGTTGGGAATTAACATTCTGTTATTTTAC
>OZ038448.1:24492811-24495311 GCA_964036265.1 Daptonema setosum | reverse complement strand
AGCTGTAGGATTGTGGTATAGCTCATTCGATTCGGCATTTTTTTTCTACAAAGTGATGTCATATGATGAGTTTTAGAAGTTTGTAGCAACAGCGGCATATCTTTACTTAAAATGCGCGCCCAACAGATCATGCGCACGTGACCAGAGTGAGATCGTGTTTGTGTGCTCTGTATCGCTCGCTGCTTTCACGATTGTCGGTTTCAAAAAATTATTTTGGTTTTTAATGATGAAGAAACATTGTTTTTGTCCAGCAGCTCCGCTAAAAGTATCATTTGTATCCGAAAGAACGTTTTTATTGATTTCAGCCACCATGGTTGCTTTCTGTAGTCTGTATCCATGAATGATCACTTGACAATAGTTTCGAGCTTTATTAACATAAAATATCACTAAAATGTTTGATATTGTTCTGTTTCATATTGTGGTGGTTGTGTTTCTGGTTTTGTATGCATTTATTTTGGTTATTAACCATGCTCTAAGCCAAAAATTTGCGAAAAAATGAGGATTTTTTTTAATATGCATTGTAAAATCAGAAAAATATATAAAAGAAACTGAAGTCCCATATTATTTTGTAGGCAAAAACATACTCTTTCGAATGCGCCATACCGCATTCCCACAGCTTGTCTACAACTTTCACAATAACCGCTCAAACGCGCAAGCTTTTTTTTGAGCCACCCTGTATGTGAACAGTGATCGTTTGCGAGCCCCCTTCTATTTTTTCCTTGTAAAAGGAGTTATTACATAATTGACATAATAATGAAAAAAGTCCCTGAATTAGTAGTATAGTGAGTTAAAACTGCCTTATTATATCTAAAATAGACAGTTGAAGTTCGGGAGAAGTATATAATATCAAAAATAAAACAAATTAACACTCTCGTTGTTTCAGATTTTCAGGGGTATTGAACCCAGCAACCCGTTTAACTTGCAAACCCACTATCCACTTGACTACCTTGACAAAAAATATTCGATAAGTTGGTTTGCTACATCAAACCTAGTTACAAATTATATATTTATCATTATATTTAGTGTGAAAATATCTTCAAAACATGACTATTATTAGGTTAGCGCAGAGCTGTACTTAACAGCGGACGCATGCACCATGTGACTCTCGAATTTTTTTTCTTACTTCCAGACCACTTATAATAAGGTTTTGAGGTGTTTTATTAATATTGGTACTTGTCTGAAAACGAAGAAAAAAATTACCTTGAAAAAAAATTTTGACCCGTTTTTCTTCATTTCTTTACATTTGGACGGATAATAAAATTTTATTTAAAGTTACTAATCAAGTTTTTCAATTAAAGTTTAATAGAAATGTATTTTCTCTAGACCTCCTGTTAAAATGAAGTTTATCCTGTTTCTGTATAAATAAAATTTTTGGAATCCAATGAGGATGAAACAGAGTGATTAAGTGAAATTGAATTTTCACCGGTTTTTGACGGCTCATAAATATTTTTTTAAGAATACGCAGAGAATCATCTTTTCTGTATTCGATACAGCTTCAGTCATTCTACACATTCAGATAACACAATGGGTCTCAAGGCTTTAAATCTTGAGATAATCAGATTTTCGAAGGAGCAAAAAACGTCAAAAACGTTGAAACTTTCTACAACAGTTTCTTCAAGTTTTTGTCAAAGTACGATATTTTTATCGGAAAACGTGTCAGAGAGAGGTCATACTGAAACTTGATTCCGCATATGATAGGCATTTTTTCATAACGATTCAATCACTTTAACACGAGTATTAGAGCATTTGTGAAAATGTTCGTAAATTTTTGGCCTCACATGACCCTATGCGCTTTTTGTGTTTTTGAGTAGAATGGTGAATTTAATAGCGGAACAATCTTGGACATGTGTAATACACATCCAGTTAAAATTTCAGTTTGGTCGGACTACCCTATCGCTCATACAACAATTCTTTCTCCATTTTGCCTGCGATTTTTAACATTTTTTTCATAAAATCCCCAAAAAATGGTGGAAAGCTTGATCCGATCTGCGGGACACTCAGGAAATCGTGTCCTAGGAGTGAGTTTGACTTATGTACCAATTTTCAGCTTCATCGGTTCGGCCCAACTTGCTGACACCGTTTTGGGTGGAGAAAAAAAAAACGGAAAATCGCATTTTCATCATTTTCGGACCTGAAAAATGAAAAATTTTCCCTACTGGGTTAAAAATAGCCAAAAAGATGTAGAATCGCACGAGAAAACCGATGAAACAGACTAGAAGTTGATACGATGAGGCTAGATCGAGATATCCGCAAAAAAGCTTATCTTAATCGAACCATATTAAGGGAACGGCCTAGCGGCCGTCCCTTGATAATGTAAATTGTAGTCAGTCACAGAAAGTTTTTGAAATAACAAGACAACAAAAAAAAACAATAACAACAACAGAGGCATCCCGAGCGTACCGAACGGCGTCAGGGTTCAGATATGGTTGAACTATTAACTACAACAACAACAACAACAACGACAAAATCAACAACAACAACAACAACAACAACAACAACA
>OZ038448.1:24462811-24487811 GCA_964036265.1 Daptonema setosum | reverse complement strand
TGCGCGCCAGTCAACCTGTCAGTTTCCAGATATGTTTCTAATACAAATCAGCGCGCTTCAAATGCCAAAATTTCGGCGCTGCGCGCCAGTCAGCCTGTCAGTTTTCAGATATGTTTCTTATACAAATCGGCAGGCTTCAAAATGCTTAAGTTTTGACGCTTTGCGCCACTCAGCCTGTCAGTTTTCAGATACGTTTCTAATACTAATCAACGGGCTTCAAAATGCAAAAAATTCAGCGCTACGCGCCAATCAGCCTGTCAGGTTTCAGATATGTTTCTAATACAAATCAGCGGGCTTCAAAATGCCAAAATTTCGACGCCGCGCGCTTTCAGTCTGTCAATTTTCTGTTATGTTTCTTATACAAATCAGCGGCTTTCAAAACGCCGAAATTTCGGTCATTATTTCAAGCCATTACTGATGTTTTTAGTAAAAAATTCGACTTCATTTAATGTTGACCGTCATGCCCCCCCCCCCAAAATCGAAACCCGGGAGGGTGCCTGACCGTAAGACCGATTTTTGAAAAAGTGTATGACCGTAACGCCATTTTGGCCAAATTCGCTGCCCACCACTGAAAACAACCACAACAACATTATCATCATCAACAACAACATCAACAACATCATCAACAACAACAACGCAACAACATCATCATCATCAACAACATCATCAACAACATTGTTAACAACAACAACAACAACATCATCAACAACATCATCATCAACAACATCAACATCAACAACAACATCATCAACAACATCATCATCAACAACATCATCATCAACAACAACAACATCATCAACAACATCATCATCAACATCATCTTCAACAAAAACAACATCATCAACAACAACAACATCATCAACAACAACACCAACAACCAACCATACATCCTGGTGTATTCATGATCAAACGTCCATCGCAATCAGATATTTGACCGGAGCGTAGTTACACCAACAACAACAGTGATATAAAATCAACACCACCATGAACAACAACACCATCAACAACAACAACATCAATCAACAACAACACCAACGACAACCAACCATAAATCCTGGAGTATTCATGATCAAACGTCCATTGGAATCAGATATTTTACCGGTCCGACCACTAGAGGTTGTGGTTGATGATTTCGCTTGAAAAGACAAACGAAATTTAGGGGAACCCAACGATGACGGACCGTCAGACGTCATGATTGACTGGAACGTGAATGATTTGTTATCACATGAAGGTGCGTGTAGTCTTCTCTTGAAATTTTTCCCCGGAAAAACATTTTGGGCATTTCAGTTGGGATGGCAAAACTTTATAAACTACTCTGTTGGTATTCAAGGAATCAACAAAAAATACACACCAAGCCGGAAATAATTATGATAAATGGAACATTTGGATAAAAAAACCCACCGTTAAAATGGAGCGTTGACCCAGCGACACACACTGACGCATGGGCAAATGACGACAGTTGGACCAAATTGCCTTATTTTTTTATTTTCTATGTTTTTTCTTCAAAATACGGTTTCACCTTTTTATTCATAACAAAGTTTCATATATCATGAAAAACTATAGAAGAGAATGGTAAATGGAATACATTCAATATGCCAACAACGCATGGATAAACCGATAGCTACCGAAAAAGAACCGTCATACACAAACCATTCATGTTTATTCACATCATTTTCTGTCTACATTGAAAAAGAAGTTTCATAAAATGATGACTAACAGAATAATTAAAATCAAAGCCCACATTCGTGTCAGGTATGGAACAATTCGGAAAAGAATGATACTTTTCCTCAGAAGGGGTAATTTGACATGTTAAGTAAAAATATCTGGTTTCCTGTGATTAAGACTTTCTTAATAAACCGCTCAAATTTTTTGCCCATGCCCAAATTTTTTTGGTATGCATCAGAAAAGTTTGGACGAAAAATCTTATTCCACGAGATGACACTATGATAACAAACAAAAATCCTTAATTTTTTTTTCACAATCTAACAAAATTGAGCAATAATATATGAATGCATTAAAAAACACATGAATAATAAAAAACAAGGTTGATGAAATCAATAAGTCAGCTATAATTCAAAGATAGAATCACTATTCCTTGAAATTAAAATTAACAAAAATGATAACAAATTGAATTTTTTTCCGAAATTGATGAGTCAGAAATGGATAACTGTTTTAACGAAATTTTTTTTATGCAATGTTGGTTTCTTATGATTTGTGGTCTGCTTCATGGTCATCCTTATATGCCAGTAGATATCCTTGAACGATGGCAGGAGTCAATGGCCGACCGTCGGCTCCTCGGCGACAATTGGCCACGAAGGATACAACCAAAAAAAAATAGGAATAATAAAAAATAACAAATAATTATCAATATATTTCTCCAAAATTCATCATCCCTGTTTCTCATGTCTCCTGGCATTGGTTTGTGAGTCAATCAGCATATCCGCGTTGCGTATGGCTGCTTCATGATCGTCTTTATAAGCCAATAAGTATCCCTGAACCAGGGCAGGAGTCAGTGGACGACCATCGGCTCCGCGACGACAATTGGTCACGAACAGGTCGGTCTGCGCATTGGCCAGTTGATGCTGCGCGTAGAATGCGCGTAGCATACGCTGCAGCTGTGCGTCCGTGCAGGCGCCTGAAAATGAAATATATCAGCAATCACAACCACAACAACATCAACAACAACAACAACAACAACAACAACAACAACAATAGCAACAACAACACAATAAAAATCGAACCAACCAACGAAGTGCTTCACATCCACCCGTCCCGGTCGTGTCATCAAACAACAATGAATAGCAACAAAAACAAAAACAAAAACAACAACACCAACAACATGAGCAATAACAACAACAACAACAACAACAACAACAACATTGAGTAGCAACAACAACAACAACACCAACAACAACAACAGCAACAGCAAAAACAACGACAACAACATCAACAACAACACCAACAACAACAACAGCAACAACAACATCAACAACAACACCAAACCGACCAATAAAGTGTTTCACATCCACCCGACCCGGCCGTGTCATGGCAACGTCCAACCGATCCGGATGCTTCGTGGTCAAAAACACCAACAACAACAACAACACAACAACAACGAAACCAACAACGAAAACAACGACAACAGCAACAACAACAACAACAACAACAACAACAACAACAACAACAACAACAACAACAACAACAACAACAACAATAATAACAACAACAACAACAACGATAGCAACAACAACAACAACAACAACAACAACAACAAAAACAGCAATAGCAACAACAAAAACAACAACAAAAACAACAACAACAACAACAACGAAAACAACAACAACGAAAACAACAATAAAAACAACAACAACAACAACAACCCCACCAACCAATAAAGTGTTTCACATCCACCCGTCCCGGTCGTGTCATGGCAGCGTCCAACCGATCTGGATGGTTCGTGGTCATAAAAAGAATCCGAGCGTCCGAACTGGACACTCCATCGATGGCATTGAGCAGGCCGGACAGCGTGACGTGCGGTAGACCTGGAAAACTTACAATAAATCATTAGCACTGACGGATGAGCTCAATCTCCCAAGGGAGGGGAATCTTTCCAAAGGGTGGGGAATTGACAGAAATTGGGCCATTTTACCTACACCTTAAAAAATTACTTTACTTCTTGAACTCGCCAAAAAGGGAGGGTTACACTTTTCCTTCGCCTTCTCATTCGCTAGTTAACATTAAAGAAGCTTTCGAGATTCTAGTGAAATATGAAGTACTTTTTTTGCTCAGACAATGAAACATCAAACTCTTTTTTGGTCCTCAACTAAACCGGCCAATCATCATCACCCAAGTTCAGCCAATCACTGCACTGAACTAGCTTGTGACCCAACATCTTAGTTCGGTGTAAAAATTGGTGTTTTACGGGCTATGATGTTTTTTATTAATCAGAATTTGTGTATTCTCCTTGCATGATTTAGCTTGCATTACTTTTTCACAAAATTAGGGTTGATTTCACCCAACAAAGTTTTTAACCTCATGTTTCATGGTCGGACCAAAAATGGTGCTTCACACTAGCGGACGAGAAGGGGAGGGAAACGTGGAATTCCCCCCTCTTTGGCTGTTTCAAAAAGTAGAATTTGTTCCCTAAGGTGTAGGTAAAATGGCCTGAAAACTGCCGATTCCCCCCTCTTTGACGAAATTCCCCACCCTTTGGGAATTTAGCTCGCCCGCCAGTGGTGCTTCATGTTTCACTAGAATCTCGAAAGCGTCTTTATCATAATTTCTTTTACTCCGTAAACCGTTTGAAGCGTAATGCAGAATTCTAAATCGTAAAAAAAATTCGTGAATACAAAACAACGATAACCAGTGACAATCAGATTCCGTTCACGTTTCATGACACGCATGATAATGTTCATGATAAAGACATGTCTGATAATTAAAATAGCTCTATTTTTATAGAACCGATAACAATTTTCCAAGCCAAGACCAACAAAAATAACTATAATATTAAACAACAACAACAACAACAACAACAACAACAACAACAACAACAACCTTGATAAGCGATCTGCCGTTGTGAATTCTGTTCGTAGTCGCGACTCACAAACGCGGCGTCCACATCCTCCAGGAGAATCAAACTCTGAAAGAAACAGATACAATTAAGAGTTAGTAGTAAATTAAATGCCGTTTTCCAATTTGAGACCAGATGGAAGCATTTCTTTCCCGAGAATCAAGTGAAAATGGGGGCATATATGCCCTTAGCCTTACTCTAACCTGCAAATGAAAAATAACATGGGTGGCACTAGCGGACGAGGGAAGAACCAAAAAGTGGAATTCCCCCCTCTTTGTGGATTCTAATACGTAGAATTTGTTCCTTAAGGTGTAGGTAAAATGGCCTAATTTATGCAGATTCCCCCTCTTTGGGAAAATTCCCCTCCCTTTGGAGGTTTCGCTCGTCCGCCAGTGATGGGTGGGGTGTTAAAAAAAACTCTAAAACTCGTGATTTCATGAAAAAAATGTCATGCATGTCGAAAGAAATATTTTCCATATTCATCAGTCATTGGAAAGTTTTTTCCTGATCATAATCACAGAAAAAACATTACAAAATTTCTTTTGAAAAAGTTTGGAAGTAAACTGGTTTCCAAAAACTAAAAAAATTAACTGATCAAATTAGGAATATTGGAGTTAATGTAGTAATGAAGAAAATCATAAAAATCTAACCCTCAGCGGAGCCATATTAAGTAAATGATTAAGCCGGTCATCGGTTAACGTCGGTTCGGATAGTGAAAGCACACAGATGCTGAAATTGAAATAGTAAAAGCAATTGAATAAAATTCCATCTAAAATTAATTGGGTAACGCTCACGAAGATTTTTTGTGTGCTTTTGTGTTCTTTTGAATCCAAAAGAACGTAAAAACCAAAGTAAAAATATCAGTCCGTAAAGCACCTCATCGAGAAAAAAATCCCGGAAAAAAATATTTTTTTTGCTAAAATGCTTCTCAAATTAATGATATCGTTCCTTTCCATTTTATTCCAATTTGTTTTTATTTTAACTCTTTACAGAAAAAAACATAAAACACCAGGGTAAAACAAAAAAATGAAAATAAAACAATTGGGATATAATGTTTTTAGACTAACTGGTGATACATCTAAAAAATAAAACAAGAAAAACAACAAAAAAACTATGTAAAAAACAATTGGTCTAATTGTTTTGTTTGACATACCCTGATCAACATCTCAACAACAAAAACCCCACCTGTAATTGATATGGCCGGCCAACGCGGCAATGAAAGAGGATTTGCCACAACCTGGTGGGCCATGTAGCAGATACCCGCGACGATACGGTATACCTCGGCTGATGTACCTGAAAAGTGGGGGATTACATTAGTTTTTCAAATTTACTCACTCACTCATTCACTCACTCACTCACTCACTCATTCACTCACTCACTCACTCACTCACATCCTGGCTCGATCACGTATCAAATTACTCACTGATCAGTGGAATTTTAATCCGAATTAAAACGACAACCAACCAATCACTGGATCGAATGAACTCCTGGACATCGTCCACAATTCGATCGGACATGCCCTCGTCCAGCACCACACTCTCCAGTGGACGCTTACGCCGTGGATGGCCGAATGGACGCCATTCATGACCAACGGCCTAAAAAACAGAAACAGATATTTTTTTAGTTTTTTATACTTTTCTGTCTTGATAGAATATTTCAAAACATAGAAGAAGGAATAAAAACAACAACAACAACAACAGCAACAACAAAAACAACAACAACAAAAACAACAACAACAACAACAACAACAACAACAACAACAACAACAACAACAACAACAATAACAACAACAACAACAAGAATAATAACAACAACAACAACAATAACAAACCTGAAAGATTACGGTTGAGGATTCCATTTGTGAGAGTGCCAATGACTGAGCATCTTCAATGATTCGTTCCAGGAAAGACGGTGAGAACCCTGGGTAAAACGAATTTTTGACAAAAACATCAAAAAATCCTAAAAGCACAACAACATCATCAAAACACAACTACGAAATCAATCTAAATAAAAACCACTAAACTGTCCTCAATAGTATTAACAACAACAACAACAACAACAACAACAACAACAACAACAATTAAAAATACTGTCATCCATGACAACACCAACAAAAAATGTTCCATACACAATATGAAACTAGTTATATCGGCATTTGTTTGTTTCCATTTTGGCTACTACCTAATTAAAAAGTTACAACAAGTACAAACAAAAAGCACATGCAGCAAACACAACAACAACAACAACAACAACAACAACAACAACAACAACTACAACTACAATCACAACAACAACAACAACAACAACACCAACCAATGGTAGAAAGTGTAACAGTTTCATAGGGGACGCGAATGTGAGACACTTGCATCGATTGTTGATGGCGATTGCGTTCAACCTGCAACAACAGCATATATTACAACAACAACAACAACAACATAAACAACAACAACAACAACAAAAACAACAACAACAACAACAAAAACAACATCATCAGTACCAGCGCAGCAACCAGAACACTACAAAGGAAAATTAAACGAAAAAAAAACGAATAAAATGTTCCAAAAGTAAAACTTACTATCTAGCACGCAACTTCAAAGATCGCTGATTATGAAATTCAGAAACATAACAACAACAACATCAACAGTAACTACAACAACAACAACAACAACCTTAATCAATCGTCCACTATGAAATATGAAATGATCGCCAGGGCTGGGTAGAAGTTTCACCGACGATAGCATGAAACCCGAATCAGTTTTCCGATAAGCCGTCACATCAACAACAACAACAACAACAACAATAACAACAACAACAACAACAACAACAACAACAACAACCTTGATCAATCGTCCGCCATGAAATATGAAATGATCGCCGGGACTGGGTAGAAGTTTCACCGACGATTGCACGAAACCCGATCCCGAACCCGATACAACAACAACAGCAACAACAACAATAACAATAACAACAACAACAACAACAACAACAACAACAACAACAACAACATAAACAAAACAGCAACCTTGATCAATCGTCCACTATGAAATATGAAATGATCGCCGGGACTGGGTAGCAGTTTCACCGACGATTGCACGAAACCCGAATCCGTTTCCCGATAAGCCGTTATAACAACAACAATAACAACGACAACAACAACAACAACAACAACAACAACAACAACAACAGCAACAACAACAACAACAACAACCTTGATCAATCGTCCGCCATGAAATATGAAATGATCGCCGGGACTGGGTAGAAGTTTCACCGACGACTGCACGAAACCCGAATCCGTTTCCCGAAAAGCCGTCACGGCACTCAGGTGTCGGGTCTGAGCGCGTTTCGTCGAGATCCATTGAAGTAACCACTCGAAGGATCTGAAAGGAAAGCTTGTTGAGCCTCCACTTCCGGGATATTGTAAGTTTTTTCTGATTTATAAATGATTAAATTAAAAATCAATTTCATTCAGTTGTTATGCCATAATAGCGAAGTTGGATACCAAGTCACAAATAAACGGTCACCCATATTTTCGCATGACAATCACTAATCATCAACAAGTGATCTTGTTAATCGTACAATAAAAGCTGAAAATCGTGTTTACCACTCGTTTTATGACCACTTATGTTTCGAGATTCGAACCTGCTAGCATGCAAACAAAAATTAAACCGCAAAAGTGGGTATACTAAAAAAATTGAAAGGCTGCATTTCGACATGTGTTAGTTGTCGAAATGAACAGACAAACGAAACGGTCCCATTTCCCATTATTGTCTAATTTTCAACATTACTGTCCTCATAACCAGCCAACACATTACATTACACATTCCTCTAAAGGGGTGGGGAATTTCATCAAAGAGGGGGAATTGTCAGTTTGAAACTCATTTTCCCTACATCTTGGAGAACAAATTCTAATTTTTTAAACGTCAAAAAGGGGGAGTTCCACTTTTCCCACCCCTTATCGTCCGCTAGTGAAACGATCTTAACCTTCACTGTGAGTGAATTTTGTCCCAGTTGGATTGACAGTTTCCAGCCTATTTTACCTACACGTAGAACATTCACATTTCCTCTTCTTCAGCTTTATTAGTCAAATAAATGACTGGATACATGTGAGTACAAAATGATTCGTGAAGAGTACATCCAACCTATCAGTATTAGCCACCTCCAACGACACCATACATCGATTCCTGAACACCATCGAGAAGAGTACGGTAGATCTCTTGGCTACCGTAGCCACCATACCCAAACCGAATAATCCGGCACCCGCACCGAAGTACGGATTATCCGATAATGAAGCTATTATGTCCGGTATAGGCATTTTTTATTGCCTGAAAATGGTCAGAAAATTCAAAAAATGTAATAATATCAAAATCCTATAGTTAATTCAATCTTTTTTTAACAGATATTTTGATTTTTTACTGTTACAGGGAGTAGAGTACGGTAGATCTCTTCGCTACTGTAGCCACCATACCCAAACCGAATAATCCGGCGCCCGCACCGAAATACGGATTATCCGATAATGAAGCTATTATGTCCGGTATAGGCATTTTTTATTGCCTGAAAATGGTCAGAAAATTCAAAAAATGTAATAATATCAAAATCCTATAGTTAATTCAATCTTTTTTAACATATATTTTGATTTTTTACTGTTACAGGGAGTAGAGTACGGTAGATCTCTTCGCTACTGTAGCCACCATACCCAAACCGAATAATCCGGCGCCCGCACCGAAATACGGATTATCCGATAATGAAGCTATTATGTCCGGTATAGGCATTTTTTATTGCCTGAAAATGGTCAGAAAATTCAAAAAATTTAATAATATCAAAATCCTATAGTTAATTCAATATTTTTTAACAGATATTTTGATTTTTTACTGTTACAGGGAGTAGAGTACGGTAGATCTCTTAGCTACTGTAGCCACCATACCCAAACCGAATAATCCGGCGCCCGCACCGAAATACGGATTATCCGATAATGAAGCTATTATGTCCGGTACAGGCATTTTTTATTGCCTGAAAATGGTCAGAAAATTCAAAAAATTTAATAATATCAAAATCCTATAGTTAATTCAATATTTTTTTGAACAAATATGTTTACTTTTTGACTGTTGTTACACGGAGAAGAGTACGGTAGATCTCTTAGCTACAGTAGCCACCATTCCCACACCGAATAATCCGGCACTCGCACCAAAGTACGGATTATCCGATAGTGAATTTATTATGTCCGGTATAGGCATTATTGAATGACTGAAAATGGTTACTTCCTAACTCATTCACTCACTCAGGTAATGAAAGTGATAGTTCCAATTTCGCAGTCACTCGTTTGATGATCACTCACTTTGCTAACTGATTCAGTGACTGAAAACGGTAGTTTTCTATTTTGTTCAGTCACTGAAAAGTGAAACTTGCGCACTCATTCGCTTTGCCTACTTTATCACTCGCTACTCCCCTACATAATAAAGACGCTTTCGAGATTCTAGTGAAATATAAAAGCAGAATTTTTTCTCATACCATGAAACATCAGGTTGAAAACTTTGTTGGGTGAAATCAACCCTACATTTGTTAAAAATTAATGCAAGCAAAATTATACAAGGACAATACACAAATTCTGATCAATTAAAAACATCATAGCCCGTAAAACACCACTTTTTTACAGCGAACTTAGATGTTGGGCCACAAGCTAGTTCAGTGCAGTGCTGTTCTTTCGCGTGATTGGCTGAACTTGGGTGATGATGATTGACCGGTTGAGTTGTGGCCCAATCACCATCACGCTCGTTAGCTAATTGTGTGGACCAAAAGTGAGTTTGATGTTTCATTGTCTGAGCAAAAATAGAACTTCATATTTCACTAGAATCTCGAAAGCGTCTCTACCCATCTTCCCATTTGACATCAACTACCATTGACAGACTGTTACGTAAACTCCATTCTAACATTTACCAAAAAATGTTTATTTTGCTTTATTAACTTCGATATTCGTTCAAAAACGATATTTGTGACTGAGCGTTATGGCAGAAACACTTGGGAGTTTTTTTGCAACAATATTCCGAAAATAATTACCCGAATCGGGATCATGAATTGACATTTTTTATATGAAACGGAAAAAAGAGGGTTTCCATTTTTTCATATTTTTAACACAAACAATGTTTCATGAGCTGTGAGATCAACTAAAGTCTTACTTGACTTCTGGAATTGTTGTACATTTGATATTATGGGTGCGTGGTGATGGTGATGGTGATGGTGGGTTGCGTTGGGTTGAATGTGCGTTTTGTGAAAAAATTTCCTTCCTTTAAAAAATCTATGAATTTTTTTATATGTCAATCCAAGATTGGGATTCATCATAATTTTTCATAGAAACATCCAGGAATAAATTAGCGATAACGATGACAGTTCATCGTACGGTTGGCACGCGATTGATTAACAAAGACCAGCAAACGATCTCTCAAAATATCATATGCATTTCAATAAAATTCCAATCAATAACAAATAAAATCAATAAATTTCGAAATTTCAGAGCATCGAAATTGAGAAAAATGGGACACGAAGATAAACTAGACCGCTAACAACGACTAGAGAAGAAAAAATAAGAAAAGTCGTTCTATTTAGAGTATTTTCATAGTTTTGAGAGAGAAACGCAGTCGAATGAATAATACGAAATTTGCGAAACATAGAGACCAAGAAAAAACTTGGAATTCAAACACCTAACAACTTTAGTTGTTTATTGATTTGCAAGTTAAATCTTGGAAGTTAAATTACCCCGTTATGCGCTTCCTTCAGACTGCGAAAACAACCCTAAATATGTCATCTGTAGTCGAAACAACAATAAAAATAAACAAAAGCAATTTCGAAAACATCAACACAATCGAAAAATTCTATATGAATTGAAGCAACAGACAACAACCATTCAAAACACAAACACATTGCTGAATGTAATGATGAGACTAAGCAATAAAATTCTAGAAACAATAACAAGCAATTGTAAAATACCCTATTCTATATAATTCTCCGCAAATCAGAATGCTAAGGAACGAAAATGGTAATTTGTTTCATTATTATCAAAAAATCGTCAGCCTTCAATGTGAGCAAAGTAGCCGAAACAGTAGTTACGGACTTATTTATTGTTGACTTGACATAGAGAGTTCTCAAATGCCGTCGCAGAAATCCTCTCAACTTTTTGTTTGGGTGATTTCTGAGTCCAGAAGAAAGTAGAAAATAACAGGGAAAATGGGATGAAACGGTCGTTCATTTGTGAAAAACGTAATCAAAACTTCGTGTATTTTCTCCTCTAATTTATTTTCGACCAATTGTTGTACAGATTAGTCATCCTGTTCTCTCCCTTTATTTTCCTTTCGACACAGTTCCTGATTACACCATTTGTTGATCAACAAAGGGTCACGAAACATTTTCTCATGAAACATGAGTTGAGTTCTCTTGAGTTGATTCAACCTCTACGATGAAAATACGGTACTAGCGTGCCTTGTTGACTTAAGTAAAAGAAGTGCCGGAAAAAAACAGTTAAGGCTTTCAACCATGAAACATTACCAAAATTAATTTTCTCAAAGTATTCTATCATCACTGATCAGCCATGAACGGCGACGTCTTGCCGTTTTTCTTGCACAAATTCGTGAAAACGCGCTGGAATCGCACCGTCGGGATCAGACCTTCTTCCTCCATTTGTGACCAGATCTTCTCGGCCTTGACCAGCTCGTTGGTTTGGTCTGCAAATTATCTTTTATTTCTATAAATTGCCTTAAACAGTGATCAAACTTGTTGCAAATTATCTTTTATTTCTATAAATTGTCTGATACTGTGATCGAAATTTTCTTATATTTCTATAAATTGTCTAAATCAGTGATCAAAATTTTATTTTCTCAAAAAATTATTATGGCTTTTCTTTTCATCATTAATGTAATTACAATACTTTTCGTTACTCGTTATTTTTATTCCGCACATTCAGTCTCGACTAACTTGTTAATCATGTTTTGAGCCCTCTGTTACCTTAAAGGGCAACAAAACTGGGCTGAACTGAAGGGAAATAAACTGCTTAAAAATACGATAGAGAGAATAAATGAAACATTTCTGATGAATTTCTCCAATCGTTTCCAGATCCGAAGCGTGGCGTGACTTCCAATGAGTGCGTTCTAGTTCCCTTACAGTTTCTACCCCGCCAAAGAACCAGCTGTACGGACGAACGGAACTATACCTCCAAAGAGAGGAGAACTCGTCAAAGAGGTGGAAATTATTAGTTTTCTTGCCCCTTTATTTACACCTTCGGAGAAAATCGACTTTTTCAAAACGCCAAAAAGGGAAATTCCCTGTCCACTAGTGGACTAACCATATAATGCTAGCAGCTGATCGTAGACTGTCTCACGACGAACGCCATCAGAGATGTTGGATCGCGGGATGGACAACAGATCTTCGAGCATTTTCGGCTGCAAAATTTATTTTGAAATAACTGTTATTATAATTTTTTTATATTGTTGGGTTGTCTTACTCGGATCCAGACTTCGCCGGATCACGGTCAGTAATCACAATTGGTGATTGCCATAGGAGGCATATCATGGAAATGGAATCAATATTCAAGTGAGTCCATCGGATGTTCCGAGGCATATTCTTCAACGACCAGGAGCCAGTAGGTTACACTTTTGTTTGACTGCCATAAGGATTTTTGGTTCTTGCTATTAGTTATTTTTATTCAGTTCAGAAGCCAAACAACAAATCTGATGGATCCATAGATAAACATACGAAGAAGCGAAATGACCGACTGATTGACTGACTGACTGACTGACTGTAAGTTGAGTGACTGTAAGTGCAAGAATATCAACTTCAAGTTACGCACTTACGCAGCTTCCAAGTAGTTATGGGAAATGTAAGTAAATGACTGACTGATTGACTGACTGACTGACTGATTGACTGACTGACTGACTGACTGACTGACCGACTGACTGACTAACTAACTGACTGACTGATTGACTGACTGACTCACTGACTGAGTAACTGACTGACTAACTTACTGACCAACTCACTCACTCACTGTGTGTTCGCCAGGCGCGTTGGCATGAGTGAGTGAGTGAGTGAGTGAGTGAGTGATTGAGTGAGTGAGTGAGTGATTGTGTAAGTGAGTGAGTGAATGTGTAAGTGAGTGCCTGACTGACTAACTGACTGACTGACTAAATGACTGACTGACTGACTATATGACTGACTGTCTGACTGATTGACTGACTGATTCTCAGAACCACAACCAACGTTGTGGGTTCGCCAGGCGCGTTGGCAGAAGACAATCACTTCGGCGCGGGCCGGACCCAACGGAATTCGCATCTGTGGGTTCTCGAACAGACGATGCGCCTGACAGGTGATAAATTGAACGTTGATTCTTCTATTTTTATATACTAAGCAGTGGTGGGCCGCAGGGGGTTACCCCACCACTTCTAGGGAGGGGGGGGGGGGGTAGCACACCCTGTAAAAAAGGGCGGTAGCACACCCTGTAAAAAAGGGCGGTAGCACACCCTGTAAAAAAGGGCGGTAGCACACCCTGTAAAAAAGGGCGGTAGCACACCCTGTAAAAAAAGGGCGGTAGCACACCCTGTAAAAAAAGGGCGGTAGCACACCCTGTAAAAAAAGGGCGGTAGCACACCCTGTAAAAAAGGGCGGTAGAACACCCTGTAAAAAACCTACATTTGACCATCATACTCCCCAAATGAGTTTCCCCCGAGTTTTTCTCAATCCAAATTTCAAGAATTTTGACGAAAAGTTGGTGAATTTTGACGAGAAGTTCTAAAATTTGGTGAAACTCTAAGAAAATTCGCAAATTTTCAGAATTTGGACAGAGATTTTCACCGTTGTACCCCCACAACCCCCAGTCCCCCACCCCGGAATGAAAAAAACCGGGCCACCACTGATACCGAGAATGGCATACATTTTTTAGTACATTTCCTACTTTTTTAACTACTTCCTACTCTAACCTGTTCGACTTTGCCGGCCTCAATCATGGCCAATACCAGCGGATACAGTGGCGCGTGCTGGCCGAGCACGGCTGTCACGGCATCATACACTGTAACATAACATAACATAACATAACGTAACATGACATAACATAACCTAAGCATTGATAATTATTTGTATATACACTGAAAAAAATATATTATTGGATTAAGAATAAAGAATAACAATATAAAGTGGGTTAATGAAGTCACTGGCGGACGAGCCAATCCACCAAAGGGAGGGGAGTTTCGTCAAAGGCTATTTTACCTACACCTGAAGTAACAAAGTATACTTTTCGAAATCATCAAGGAGGGGAAAATTCCCCCTTTCCCACTAATTTTTGCCCGCTAGTGGGTAAAAACCGAACCAGTTTCAACAACTTTGGCGTCCTGCGCTTGTAGACCAGGCAGGGGGAGGGGAACTTCGTCAAAGAGGGGGAATCGGCAGTTTTGAGGCCATTTTTCCTATCCCTTAGGAAACGCATTTTTTACCGCCAAGGAGGGGAAAATTCCCTCTTTCCCACTCATATTTGCCCGCTAGTGGGTGAAAAACCGAACCAGTTTCAACGACTTTGGCGTCCTGCGCTTGAAGCCCAGCCAGGGGGAGCAGAACTTCGTCAAAGAGGGGGAATCGGCAGTTTTGAGGCCATTTTTCCTATACCTTAGGAAACACATTCTTTTTTTAAACCGCCAAAGAGGGGAAATTCCCCTTTTCCCACTCATTTTTGCCCGCTAGTGAGTGAAAACCGAACCAGTTTCGACGACTTTGGCGTCCTGCGCTTGGAGACCAGCCAGGAAGAGCGGGTATACAACACCAGCCATTCGCTCGCGACTCTGCAGCGCCTTCAGACCGACCTCCAACGCTCCGTCCAGGTCGCCGCTGAAAAAAATTAAAAATACTTTTATTAATTTTTTTTTACCGTCTTTTGATGGAGTCGTCTTACGCAACGCATATATGAAGTTCATAAATTGATGTCATATTCGTGACTTGTCCAAATGTTTTGTCCAAACGCGCGTCAAAAATCACTTCAAATCGACCTACAACGCGCCGTCCAGGTCGTCGCTAGAAAAAATTTAATAATTTTTTTTGTTCTAGAAAAAAGAATTCAAACAAATGTTGTCTTAACAGTATATTTATGGAGTCCTCCGTCCAGATCACCGCTGGGAAAAAATACAAGTTTTTTTTAAAATAATTAATTGTGGTTTCAAAAAAAATTCAACACATGTTGTTATCACAGTATATCTATGGAGTTGTTACGCACATATGCAGTTCATAAAACGCTGTCCTGTTCGTGCTTTGTCCAAATGTTTTTACCCAAACGCGCGTCAAAATTGGGTTTGAATTCAAACTGCGCGCGCGAAAAAACTGTCCGAATAATACGAAACACTGGATATTCTGAAAAGAGCTGAGGAAATAGGTGCCCATTCAAATTCATGTGATGCTCTCATGTATTCAGTCTGTCATTTGACTAACTAGGGTAAACCCGTTGCTACGCAACTGAGTGTTAAGTTTACAAAAAATATTATCGAAGTAAACCCGTCAACATACAAAATTAGCTTCGTTATATGTACCACGAACCCGTTGCTATGCAACTCAATTTATCATTGATTTATAGTTCAAGTTAAAATTTCTAACAATATTTCTAGAAATACATTATATAGCCTCCCGTTGAAAACTCGCTACCCGAGCCGAGATTTCAATACATTAAACTTACATTGTTTTGAGATTAATTTAATTCCAGGAACACAGTAAAAAGGACCCGTGGAAAAAATCAAATACATAACCCGCTATTTTCTATAATGAAGAATCATGTTTTACCCATCCCGTATAAAACAATTAGGATCTTCGGATAATTCGTAATGAAGGAAGACCAGCTGAAACATTCAAACTTTACCTGATCTTTAAAGTTTTTTATTTCGAACTACCACAATAATAAAATTGCTCATGGAAGGCCATTGTTATGACCTTCAGGAATGTTGAGATTTCAGTTTTGAAAATCAGTTGAACGCGTGTTGATGACTTCGTTATAAAAGTTGAGTAAACACATTGAGAGTAATTATGAAATTCCAACACGTTAATGCCTGTTGAGTTAGAAGAGGTCAGATTTGAAAAACAACTGAAGGGGACGTGATGATTTATTTTGATTCTTACATCGAGTAAGAAAAGGTGTTTTAATGTTCTTTCCTGGTATTTATACTAAAGCGTGACACACACACATACATACATACATTGTGTAATTTATATATAGACTAGGGTAAACCCGTTGCTACGCAACTGTTTCTTATGCTAACAAAAATCAACTATCCTAAACACATTGTGTAAAACCGTCGGTTAATGATAATTAAATAACTGTATGTAATAGAAACATAATGGGAGTAACCTATTTACATTCAAAGACATAGAATTTACCCCAAACCTATCGATTCGTTCATTAGCTTCTCTTTAGCCCAGGAAATCATGAGATGCATGAGGATGCGATAATTTACGTGTACCCGTTTAATTGAATATCTACATAATTTTTGTAGCTAGTGTGATTTACCTGACCCGTTGAAAATAGTTTATTTCATTAACTACTCTAATATACTTTAGGTGAACGTTGTTTAATATCATACACACTTTTCAACAACGCAACCCGTTTTTACATATGTATCTGTCATACATAATATAGAGCATCATTATATCGGTTATTTATAGCTTAACTTAAAACTTCATTACATTTGTTTTAATCGACCCTTTGACTCTAATTTCACACTGACTTGTTCAAACTGCTGATTAGTTCAAGTTACAGTGAGAATACCCGAGGAAAAAGTTAGAGCCCCCCGTGAAGTTACACACTAATTATTAATTAGTCTTCGTTCATATATCCGTTATATAATTTCGTTCAAATATATATATTTTACCCGTCGTGTGGAAAACAAAAAGAATACAATTATTTAAACCTAAAAACATAAGCACCCGTGGCCACAACAGTTAACGGCACAATAAAACTACATTTCCAGTTGATATCAATGATTTTTCCAGTTCAAAATATGGGGAACATATTTGGGTGTTCTTATGTGAGTAGGTGATGATGATAGAATTCGTAGTTTCTGAATGTGATTAATTATGAGAATGAAACATTTCGATAGAATTCGAATCAACCGATCATAAATGTTAAACTACATTTTAATTATCTTGACCTCATGGATAATTGAGGTACATTAAAGGTGAGTTGAGAAAGCGTCGGTTGAGGTAAGTTTTTGTAATGTTGAAGGGTATGTGATGATTTGTTTTAATCTTTCGATCAGGAGGGCGACGATGAATAAACCAATGGGTTCCAAATGATAAAAAGAGGTTCTGAGCGTTTCGTTTCGATCTTATATAGGGCAGAGCGTGACACACACACATACACACAAACGGACATGGATTTTAATTATATAGATAAAGTGATGATGATGATGATGATGATGATGAATTCAACCCAACAATGAATAAAAAATGATATCATGAAAAAAACTAACGCCTTGATGAACGGTTCAACGATGCCAGCTTGTAAATGGTAATGAAGATTGGTAATACGATGTCGTTGACATTGGATGAGCAGTTTAGCGAAGTGCCTGGAATCATCCGTTGTGGCTGTCTCGAAGGCGGCCTGTGAATGGTAGCTTTATAATAACAATAACAACAACAACAACAACAACAACAACAACAACAACAACAACAACAACAACAACATCAACAACAACAACAACAACAACAACAACAACAACAACAACAACAACATCAACATCAACAACAACATCAACATCAACATCAACATCAACAACAACAACAACAACAACAACAACAACAACAACATCAACAACAACAACAACAACAACAACAACAACAACAACAACAACAACAACAACCAACGTTGAGCACACGTTTCCAGTGTTCCCTATCACTGGTCATCAGCTCCACCTGCCACTCCCGCGTCTGTTCAGGGTCATTAAACGAATTGTAGGCGTTGCCGACTTGATCTGAGATAGTCAGTCAGTCAGTCATTCAGTTAGTCAGTCAGTCAGTCAGTTAGTCAGTCAGTCAGTCAGTCAGACCGTCAGTCAGTTAGTCACTCACTCACTCACTTATCAACGAAGTCACAAATTTCAATTCATCTTGCAACATCTTCTCAATGTACTCGAAAAGAGTAGCATACCCATCTTTGCATACTCACTCACTCACTCACTCACTCAGTCACTCACTCACTCACTCACTCACTCACTCACTCACTCAACTCACCAAGTTTATCCTCAAACTGCAACACCTTGTCAATGTACTCGACAACAGCTTGAACGCCGTCTTGGCCCAGCTTGTTACGCACGAACATCGAGAACAAACGACCTGGCATCACTTTATGGAAATCCAGATCCAAACGTTCGCATTGTGCGCGCCTGTTAAAAAAATGAAAAATCAATGTCAATGTTGAATATAAAAAAAAAATTCGTCGACGATAATTTTTCGTAGACATCCAACAATTTCTCGATGGCCTGCTCCGCCAAGTCGGTTCGATTCTGCAGGTTGGCGAACTTGATAAAGTCGAAATACGGCGTGAATGCCAGCTTATTAATGAGACCGTCATCTGATCTCGGCAACAGCTCTTCCGCGCCTTCGTCGTATTTGGTGAGAAACTCGAGAGCTCGTTGGAGATTCTGGAACGGGTGTTTCAGAGTCAGTAAAAGGTGGAAAGGAAGGCGAAAGGGTTGTATTTAGTAAGAAACATGAGAGCTCATTGGAAATTCTGGGAGGGTATTCTCAGAGTAAGTAAAATGTAGAAAGGTAAAAGAAAGGGTAGTATTTGGTGAGAAACTAGAGAGCTCGTTGGAGATTCTGCAACGGGTGTTTTCAGAGTAAGTGAAAGGTAGAAAGGAAGAAGAGAGGGAGTGTAAGGTAGCACTGTAAAACCTCTCAATGAGCCCAAACCTTCCTTTCGTTACTTGACTGTTTATCATGAAATATTTTACACTTTCCGTTATTAGTCGTTTTGAGCCGAAATTACTGTTATCTGGTTAGGGTGCGTTTATAGTCTTCCCAGAACGTTTCCTGGGCTTTCCCTGGAAATTCCCAGAACTGAACTTTCCAGAGAAAACTTTTGTATAGAATAAGGTAATTAGTGTTTCCCCTATAAAACTGAATCTTGGATTTGTGGTCTTTTTAGGATTCTGACGGAATGCAACGTTTTCGAAGATAACAAGAAAAAAAGAGAGAAAAAATTCTGTAAATCCAAAATACAAAATCCAAATAATTTTGAATTTACAGATTTTTTTTGTTCTCATCAAAGAAAACGTCACATTCCGTTGGAATCCAAAATATTCCACATAATCCAAGATTCAGTTTTAAGGGGAAACACTGATTAGCTACTTTGGCCATTGTAATAACAAATTGTCCACCCTATACAGCGCGCAAAATTACAAAACCCAGAAATTTTTCTAGAATTTTCACTAAACGCCAAAATTTTCTGTCACCAAAATTATATTCCATATGAAGTTTTACTGTCCGTTAACCCCCGATTAACTATCACAAGCGCGTTAGGCCCGCGCAGCGGTGGTATTTCAGTTATCACCCACCTTAATATGCGCACATAAAATTTCGTGTACGGGAGAAATTCTATGAAAATTTCTTGGTTTTGGAAATATGCATACAGCGCGCCAAATTCAAATTCTAACCTGTGAGCGCGCGAACCCTTGCACGATCGTGTAGTAGTCTTCGGCGATCAGATGGGGTTTGGCAGCGATCACCTCGATCTTCTCGACCGAGGCCATGGTGGCTGTTTGCTGGAGAAATGATAGTTGATAGTTATAGTTCAACAATATACAATAACAATAATGATAACAACAACAACAACAACAACAACAACAACAACAACAACAACAACAACAACAACAACAACAACAAAAACAACAACAATAACAACAACAACAACAACAACAACAACAACAACAACAACAACAACAACAACAACAACAGCCAACCCTGAACTGTCGTCGTTCGTCATTAAACGCCTCCCTCATGAACTGTTCCTGATCTGCAAATGAAATGAGAAATTAACTATAGACATTAACAATTGATTAGAAAAATTATTTTGTCGCTTCCCTTGTGCCGGCCTCACATGCCGATAGTCCTGATAGCACGAAACGAACCAACTATGAACACACTCTGACCAACTATGAACACACTCTGACTAACTATGAACAAACTCTGACCAACTATGAACACACTCTGACCAACTATGAACACACTCTGACCAACTATGAACAAACTCTGACCAACTATGAACACCCTCTGACCAACTATGAACAAACTCTGACCAAATAAGAACACACTCTGACCAACTATAAACGCACACTGGGACCAACTATGAACATATTTTGACCAACTTTCTGCCATTTTATCATTGAGCAAGTTGACCAGCTCATCCGCTCGCTCGTATTCGGGCTCGGCACGAACCACAATGATTCCACTGACCAACTATGAACACACTCTGACCAACTATGAACACACTCTGACCAACTATGAACACACTCTGACCAACCATGAACACATTCTGACCAACTATGAACACACTCTGACCAACCATGAACACATTCTGACCAACTACGAACGCACTCGGCGACCAACTAAGAACACATTTTTGTCCAACTTTCTGCCATTCTATCATTGAGCAAGTTGACCAGCTCATCCGCTCGCTCGTAGTCGGGCTCGGCACGAATCAACTATGAACCCACTGACCAACTATGAACACACTCTGCCCAACTATAAACTCACTATGACCAATCATGAACACACTCTAACCAAACTATAAACGCACACTGGGATTAACTATGAACGCATTCTGACCAACTACGAACGCACTCGGCGACCAACTATGAACATATTTTGACCAACTTTCTGCCATTTTATCATTGAGCAAGTTGACCAGCTCATCCGCTCGCTCGTAGTCGGGCTCGGCGCGGATCAACTGACGGGTCTTCAGGAGGGCAGCACCGAGCACGCGAGCATCGGGCTGCAAAATATCATAATTATTAAATAATAACTTGATTCGAATTAGTGATAAAAAATGGTGTAACTTAATTAACTAACGAACTCTTGTCTAACCCACCATATAATACCACTGACTTACTCCTATGATGTGTAATTCTTAGGATGTTCCGCGGAATATTTCAGGCGAGCCACTAGCGGACGAGAAGGGGAGGGAAAAGTGGAATTCCCCCTCTTTGGCTAAATCAGAAAGTTGAGCTTGTTCCCTGAGGTGTAAGTAAAAAGGCATAATTTCTGCTAATTCCCCTCTTTGGACAAAGTCCCCTCCCTTTGGAAGTTTGGGTCGTTTGCCAGTGCAGCAGATCATCCAAGAACTGTGGCAAAGTTCATCTTCATTTGACAGTCTTCAGTAAAAAAAAACAGTCCACAAAATTTTAGAATTGCCAAAACCACCCGAAAAAGACAACAGCAATTTTTTATTGTGAACAGGTCGGACCATTAGCGGACGGGATGAGAAGGGGGAGGGGGAAGGAAGTGAAATTCCCCCTCTCTTTGGCGGTTGTGGAGTTTCGTTAGAGTAGAGCTCGTGAAATACTGTTTTTCGTTCTCTTATGTCTTTTTTCGCGAGGAAATGTTTAAAAAACCTGTGCAAGCAAAAATTTAATTATTTACCTGCTTTAATTATTTACCTATAAGAAAAATACCGACCAACCACAGAGAGAATTTTCTCAATAAACAAGTGTTTGTCAGCCAGTGATAAGTCTTCGGCACGTAGAATCGTTAACACCAGTTCGTTGACGCCTGAAACAGTGAATTTTATACTGAGAACAACAACAACAACAACAACATCAGTTCCATACAATATCGTCAATCGACGTATGTCTATCATATCTGGTGGATAATCTACAGTATCATAATTGAGAAACAACAACCCACAACAACAACAACAACAACAGTTCTATACAACAATCGACGTATGGCTATGATGTCTGCAGTGTTCTACAGCATCATAATTGAGAACAATAACAACAACAACAACAAAAACAACAACAACAGTTCTATCGACGTATGACTATCATGTCTGGCAGATAATCTACAGTATCACAACAACAACAACAACAACAACAACAACAACAACAACAACGACCACTAACGGCCAGCTCCGCGGAATTCGTTGGTAATGGGGTTTTCATACAGCTTCTTCGTGAAGAATGCGGCGACTTCTGCCAGGTCCTCAACCTACAAATAGAAGTGAAAAATTATGCAATTTTAATGGAATGTCCGTTACCAACAAAATTGAGCGTCATTTCTTTTTCTTTCTTTTCTTGAATTTTTTGGGGTAATTTGAAATATTTTCCAAAATATTTTCCAAATAAGTAGAAATAGAAAATATAGAATGCTTGTTTAGGGACGCGACTCTACAGACAGAATGTTAGCGTTATGTCTTGTCTCTACCTACTATGTAGGTTTTGAACTAGGCCAGGCGGCTCGCAAAGCCGGCGACTTGACCACTCGACTAAACGAACTAGCCTTATCAGGGTAGAGTTTCAGCATTTTCAGCAACTGATCTTCGAACCAGTTTATCGATTTCATCACCTCTGGCGTGGCCGAGCTGAAAGTTTTCTTCAAATGTTTTGTCGCATTTCTAGTCTAGTCCGTAAAACAGCCGCCTCGCAAACTGGTGGTCTTAAGTTCGAAACCTGACTTGAGAAACTGATCTGCCATCTCGCGTTAGTTAAGTCAACCTCTTAGATAGGGTTTGGTAAAAAAATATTTTTTTTTCTCAGGAAGAATTTTTTTTTCCAAAACGCACCCCAACCCAAAAAAAATTTTTACATGTATTATTGTTCCATGTTAAATTCTGGTTGTTCACCCTAATACCAAATGTAAAACAGTTCTAGCAAACAAGTAAGACATAATATGATGACGCAGCTCATGTCAGCTTGAAAATTTCCATGATTTTAACAACAACAAAAAAAACAAAAATAAAAACTGTATCTAGTTTTCCGTTTTTTATTTACCAAATTTTGCTCTCAGACCACTTTGAAAACACCATTCTGATATGCTATTCATTTGCTCTGTTGAGTTCAGTAATAAAGTTCCAGTAAAAAAAGTATACACAATTGTCTGAGAGATCAGATATTTTTTTTCGAAAGCACGTAATGGTTTCCAAATTTTATACACCGAGCTCAACAATTTTTTCGCGAGAATATTCTTTACATTATCATAAAATTTTCATATCAGCTATTTTTCAGGGATAGTCGAAAAGATTGCGGAAAAAATACTGTATTTAAAAGATGTTAATTGTGTTCATCGCATTTCCAAAGCATTTTTAATGGGAATTTTTTGATTTACTAAAGCCAAAAAATCCGGAGCCAAACCGAAATCAAAACAAATGAATTAGGCCAAAAAGTCACGCTAATACCATATCAGAATGGTGTTTTCGTAGTGGCCAGAGCAGTTGCATAGACTGATGGGCAATGGCAGAAACCCGATAGCAACGCTTCAGATTCTGTGTCACGTGCCGCGTTTCGAACCTAGGTCCCCCAGATTTCAAATCCGACGCCTTAACCACCAGACTACTCATCAACCAACTCATCATCAGCATCAACGGCAGCGTCCGAGTCGTCGCCGACGGCGGATGAGGGCATTTCAGCGGCCAGTCGGAGAAACTCTTTGAACTCACCATCACGGAACAATTGAACACTGAAATGAAATGTATAAAACATCAACAACCACAGAAACACCAAAAAAGAACAAGAACAAGATAGCAACAACAACAACAACATCGACAACAACAACAACAACAACAACAACAACAACAATAAATCAAATCAAATATATCCAGTTATTGTGCTACAATAGCACAGTTGGGTACCAAATCACAATAACAACAACAACAACAACAACAACAACAATGTTAATAACAACAAGAACGACCAACGTTTTCTGCGTAAGCACGCGACTCTTTACCGAAACCAGGTTGTATTCGTCAACGAGTTGTTCGGCCTTTTCAGGACTTAGCCAACCCGCTGCTCTGCTTGCCTGTCGATCAGTGAGCGCCTGAAAACAGTAAAAAATTACAGACTTATCACGATAACCAATTATTATAGCTTGTTGTCCAAAAAATATTTCTATGATTTTGTTACTACTTCTTCATTGAACTAAGCGCAACTTCCGTATATCGTCCGAATGTCATTTGAAAAAAATAATTGATTTCTGAAAATTTGAAACTCGCGCGCGAAAAAAAACATGAAAATTTGAATTTGATCTGCGCGCCAAAACAAAGGATTCCTGGATAAGCTTTATTGTGTTTTTTTATTATCACAATAAGTGTTTTTCATGTATCGAAGAAAGTGAAACTAGTAGTTTGATTGTTTAGATTGATTATTTGTTTGACCGACTGACTGACTGACTGACTGAACTGACTGGAACAACAGATCAAAAAAAAGGCGGACTCAC
>OZ038448.1:24430311-24457811 GCA_964036265.1 Daptonema setosum | reverse complement strand
CATCTTCATTACTGAAGTTATTACTGTTATCAAGGTACAGTAATACCATGTTCCTAGCGGACGAGAAGGGGAGGGAAAAGTGGAACTCTCCTTTCTTCGGCGTTTTAAAAATGTAGAGTTTATTCCTCAGGGTGTATGTATATAAAATGACCTAATTTGAAGATATTCCCCTCCCTTTAGAGGTTTGGCTTTTCCACCAGTGTTATACTGGTATCCTTGAAGTTGAGATTCACGCGGGCTTTGCTGAATTCACGAACTTTATAGTTTTTTCGGCAAAGTTCTGAAATTCTCGATTGCGCACTTTTTTACTGAAAGTAGTGATATTTTACGAAACGGTACCCACTGATTACCACAAGTGCAGTTAACTGCTGCAATTCCTGGTGTAATGAAACATTGTGTTTGCAAAATATATGTGAGAATAAAGTGAACAGAACCTTCCGGAGATTTCAGAGTCGAAAGAGAAGTAAGATCAGCACTAATATTTCCACCATTTCATCGGAGAAAGAACACCGTCAAACAATTCTTTCTACGCAGTCTTAATTAATCATAAGAAAAAGCGGATGCAGTAAAATGCGCGAAAAAGATATACAATTTGAAAAAAAAACATAAAATCGACGGTTGACCAACGGTTTGGCATGTTCGGTTTTCAGAAAGTCCAGCACCTGATAGAAAAGCTTCTTCGGAACACCGAAATTGGCCTGTTCGATTCTGAAAAAGAAAAACAAGATTACGATTTTTCACCAGATATCTTGCTATTAAAATTTACCCAAAACATTTAATAAAATTACTCACATTTATTGAACAAACAATTCATTTTTAAATAATCAAATTTATTCACCATATCGGTGCTGCAGCGCGAAAACACGAAAAAGACTATTCAAAAATTCAATTCCTCTGCGTCATACCCTGAAAAGTTTTGACATAATTTTTTCTCAAATTTTCAAATGTTATTCTACAGGAATTTTTCTATAAAAGGGGTGCCAAACAACGTACAAAAAGGCATGATAGACCCAAGACTGAAAATTTTGAAATAAACATGCTCTGTGTAAGTGTTTTCGTTTTTTTTTATTTACTGTGTTCATTATTCATTCATATTAAAAGAGTTTAAGGGGGGAAACAGAAAATCCAAAAAATATCATCCAACCAATGCTGAAGCGCAAAAACCCCCAAAAAAATTCATGTTTTCTTATTTTCTATGTTTACTGTCTATTTCTATATTCATTATTTATTCAAATTAACCAAGTTTACGAGAAAAACCTAAAAAAATCAAAAATTTTTTAAAAAATACAAAAAAAATATTTTATTCAACCGATGCTGTAGCGCGAAAACACAAAAACATATTTTTTTATATGCACTGTCATTACTCATTATTTATTCAAATTAACCGAGTTTACGAGAAAAAACTAAAATAAATAAATAAATAAATCAAAAAAAATTCATCTAACCGATGCTGCAGCGCCGTCATTGCCGTGTTGACCGTTTTCTTGCGCGGGAAACTCAGATGCGGCTGAAGTCGCCGAAATCGGCCGGATTGGGCGAAACCACCGCCGACGGCGCCGCCGCCGAAATTCTGACCGCGACCTTGATCGTACTAAAAAAGTATTTTTAATTTATGTGAAAGATAATTTCATTAAATTTTTCATCGATGAATTTATTTCATTTTATAAATAATTCGGTCGGGAATTCAGTTAAAGTTTAATTTTTTTCAAGAATTCAATCGAAAAAGTCGCCGAAATTGGCCGTTTTTGGTGATTTCAAAAATAGAAATGTATGTCAATCCAGCTTTTCTCGTCACCCACAGAAGTTCTGGTGCGCAGTTTGAATTCGAAACTGGATTTGACGTGAAAAATCTAAAAACCTGATTACTACGCAGCTGACGAGAAACATCACGGGTGCTGTGTCGAAGCGGCGTTCGTTCGGCCTGTTTCAGTATGGAGTCGGTGATGTCGGCAGAGGCATCGCCGGCCTGACTGCTCGTGGCGCGAACTGCCGCCGTACTGCATAGGCGAACCGAGCTGCAAGTGAGTGAGTGAGTGAGTAAGAGTGAGTGGAAGAGTGAGTGAGTGAGTGAATGGGTGAGTCAATCGGGCAGTGAGTCAGTCAGTGAGGCATCAAGGCGGTTCGTGGCGCGAACTGCCGCCGTACTGCATAGGCCAACCGAGCTGCAAGTCAGTGAGTGAGTGAGTGAGTGAGTGAGTGAGTGAGTGAGTGAGTCAATCAGTCAGTCAGTCGGTCGATCAGTCAAGTAGTCATTCAGGAGTCAGTCAGTCAGTCAGTCAAGTGAGGAATCAGTCAGTCAGTTCGGCTTCTGGCGGCACGAACTGCCGCTGTACTGCATAGGCGAACCGAGCTGCAAGTCAGTGAGTTAGTGAGGAAGTGAGAGCGAGTCGGTCGGTTAGTCAGTCAGGTTGGTTTAGTTTGTCGGCCAATTATTCATATATTTAGTTAGTCTGTCAGGTTAGGAATGGGTTTGTGGCGCTAACTAACTGCCGCTGTACTGCTGAGACGAACGGAGAATCAAATCAACCAGTCAGTCAATCTATCAGTCTGTCAGCCAGTCTGACAGTTCCTCAGTTGTTCAGTCAGTCAATCGTTTATTCAGTCAATCAGTCAGTTACCAGTTGTTCTGTTCACTCAATCAGTTATTCAGTTAGTTACTCAGTCAAATTCTCCACTGTATTAATAAAGAAAAGATCCGACAATGAAACATGAATGCAATGCTCGTTATCCCAAATGTCACAACAATATTAACAACAAAAACTTTAGACAACAACAATAAGAACAACCACGAACAACAACAACAACAACAACAAGAGACAACAACAACATACGACAACAACAACAACAACAACAATAACACTAACAACAACAACAACAAAAACAACAACAACCTGAACTCCGAAGTATCAGCCAAGGCGATGCGCGCCAAGATGCGTTGTGCCCTGGAGCGGTTCCGTGCGCAGACCTTCAGCATGGTTGATGAAAAATCGAGGCGACTCTGAAGTTTCCACGAAATTCAAGATTATTACCCCGTCTGAAAAAAAACAAGGTGTGGTTATAGCACGGTCAGGGTATTATGTTACTGAAATTGATTTTGATAATCCGTTTAACACGTGTGTAATGATTTTTGCGCGCTGTTTTTCAAATTCAAATTCAATTTTTTTGCGCGCTGTTCGTGTGTTATGTAATTTCATCAGGCAAAAATCAGATTTTCGTAAATTTGAAAGCGCGCTTAAATTATATTCAAATTATATTAAATTCGAACTGCGCGCCAAAATTTCTGACTAACAAGGAACCCTGGATCGGCTATAATGAAAAAGCCCAAGAGATTCTAATAACATAAATAGTTAGAGATTAAAGAACTCACCTTTTCAAAGGGAATGCTTTACTGGCGGATAATAAGATAATCGTTTCGTCAAATCCCTGATTCCGCAAACTGTTTCTGCAAACAAAATCATTGGACAAAACTTCTGATAATGAAACATCAGACAATCAGTGTTAACACGCACATCAATCATCATCACCCCATGCAACACTGTGTTAAACTATGGTGTCAACCGAGTTGAGTTGAGGCTAGTGATGTTTCATTATCAGACGTTTTTGGGCATCATTTATGCCTGCAGAAACAACAAACGGGCTTTATGTACAATCATCAATATCAATAACACGAATAGCAATGACATCACTAGCGGGCGAAAAGGGGACCCTCTTTGGCAATTTAAAAAGTGCAGTTTGTTCCCCTAGGTGTAGGTAAAATGGCTAAAAAAGCGGATCCCCCCCATGTCATTGGCGATATTCCCCTCTTTTTGAACACTTGGCTCGTCCGCCAGTGCACTAGCAGACGAGAAGGGGTGGGAAAAGTGGAATTCCCCCTCTTTGCCGTTTTCAAAAAGTGGAATATGTTTCCTATGGTGTAGGTAAAATGGGTTAATTTCTGCCGATTCCCCCTCTTTGGAGATATTACCCTCCCTTTGAAGGATTAGCTCGTCCGCCTGTGAATGACACAAACAAGAGAAACTTTCAGCATATCAACGATAACGCAAGTAGGACTGTTGTGACGGACATAATTAATGATAATAAACCGATAATTTTAGAGCATTAAAAAAATAAATATAATGAAATAGGAAAATAAAGGTGATTTTTTTAGAAAACATTGTATTAAAAATAGCATAGATGGACAGGAATATGAGACAAAATACTTAAAATATCAACGATAACGCCCGAAGGACGGCTGTAATAAACCCTAATTATCAATAACCAAATACCAAACGAATTGTTGCGGAAAGAAATTTATTCAACTTTTTTCACAAAAAACAACAAACAAAGACAAAAATCACAAAGTTGAGCAAGCAAATCATAGTGGAAACCATAGATTAAATAGAGTTTTTATTTAGTATTTCAATATACAGCAACGGGACATGAACGGTGACGCATGTGACAATACTGTTGAGCTCAAGTTCAAGTTCAAGCTGAACCAGTGTGAGCTGAACCACACGATTATCGTTAGTGGTTGTCGTTCAACAGAGCAAAACCTAGTTGTCGATGCAGCTGCCAGGGACTTTGAAGCTTGTAAAACAAATATGTTGTGACACAATTTCTATCCGTGGCTACAATATTATGGTGTTATCAATATTGATTGGGTGACTGCATATGAAAAAGCGCTTTTGTTCTGTCATATTCCATGTGGATGTGAGAGCTTTGCAGCCAGAACAGGAGCGGGGACAAGTCATAGCACTAGCGGACGAGAAGGGGTGGGAAAAGTGAAATTCCCCCCTCTTTGGGGATTTCAAAAATAAGAGTTTATTCCCTAAGGTGTAGGGAAAATGGCCTGAAAACTGCCGATTCCCCCGTCTTTGACAAAATTCCCCTCCCTTTGGTGGATTAGCTCGTCCGCCAGTGAGTCATAGAGATTATTAGAACAAAATCAAATATAGGAGAACTATTCTGTTGAATTGGCATGTGAATTCATAAACATCAATGAAACGAAAAATATACAGAAGTATTATTACAAAAATTTTAACATATTTCCACTGACTAGAACAACAAATAAATATTCTAACGGCTTGGAACTTGCGCTAACAACGCGCAAAGCAACAAAACAACGAAAATATCGCTGAACATGAAAATGGGAAAGTGAAACCAAAAGAAAAGAATTATAATCCATATTCCATATAGTTAAAAATGTGTGCGGATCTGGATAGTCAAACTCACGTCATTTCCTGATTAGAGTATTAAAAATATTATAAACAAGCAATATCAAGCAAAATTCACCAGAAAAAAATTAAAAAGGTTCTCAGATTTACGTTGAGGTGAAAGTATACAAAAGTATCGGAGTAAAATAGCAATACGCACAGGCTTGAAAACGCATATTTTTACTATGACCTCTTCATTACTGAATCCAGCAGAGGGTAGTAGGGTACACTATTACAATCAAAAATGGTGTTATCCGAAAAGTGGTGTTTCGAAATTTTTCATCAAGAGAAATGAGATTGCATAAACTGACGGTCAGACTGGCAGAGGCAGAAACACCAAAGCAATGCGTCAAGTTCTGTGATAAAAGACAAGTTTCGAACTCAAGGTCACCAGCTTCTGAAGCGACCACGGAAACCACTACTCACTAAACTAGTAAGCCAATTTTTTTCATAGAGGAAGCACTGAATGAGATCACAGCAGAAAATCGAAATCCACCAAGGTAACCTTCAAAGCACTGGCGGACGCGCCAATCCTCTGAAGTCCGAAGAGAGGGGAAATCTTCGAATTAGACTTTTTGAAGCGGTCAAAGTGGAAAAATGGGAATTCCACTTCCACTCCCCTTCTCGTCCGCTAGTGCTCCAAAAATAATCAGCAGTATCGCTTAGCCCAAGGTTTCTTGTTATCAAAAATATGTTTGCAGGTCGGTTACGCACGTATTGAATGAGCGCAATTTTCGTATATTTTCCAAATCTTATGTAAAAAGTATTAATTTCTCGCAATTTCGAAAATTCAAATTGCGCGCCATGCAACTTTTTGACTAACAAGAAACCCTGGATCGGCTATAATCATAAATTTCGGCGGGACTTTTGAATTTCAGTCGCCTAATTAATCGAGAATCCGATAGAATTTCTCAGTCACTTTTCGTTTTTTGCTCTGTCGAAGAATCGCCAACGAAACCCTGATTTTCGGCGCCGGCCTTTTCTTCCTTCGGAAACAACTTGGTTAACGGTGTTTCACCGAACACGAGACGAAACTGTTGCGCGTCCTCGATTTTCACCTGAAAATTTAAAAATTCTCGATATTATTTTTGCATATTGTTGTGATATATTTTTTTATTTTTTTAAATATTCGTATATTATCTCACGATATTGAAACGAATTCTAGTAGTCACCTGAAACCAAAAAATCATATCATGGGGCCCTGAGAAGTGAGAAATCAGAAATCTCTCGTAATTAACTCATCGCAACAACAACAATAACAACAATAGCAAAAACAACAACAACAACAGCAATAACAACAACAACAGCAACAACAACAACAACAACAACAACACATAACAACAATAACAATAACAACAACAACAACAACAACAACAACAACAACAACAACAACAACAACAACAACAACAACAACAACAACAACAACAACAACAACCAAAACAACAACAACAACAACAACAACAACAACAACAATAATAATAATAATAACAACCAACCCATTGCGCATGCACAAACATGAAGAATACATGATTGACAGAGTACCGTCTCAGATGGGTGAGAATGCACTTTTCCAACGTGTCATAATCAACCACATCGGTGATCGGAATCAGGTCCTCCACCGGCATATACGAGTTGATTCGGCGACCTGTAAGTGAGTGAGTGAGTGAGTGAGTGAGTGAGTGAGTGAGTGAGCGAGTGAGCGAGTGAGTGAGTGAGTGAGTGAGCGAGTGAGTGAGTGAGCGAGCGAGTGAGCGAGTTAGTGAGTGAGCGAGTGAGCGAGTGAGTGAGTGAGTGAGTGAGTGAGTGAGTGAGTGAGTGAGTGAGTGAGTGAGTGAGTGAGTGAGTGAGTGAGTGAGTGAGTGAGTGAGTGAGTGAGTGAGTGAGTTAGAGAGTTGAAGAGAGTGAGTGGGTGAGCCAATTAACCATTAAAGTCAGTCAGTCCTAAAAAAATGACGGCTCGAGCTAAAACCCAAATGAAATCAAACGAACTAACCTGATAAAAAATTACTAGCCAAAATAATTTGTTCACCAACCCCAGAAATTCATATGCCCGATCCGGATCCACTGCCGATCATCGGATATGGCAATCACACCGACGAATCGCCGAAAGTAGAACGACATGGCCACGAGCATGCTGAGGGCGAAAGCCATCACTGAAATGATACAGAAAGAGGGTTAATAAAAATTAATAAAATGCTTGAAAGTCGCTCTTTTCAGACAAATACCGGGTAACTATATGTAATAAAATTTACACGGAGAGAGAATCAATCGACAAAATATTAAGTTTTATAAAATGCTTTAAAAATACTATATGAAATACTCTCTGAGGAGGAACTTCGATTTGTCTTCAATCAGTGTAAAGACTTCAAAATATACCCCGCCCAACCACAAGGTCAACAACAACAAAAACATCAACAATCAACAACAAGAACAACAACAACAGCAGCAACAATCAAAACAACAACATCAACAACAACAACATCAATCAACTCACCTGAATCAGCAAATATGACTTCCTTGAGTCCCACTGCTCCCATGGCATATTGATAATGTATTGACGGGACAGCAACAGCAGTGAATAAAGTCTGACCCAGTTTGGCCTGAGATGCCAAAGCCATTTGCCGGATTTTGGTGAATCTGCAGAAATTAATTTCTATTTGGGTGAGATTGTAGAGTTTCTGGTGGCTTTTGAAGCGATCACAAAATGTTATTTATTGCAGATTTTTCTATTTATTCGTTCGAGAGCAAAGATGAGACTAATAGTCCTAGTAATGGAAACGTGAGTTAACGAACGATTGGAACATAGTTGAAAAAATTTAGAAGAAATTATGCTTTAATAAATCAAAAAACACAAAATTAACAGAAGTGCATGAAAGAGGAGAACCAAGAATATGACAAGAAACACTGGCGGACGAGCTAATCTACCAAATGGAGGGGAATCGGCAGTTTTCGGGGCATATTACTTACCCCTTAGGAACCAAATTTTTCTTTTTTAAACGTAGAGGGAGGAATTTTATTTGTTCCACCCCTTCTTGTTCGCTACGAGAAAAAACCTGTAAATATTCGTCCATTTTGTGTTGACAAAATCAGCATCCGTGAATTGAATTTTCTTCGGGTTCACCGGACCTTCCAGGGTGCTGGCGCGATGGTAGTTGCTGGAAAATTTAAAAAATTTATACAGATCGAAAGTGAAAAAGATACAAAATTTATTGCGATGGTAGTTGCTACAAAGTTGGAAAAAATGTATATAGATCGAAACCAGAAAAACAAAGTTTTTTGAATTTTCAATTCAGAAAAATGGCTATTTTTTTATCTATGCAAAAGAACTTTCTTGTTTTTTTCACACTCCATTATATGATATGCTAAGCCTATTAGAAGGTGCGATGGTAATTGCTACAAAGTTGGAAAAAAACTAATATAGATATAAACAAAATCAGAAAAACATTGCTTAATAAAATTTGAATCTAAAAATGGCAATTTTTAATCCATGCAGAAGAAATTTCTTTTTTTTTCAGACTCCATTATATGATTTGACTATTAGAAAGCATGATGGGGTATTTGCTACAAAGTTGGAAAAAATATATAGAAAGCAGAAAAACAGATATTATTGAAATTATATTCTAGAAAAATAAAACTTATTTTCTTCCTGTTTTTTTTACATTTCATGATATGCCTATAACGAGAAAATGAGCGCCATTTGTGATTAGGATTATGATCCGGCGAAGTCTGAATTCGAATGATATAACCTACCAATAAAAAATAAAAAGGGTGGCCCAAAAAACACGATTTTGAACTTTATTTACTCGAGCTATGAACAACCGATTCAATCGTTCTTGTTCTCATTTAGAAGCAAATATTTCAACTAAAAACCCCACTAATTTTAGTCTTGTTTTATAAAGTTTTAAAAACAACTATAAACACTGGCGGACGAGCTAAACCTCCAAAGGGAGGGGAATTTCGTCAAAGAGGGGGGAATTAGCAAAAATTAAGCCCTTTTACCTACACCGTAGGGAACAAATTATACTTTTTGAAACCGCCATAGAAGGGGGAATTCCACTTTTCCCTCCCCTTCTCGTCCGCTAGTGCCTATAAAAATCGAAATTTCGCCAACCTTGCGGTTTGGAACTGTCGCCGCGCGGTGTTACCGCCCATCCGCGCCACGCGTAGGTCATCATCAAACACACTCTCAAACGGCGGAGCCACTGTGCGACGTTTCAGCTGAAGAAAATATACCTTTCTTTTCTTTCATAATGTAATTTAATACTCTTAGTTAGTTCATTTTTTTATTCTACGTCACGACTAACTTTTTAGTCATTTTTGTGCCCTCTATATGGCAATAAAAATTTTGGACTGATTGATTGACTCAGTTGATTATGAGAAAACAAAGGGACACTTTGGGTTGCAATTTCGCGGCATCATCTAAAACGGGGTCTATTTTTCGGTGAAACTATGATTGCATCCATAGCTTGACGGGTAATTTTCTTGGAACTTATCTCTAAACGTTATCCCCAAATTCTCTCTGTTTTCTTCAATTTCTGATTTCGAAACCTATCGGGGTCGTGACATGTCATTGGAGTTCTACCGAAAATTCCAAAAAAGTACTTTTTTTTCTAAAAGCCTAACCGTCCTGCTAATAACATAATAGAAGAGAAAGAGATTAAACAAGTATAATCAAAATAAGAACTAATTTCAATTCAAGCCTTCTGTTTCTATGATCTAAGCCGCGCTGGCGGACGAGCTACTCCTCCAAAGGGAGGGGAATTTCTTCAAAGAGGGGGGAATTGGCAGTTTTGAGTTCATTTTATCTACACCTTAAGGAACAAACTCTACTTTTTGAGACCACCAAAGAGGGGGGAATTTCACTTTTCCCTCCCCTTCTCGTCCGCTAGTGGTAACCCGATTGATGAGTACGCGCTGTCGATTCGACCTGTACATGTTGGCCATGGAGTTGGCATTCTGCGCACTTTATTCCTGCATCGCGCGTATCAAAAAACAAATTTGAATTCATTAATTCAAACTGCGCGCCAAAAACTTCCTGAGTACTAGGAAACCCGTCCGAGCTACCATATAATAAGCATGAATAACCCGATTAATAGGAAACCCGTTCGAGCTATAATAAGCATGAATAACCCGATTAATAGGAAACCCGTCCGAGCTACCATATAATAAGCATGAATAACCCGATTAATAGGAAACCCGTCCGAGCTATAATAAGCATGAATAACCCGATTAATAGGAAACCCGTCCGAGCTGCCATATAATAAGTATAAATAACCCGATTGATGAGTACGCGCTGTCGATTCGACCTGTACATGTTGGCCATGGAGTTGGCATTCTGAGCACTCTTCTCTCGCATGGCATCCATTAATGCTCGACCGATTACGATGCCTTGTAGAAGTACCATGATGGCTGGATTTTCGGAGGAATGTGCACCTGCATTTAGAATTTGAAATTGGAATCGTCAGTTATTTTTTACTTCTTCAGTTGGAATATGAAGTATAAGAAAACAATTTTGCAGTCAGCATTTGCATGCCGACTCGAATAGAAATACGAAGTATGCTATTTTAGTGGAAATCCTGTTGAACACCAAATCAGTGCACCAGCGGACGAGCTAAATCTCCAAAGGAAGGGGAATATTACCAAAAGGGGAGGGGATGTCTGAAATTAGAAATTCTACATACATCTTGCGGCACAAATTTTACTTTTTGAGAACGCCAAAGAGGGGGGAATTTCACTTTTCCCACCCCTTTTCGTCCGTTATTGAGTGCAAGAAACGAACATTGAAATTAGTAAGAACATCAATTGAATATGACATTCACCGTTCAGAGACAGACACAAAATATCAATAAAATATCCTCCGAAAACCCGATTTGGGGGATAATTTTTTATTTACACTGTGTAAATTAAACATAACGCCATAATTTCGATAAAACAATGGATGCAAAAATAAATGGGATAGAGATGAAACGCACAGCTTAGAGGACACAACAAGGAGTATGTACAACTAGAAAATAAAGCAAATTTTTTTAGAGAAATAGACATACATACATCCAGATCCATCAACTACACTGGCGATGGCGAACGAGCCAGATCTCCAAAGGGGCAGGAATCTTTCCCAAGAAAGGGAATTGGCTGAAATTTGGGTGTTTTGCCTACACCTTAGGGAATAAATTCTGCTTTTCAAAACGCCAAAGAGGGGGGAATTCCAATTTTCCCACTCCTTCTCGTCCGCCAGTGTTAACGTCAACTAAGTAAAGTTTCAATGAATATGAAAATATTTGATAGAAATTTAAGATTGAATTGAAATATCAAGGTGTTGAAAATCAAGGAGGATAATCAGTGAAAATAGAAATAATTGACTTTCGAAATAACAACAGTGGAGGGTGAAACAGAGGGGTAAGAAACTGCAGCAAAACTCATCCAATATTGCACAATACAAATTCAGGAAACTAACAGATTAAAAATCAATATAAATATATAATAGTGTATCAAGCCTATAAATATATAAAAGTTTTCGATTGCCTAGAATATATGATGCTGAACAACAAAAAATGGTTTCCAATGTGAGGGGACTAAATTCATAGTGCTCCATTCGCAGTGTACTTCAGCTTTTTTACGTAAAAAATCACAAGAAAAATAACAAACTACAAAGTTAAGAATGAAAAAAATTAAATTTACCTCTTAGATAAGTTTTATCAGAATTCAGAGGATAGGACAGTTGAAAGTTTGCATAGAATAATTTATACAAAAAATAACATGATAATGAGCAATACATAAAAATTTGACTATGGCATGACGAACTTCAATAGACTAAGCATACATAGTTAAGCCGCATAAAAATATGATTGTCCAACCCTTGAAACAATAGAAATAAAATTATGTACAAGTAAAATAATATAAGTAACAAGATCCAACAGTTTGGAACTAAATTCAAATCGGAATAGAGGATTAGCACACACAGTTCGGACTGCAAGTTTTCATAATGATTCAAACGCGTAAATGGCACGAATCTAAAAACATTTTCAGCCCCATAATCATCAAAGATAACTATAATACCTTTTTAACTAAAATGATTCAAAGCAAACGGAAGTGTTCCACAAAATGCTAGTGAAAGCAATAAACGTATACAACACCTCGTAATTAACTCAGGGTGCTTTCAGAAAAAAAGGAAAGTAAAAAGGAAAGTGAAATAGAAAGTAAAGGGTCATTAAACTGTAAAACATCTCATCGGAGAAAAGCTGCAAGGAAAAAAATTAAATTTTTAACTCAAATGTTTTACAGTTGAATGACTTTTTTCTTTCCATTTTACTTTAAAAAAAACTCTGAAAGCACCCTGGAAGAAAATTCTAAAAAGACTTTTTTAATATTCTTCATTTCCTATATCATTCTCAAAGCTTGAGAATTCAAACTCAAGAAAGTGGTCTCTCAAATTCAGTCTCCGAATAAATTGAGATTTCTCTCTACTCCTATGATAGATTATTCTAGAAGACTAGAAAAGTAATCCACATTCATATCCACAAATCTCTGGCGGACGAGCTAATCCTCCAAAGGGAGGGGAATTTTTTCAAAGAGGGGGGAATCGGCAGGTTTTAGGCTGTTTTACCTACACCTTAAGGAACAAACTCTACTTTTCAGAAGTGCCAAAGAGGGGGGAATTCCACTTTTTCGTTCTTCTCCCGTCCGCTAGTGTACACAAATCATCAGAAGAAATTCCTCACAATCCGCGAAACGAATCGCACCCAGTGTGGCACATAGTGATCCGCCCTTTGTAGAAGACTTTTATCCAGATTCGTGGTATAATGCAGCAGGTGCTGTTGTTCCTGGAAATAAAATACATAACCTAGCTTAATAATAAATTTTGGAAAAATCGGTTTTAAATGTTTTACACATCCGAAATTCGGTCAAATTTAGACGAAAAATTATTCACATGTGATTAATTTTTGAAAAAATCTGGGTTTTTATGTTTTACACATCTGAAATCCGGCCAAATTTAGACTAAAAATTCTTCATGTGTTAGAAAGGCGGTGAACAACGATGCCTGATGATTGATGAATATACTTTTCGACTCAGACCGTCTGATTCTGAGACTGAGAGGCACAGGCTATGGCATGAAAAATCGGAACCAGCGGGTCAAAGAAAGCTGAGGGTGAGGGCTCACTTTATTTTTTAATGATTTAATGTAAAAAGTATACGAAAGAAACCAACATCTTTGAGACGTTTCTGCAGGTCAACATTTCGCGTAACAATCAACAGCTGGGCCTCCAAGTCCCGATGGTCCGAACGATAGCCTGAAGATTAAAGAATGGCATTATAATTTGTATAATTCTATCCCACTTGTGAGAAAAATAGTTTTATATCCATCAATTCCATCCGTCAAGAATCATGTGCCATAATTTCAGCTGTGAAACAAAGCATATTGTGTATGATATCCAATCATGATTAGTATGGCCGGCAAGTGTACGAGTTTTGAAAGGGCAAGAAGTGTACACGCTCAACATGTACGGTGCAAGACAAAATTTTGTAAAGTTTTTTTTTCCTGTACATTTCGGATTCCAAGGTGTACAAAATAGAAATAGAGTAAAAGAAAAGGTGTATAAAAGTAACCATAATTAGTGGAACCGGCGAACGTGGCGTACGTGTTTCCTGTTTTCGGATGGCTCAGCCAGAGTCCTTTGGCATGAAAAGTCCAGCTTGGACGCCTGAAAAAACATAAATCACAGTTCCGTTTTTTACTGGGCAATTTACACAATTGATCAGATAATGCTGTTTCTCACATCAGACTCGAAACCACCGCAAAAGCGAGAAAAATTTGAAGAAATCTCTTTGAAAACATCAAAATTTGAACTCATGAAGACAACCAATACCAAAGCATCTGATGTACGGAACAAGGACTTTCAACTTTAAGGAAGGTTAAATGTATTTATTGGTGTTCAATTTGACGTGAGAAATATTTCAGTTCACATGCGTGACGAAATATCATGTGTTTTTTTCAACCTCTTTAGTAGTAGCAACAATTCCTTAGTTTGATCCAACTTATTACAAAATACATGTGTATTTTCGGTAGTTTTGTATCTGAGTGTGAAGAAATAGTCAAACCTCTCGGTGATTCGCTTTGAGGTATTTGAATGTGGAGAGCAGAGGAGAGGCTAAGAGGAACCTCATTTTGCAACACGGGTTTTGAAAAAGTGCCAAGTTTCCGTACTTAATTTGTACGCCAAATCGTGTTTCTGGTACTTCTACTCTGTTTCATCAATTAATTTAACCAACGTGTATTCCAGCATGCGAACACTTTTCTGCCAGACACCAAAATCGATGGCTTTGGCAATAAAACAAGCGGCCACGTACGTGTACATCGAAGGTATGAAGCCCGACAGACCATGGGCACCCCAGAAACCGTTGGCCTAAAAAGAAAATTGAAATAAAATAAAAAAGGTATAAAGCCCGACAGACCATGTGCACCCCAGAAACCGTTGGCCTGCAAAGAATAAAATAAAATAAAAAAAACCTGAAGATTAACTAAAAATGAACGAAACGTTAGCCTTTCATCGCCCCATCGATTGCAAAACTTCTAATCTTTTTTTCGAAAGAACCAATCGGCAATATTTTAATATTTGAAATGCCGTCATTCCCGTTTGTTTGGAGTTGATTATCAAAGCACAATACTAAAAAATCAGATTGGTGTTTTCGCAGTCAAACAAAACTATCATATAAATTAAATAAACTGACAGGCAATGACATAAACTCCCAAAGCAATTTCAGATTTTCGGGTTTTCGAAGTCAGGTTTCGAATCAACACCGCCAGTTTTCGAGGCTAGCACCCTAGCCACTAGACTATACGCGCCATAACCTGAGGTGAAGCAGCCAAAACGGTAACATCTTTCTGCGTCAGCAGTGGTTGTGTATATTCATCGGTCAGATTGAAGTATCCCGAAGCCAGCATGATGTGTGATTGTCGCTGAAATTCATAAAAAATTATTGGTATTTTTTGTAGATGCTCCATTACTTGCAAATAAAAACTGGATAATTTTATTTTCCAGATGCTCCATAAACTATTCATGTAGCCGGATGAACCGGCTGAGATAATCCCATCGCCTTGTATGAAGGATAAAGCAAAAGCAAAAAAGCCTACGATCGAGAAAAAATCTTCAATTTTACCTACGCCAAAGAAACTCAAAGTAAAAATATTGTCGAAACTGTTCTACTCTACCTCTACAACCCACCGAACAGGGGTAGGCCGCTGGGGGGGGGGGGGGGCAATTTTCAGGGTCGGCGGGTAGCCTACCCCCTTCCCCCTAGACAAAAATTTAGGTCGCCTACCCCCTCCCCCCCCCTACTCGAAATTTTTTTAAAAATCGGCCTCAGAACCTCGATTTTGAGGCTCATTTTTCAAAAAAAAATTTGGCTGTGAGCATTTTTTTCGAACAAACACGTTTTCTGGGTCAATTTTTTTGGTTAAAACCTGAAAAAACCGGTACATGTGATGTTTATACCCTATAATAGAAGATTTTTTTTTAGCAAAAACAAACAAAAAACTACGCTTTTTTGCAAAAAAATTTTTTCCTACCCCCCGCCCCTACCCGACCTTACTCCCCCCCCGCTTTTCGGACAGGGCGGGTAGGACGGGGTTTTCGGTCGGTTAACCCCCCCACCCCCTGCAAAACGCTAAAAACCCGGCCCACCCCTGCACCGAAGATTTATATCAAAGGTACATTTCTGTCAAAAATTTTAGCGATCAATCACGTGCGGTGGACGAGCTAAACCTCCAAAGAGAGGAAAATTCCGTCAAAGATGGCGGAATTAGTCGTTTTCAGGCCATTTTACGTACACCATAGTGAACAAAGTCAACTTTCACTGCGCCAAAGAGGGGGGAATTCCCACCCCTTCTCGTCCGCTAGGGATGGCAAATAAACTAACCGGTCGATTCAGAGTTCGATTGAGCACGTAATTCTCATAATTGACGTCGGCGTGGCCGTACTGAACGAGTGGATAAATCAACGTATCATCGGTATCTGGCTTGGTGTCTGAAATAGGAAATGTCCAGCAAACGAGCATCCATAACCATAGTATGTGGAAAGAAAACAGCCCACGTTTACCAATTAAAAAATTTACCATTATTTTTTTGAGAAATTTAGGGCTACCCTAAAGTAATGAAAAAAGAATCTCTGGGTTCCCCTATACTTGTTTTTGGTAACCCTATTTCAATCAATTTGTTTTTTTTAATAAAAAAAATATTTTTTTTGGGAAAGTTAGTGCAAAATTTCAACACCGAATATTTAAACCAGCTGGATGGTGCATGCAGCAAATAATCATTTTCCGGTGAGTCCCGTGAGACAAACAAAATGTTTTCATAAAAACCCAAGAAACTTTCAAAAAACAGGAAAGAGAAACTAAAAAATTGAAAAAAGAAACATAAACCAACTCTGTGTCAAACCCTGATGCTTCTTGATGACCGTCTGTATTCGCTCACGAAACATCTTCATGAAGCCTTCTTCCGATCCTGCAGAATTTATTTTATATTTATTCATATAAGAGTTACAAGTGAAGAGAAGGTAGTTTTCTATTGTCCATTGTGTCTGATAAATCAAAGAATTCCTGTGAAAATAGTGCGCATTTAAATTAAGTCTCCTAAAAATTGAGAATGTTATAATATAACTCACTCGACACGCTTTACAATGATGAACATTTTATTTATTTATTTTATTCGGTCATAAGCAGACACTGGTTTTAGGCAAGTATCAAAGACTGACAACAAGGGAGCAAAAACCATTTTGTTTGCAACTTGAAATCATCAACCTTCATACGGATGTACATGGCATTGATCGTCTAGAACTTCGGTAGATGTCGAACAACCGTCGGTTGATTGAACCTGATGATAGAAAAAAACTTTGATGATGAAAAGAAAAAAAAACTGAATACCATTTTACTTCCCAATACCAATCAAAATTTGAAAAAAAATTATATAATTAAAGTGATGAAAAACTAAAATTGAATCGATTTTTTTTGAGAGAGAGACAAGAAAAATAATAAAAATATTGTGTTTTAATGAATTCAATAAACCTTAAAGGAACACTCTCCGACCGCATCCACAATTTCGGCGTAAAAATCAGCCAGCGCCCGGCAATTCTTCACCATAACATAGCGATCCTGTCGGTTCGTGAAGTAGGTTTCGCTAAGATTGGCGCTGGAAACATGAGAAACTTAATGAAACAGAGAATCTGACAAAAACGTCAGGAGCAAAATGTTTTAGATGAAACCTACTGAACCTAAATTGGACACGAAACATTATTATGAAACTATTATAAAATTCCGATTTAATTCCTTATCACTCTAAATTTTGACAATTTTTTCCTTCTTTTCTTTCTTTGCATACTACGCTACAGTAAGGAAATCAAGTTATGCTTGATTGCCCGGCGTCAACCCGGCTGTTAGTTGAAAGGTTGGTTAGCCAACGTACACAGTATTTGATCGGTATTATTTATTAGCTTTAAACCACCAGTTCATACGAGCACATAACGACGGACATCAAATCATCATGGAATGGCGACATTATATAATTTATTATCATTCAATACATTACAATATATTATATAATTATTAATAAACTTTAATTCACTTTTAGATTCTTCAACAACCTCAATTCCGAAATTATATTTTTAATAAAATTCAAGAATCAGAAATACCACACCGCTAAACTGCCAAACCACAAATATATGACCTGCTACTTGAATACACATTTACAAACATACACTAGGTGGTGACACCACCTACTACTCCCCCATGGCCCACGGGGGTCCACGGTGAGGATGACGAATGAATAAATGAGTGGGAAAAGGGTAAATAGAGACAAAGCTCACAAAAATAGCCGTTCTAAAGACACCTTAATTATCAGTATATCAAAGAGAAAATAGTCTAGTCAAACGTAAGGATCATAGAATATATAGGCATTAAATATAGCAAAGGATAAATCACAATAACTACAAGACTATTAATCACAAGCCTGCAATAGAAATTTCATGATTAAAAGCATAAGTTAAAAAATACCAATATAACAACTTGGACTATAATAATTCCTAAACTACGGCACGGGAAACGGCATTGAATCCTGCAACCATCAGATGACCGACCGTGTGACACGCATGACACTTGCGCTTCTCCACCTGCACCGAACACGAACGTGCAAAGTGTCCCTTGCACCCACACTTTTTACATACGACATCCTGCAACTCACCAACTGACAGATTGGGACATTCATGAAACCGATGACCCGGCACAGAGCATTTACCACAGCTCCGCGACACAGCAGCTTTGTCTCTATACGGCTGACGACGACCAATACTCTCAGCCGATGATTTTTCTGGAATCTTTGGTTTGCGAAGCCTTACGGGTGACATGTTCGGTGGTCGACGACGTTTCTTCACTGCTGGTGACTCACGCTCAGGCGATGCACAACGACGACGTCTACACACAGTTGACTGCAAAGACGAACTATTTGACTTTTTAACGTCTTGTACGTATGAAGTCAAATCCAGGCCAGATTCATTCACCAATCTCAGACGCCACAGCTCACATCCTGGCAATCCCAAAAGCACATCCTCAGCCAGATTGCGCTTAAGCCCCGTTTATACTTGAGCGCAGGCGCAGCGCAGATTAGGGTGCAGTCTACGAGTGCAGATCTACGGGTGCAGATCTACGGGTGCAGCTGGTTAAGAAGTATAAACGCACGAGCGCAGCCAAAAGTCCAGTTTTTTGAGCGATTTAATTTGATATGAAACCAAAGTTTTTGTGTGACTTCTTTTACATATTCTTGTTCACTGATTTTTTTCATGAATTTTGAGACCAAAATGAGCCGAAACTAAGGTGAAAATTTTTTCGGTCGAGATTTTAGGCGGTCTGATTTGATATAAAACCGAAATTTTTGTGTGACTTCTTTTACATATTCTTGATCACTGATTTTTTTCACGAATTTTAAGACCAAAAAAAGCCAAAAAGGAGCTGAAATTTTTTTCAGTCGATTTGGCATTCGGGTCGGATCCGGACGATTATGCATACCGTGTTATGTGAGCTGTGGTTGATTAACGTTGATCAAATGAAGTTAACAGTTATTTTAGAGCTCTTGACGACAGTATTCAATCAGCTAGGGTCATTAACGAGAAAACCCATGAATTTTCCGTTAAAATTGTTGAGAGAAACTCAAAAACTCTTATGAGGTGATTTGAAGAAATGCATGGCTCATGGCTGCATGGCTTTGCGTGCTTTGTTACTGCTATAGTGGCTGTCGTTTTACACCACATTCTGGAGCTTGAAAACCAATGAAATATCGGGTTATAAACTGAAAAAAATTCATTAAACTGTCTAGGAAGAGTGTTTTGAGCTTTTTATAAAAATATATAATTTTTATTTAATGTAAAGCAACAATCTGCACCATCCAATATCAATTCAATTTGATATTGGGTGCAGCCATACAAATCTGCACCCGTAGATCTGCAGCATAGATCTACGGTGCAGCCCAGTGCAGCGAGTATAAATGCAAACATGCCGTAGATCTATGCCGTAGACATTTTTGTATGGCTGCGCTGCGTCTGCGCTCGAGTATAAACGGGGCTTTAATGTGAAACGACACCTTATGGGTTTCCGAACCCAAAGTGACAGCAACTTCGCAGATACCCTCACACCGAATACCTCTCTGATTAACATCCATTAACGGCACATTACAGGGCTTTACCACAGGGTATTTAGGTAGACGCTTCAAAAAACTCGCATCAATCAGATTAGCCATTGCTCCCGTATCTGCAGTAAAGCGCTCAGACGGTACATTAACACCATCAATAACAGCCGCAATCTCACTCGATCCTGTTGACTTAACGGCAGCCAACACCGATTTAACTGGTAATCTGACAGAACTTATCATACTACCACGCACTGTCGAAACTGGAACCTCTTTAGACTGAGTTTTCACTGACATGGCCTTCATTTCAGCGACCTGATCACGCAGCTCTGACAATACCTCATTTAACTCAGGCATCACTGCATCTTCTGGTCGTGACACCTTCGATTCACCGTGCATAATAGCCTTCACATACTGTAGATGGCCCTGTTTAGATGAGTGAACGTGACCCGAGTTCACACCAACGCTGGCATGAGTACCCCAATCCTGCCTTGTGTCATCACCTGAAGACTGCTGATTAACCAAATGACCTGTTTGGTACGCATAGTTAACCGGTGGAGCGCTAAATACACCCGGTGAACCATAATCACTGTCATGTCTGGCCCCAGAATCTTCCACAGTCCATGGACAACGCGCTGCAATATGGCCCCGTTGACCACATGAATAACACTTGCCCTGACCCTGAGAACGAAAACTGGCCTGATGTGCATCACTAGCACGCTGACTGGCATCATACACACCCGCATTACGATCAAACTTAGGCTGCACCTGTCTACCATTAGGATACATTTTGTCAATCTCCTCCTCTTTGACAATTTCAGACACAACTCGGTCAAAATCCAACGTAGGATCCTGATCAGCTCTGGCCGCAATCCTTTTGTATCCCACATTACTCAATCCATCCAGCAGGCGGCCAATCAAAACACCACGCCTGTAAATTTCAGGACAGTCCGGACCAAACGGGCAACTGGCCTTCAATCTGGCGGCAAACTCCCTGACCGACTCACTCTGTCGCTGCCTGCATGACTGAAACGCAATGACGCGTTCCGTGCAACGCTGCTCACTACCATACCGATTCACCAGCACGCGTACGGCTTCCTCCCAGCTAGGTTCGTTTACCATCTCTAAAAAATCACGCCTAGCTCTGCCTCGCAAACAGTACATTAGATGTTCCAATTTGACACTGTCGTCAACATTAGCCTTTTCCAGTCGGTTATTAAGCGCAGAAAACCAAAAGCTAAACTCATTTTCGTTTGAGCCATCGAACCGATCAAATGTACCCATGCGCAACATTTGCTCTTGCGCACGCCGGTCACTCAACTCAGTACGCTCAGCCATTCGCTCGCATAGCCTATTAACAACATCCAGTACTGAAATCTCCGCAGTACCACTGGACTGACAGGCAATAGGGCTGACTTCTGACGACTGACACTTGCCACATAATCCTTGCTGCTGCGACATGAAATAACCATCATGCTTACCGTGATCGCTTTTTCCATTAACCAAACTAGCATTGGCAACAAACTCGGCCAATGAAGTTGGTTTAGGTGATGCAACTTTGCCAACAAACTCGGGCAAAGGCGCGGCGCTGCCAACAAACTCGTGCTGCGGACGAAACAGAGCATGACAGAACATCTGTCCAGTGCTCATAGGCGTGGGCGTGGGAACCTGACAGGACACCTGTCCAGGCACCATAGATGACGGTAAATGAACCTGGTTGGACACCAGCCCAGGAGCATTTAATGATGACGGCACATGAACCTGGCTGGACACCAGCCCAGGAGCATTTAATGATGACGGCACATGAACCTGGCTGGACACCAGCCCAGGAACATTTAATGATGGCGTTGGACCCGTAGACGATGTCGCAGGAACCTGGCTGGACACCAGCCCAGGAACCATTGACGATGGCGGCAGCACATGAACCTGGCTGGACACCAGCCCAGGAACATTTGGTGATGACGTACGATCCATTAACGATGTCGCAGGAACCTGGCTGGACACCAGCCCAGGAACCTTTGACGATGGCAGCATATGAACCTGGCTGGACACCAGCCCAGGAACATTTGGCGATGACGTGGGAGCCTGGCTGGACACCAGCCCAGGACTCTTTGATGATGTCGCAGGAACCTGGCTGGACACCAGCCCAGGAACCTTTGACGCCTCGGGCTTCGGTCTGCTACCTGAACTCATCTGTAAATACTCCCTAATACCAACACCGGAGTCGGCTAACTGCAGGGGAATCACTCCCTGAGTCAGAGCACTTGGACCGACCAACTCACTAAACTGAAACTCAGTGTCTGAAAACCCAACCGACTGCGACTGCACTGACCCGGATGAACGCTCACTCTCGAATATTGCCCTCAATCCTCGGTAGGTATCAACTGACGAATCCTCTCCGCTGTTTGAGTTGGCCTCCGCATGTTCGACCACCTGCACCATCGAAGGATCCCACGGAATTTCTGGAACTAGAGAAAAAATACGGTCGACTGTTATGAACATCCATTTTACAGATTCAGAATACAAATTAGGTGTTGGTCCACACGGCAAAGACAAATAGGCTAACTGAGGGAGAAGTCTCGGCATCTCCTTCATTAACTTCACAGAATTAGCCATCAGAGACTCATTAACATTGCAGACCAAATAATCGCAATAATTATCCATAAACTCACGATTTACAAAGCGAAAACCGAATTCCATACCTTCGGCCATCATAAACCAACCAAAACCGAACACCAAAACTAATAAAAAACACCGAGTAACCCAACAAATAAAATGTACGTTTGGCTTAAAAGTTTGAACCCAGGAGCGCCAGTAAGGAAATCAAGTTATGCTTGATTGCCCGGCGTCAACGCGGCTGTTAGTTGAAAGGTTGGTTAGCCAACGTACACAGTATTTGATCGGTATTATTTATTAGCTTTAAACCACCAGTTCATACGAGCACATAACGACGGACATCAAATCATCATGGAATGGCGACATTATATAATTTATTATCATTCAATACATTACAATATATTATATAATTATTAATAAACTTTAATTCACTTTTAGATTCTTCAACAACCTCAATTCCGAAATTATATTTTTAATAAAATTCAAGAATCAGAAATACCACACCGCTAAACTGCCAAACCACAAATATATGACCTGCTACTTGAATACACATTTACAAACATACACTAGGTGGTGACACCACCTACTCTACGGCTAAGTTGTTAGCAATTTTGTGTGTCCTCTATGCGCGAAAAATAAACATCTTGAAACTTTGAATTTATAGCCCCATTACCCAAAGATGAGGAAATCTCAAATTCATAGAAAATAAAAGAACAAACATTGACAAGTTTTTTTCGTTTGGGGTAAATTTGATTATTTTTGTTTTAGGCGAGCCAAATTCAGTATCCTGGTGAATTCACAATACTATTCTGGCGCCGGGGGGCATATTCCCAGAAACTACAAAAAAAAAATTGTCATCAGTAAAACTTTTCTCAAAACTATGGTTTCGCACAAGTGAACGGAAAATTTTGTGACCAAAAATCTTTTTTTTGGAAAACGAAGCATAAATCAGAGAAAAAATAGGATTGCCTGTTATGAAGAAACTATCCGATTCTAGCACTCTTATTTGCATTAAAAAGTCCCCATTGTTTGTATGGCTTCGGCTTAGTAATTATCACAGACTGTTCCTTCTAAGCGAGATCGCCGAGTATGAGGCTAAGAGTTAGTTTTCAGTTTAGGCTTAGGATTAGGCTTAGGGTTTGAGAAGGGCTTGGGCGCGTAGCGCCCGAGCCCTTCTTCAAAGGCTAAGCCTAAGCCTAAGCCTACACTGAAACCTAAGTTTTATGCCCCCGCCTTGGACCGTTAGCACCGCGAAGCGGAGGTGTCCAGCGTGGTTTTTCATGTCACCACAAGCCGAACCGTTAGCCATAACCTAAGAGGTAACACATGTTTTAATAACATGTATTTTTCATGGAAATACGTTGATTATCGAAAAGTTGAAATAATTTTTTGAAATTTAATTATAACTTTTAACGTTATTTTAACCATTCAATAATCAACGTATTTCCATGAAAAATACATGAAAAAAATCAGCAAAGCAAGCTTAATTTTATGACAATAAAAATTCCATCAAAGAAATTAATTTTTTTCAAAACTTTTTTTGAGAAAATTTTTTTTTGTTCATTTGTTCGAAACCATTCATCCATTCAGGGAAAAGTTTTACTGGTGACAATTTTTTTTGTAGTTTCTGGGAATATGCCGCCGGGGGGATGGGAATTTCGTCAGAGAGAGGGAGAATTAACAAAAATTTAACCATTTACCAACACCTCAGGGAACCAAAACCAAGTAATTTTTTTAAATCTCCAAAGAGGGGGTAATTCCACTTTTCCCTCCCCTTCTCGACCGCCAGTGAAACCAACCCGCTGATCATCAATGTATCGTCGAAGATATACAGTTTCATGTGTTGTAGCCCCACGATTTCATTCCAGCGGGCTGGCAATAACTTTTTGATGAGACCACGCAGCTTGGGCGAGTGGAAGAGGTGTAACTGAACAGTGAATATTGATTCAATGTCAAGAAACCATTTTACTGGTTATTTTTCATTTTATTTTTTTTACTTGGACTTTTTCATTAACTGAAGCCATAAGGCACACTAATACCATATCAGAATGGTGTTTTCGTAGTGGCCAGAGAGTTGAATAAACTAACGGGCAATGGCAGAAACCCCAGAGCAACGCGTCAGGATCTGTGTCTCAAGTCAGGTTTCGAACTTAGGACCGTCGGTTTTCGAGGCCGACGCCCTAGACTAGACAGGCGACAAAGACTAGACAGGCGACAAGACTAGACAGGCGACAGGCGGTTATTACTTTTTCATCTTAATTCCAAGGACAACTGTCGGTACATATTCATATAAACCAGTAGATTACAGAGCATTGGTCTCCAGAATTTAGCTCGAATTCAATCAATCGAATTTTAATCGAGGTTATCTGATGGAGCAATGAATCATCAAAATAAAATAGTATAATTATGACCATCATGTCGCCTGTATAGTCTAGTGCGTAGGGCACCGGCCTCGAAAACCGGCTGTCCTATGTTCGAAACCAGACTTGAGACACAGATCCTGACGCATTGCTCTGGGGTTTCTGCCATTGCCCGTCAGTTTATTCAACTCTCTGGCCACTACGAAAACACCATTCTGATATGGTATTAAAGTGCCTTATGGCTTCAGTTAATGGAGAAGTCCACCAAGTAAAAAAATTCTATGGATATTTAGCGATAAACCTAATTTTTATACACTGTGAAAAGGGGGTTCTGTCTGCTGTAAAATTACCTTAACCCGATCGTCTTGAGGGAACTGGGCGAGTAATGGCGCGACCAGGCTGCACGAAGTGTGATCCTTAGTTGGGCCATCGCGACGGGTTCCTGTCGGATTTATTATTATTATTATTATCTTATTTAGATGTTTATTAAAAAATTAATTGTTCGTTTATCACTTTAATAATATTAATTTAAGAACATCATAACAGACTATTTATTTTATTAGATTTTTTCATTAGAGGATGAATTTACTTTCAAGTCAATTACATGCGAAGAGATATAGGATGTCAAACTTAGGAGGAGGCAGCTGATCAAAGACCATTATGATTTCCAAAAAGGCAAAAAGGTTTGTAAGTGTGAAAAATGTGACACTAAAAACTATCAAGTACCTCGATTGTAATCCAGCAGCAAATGGACCGTTACATCGGGGTTGGTTTCCAGCAGCCGTTTGACCGTGTCGATCTAAATCAAAAATAAATCGAACATCTGCATAGATATAACTTGAGAGTTTTCAGTTGCAGTTATCCAATTTTTCGCTTTTCTAGTTTAGTGTGTATAGCACCATTCTCGAAAACTGGAGGTCCTGATTCAACACTTGATTTGAGGCACAAATCCTGAAGCTTTGCTTTGGCGTTTCTGGCATTACCCGTCAGAAACCCAAGTAAAGAAGTGAATGAAAAATATCCAACCAATTCTCTCTCCTTTTCCCCGGTGCCCAGATACAGTGCAGCCAAAACCACACGACGCTTGCTGGTAGAGGCTGAGCTCTGAAAGTAAAAAAAGAATGACATTGAAGGTTAATGTTAACTCCACTCTCAAGTAAAATTGTTGCAGAAAACTCTGAGAAGAAAAAGAAAGAAAAACCAACCAGAAGTTCGCCGAAAAACTGTTTCGGCTCCTTCAGCACCTGAATGTTCTCTCCCTTGGTGGCGAAGCAGGGCACATGTGCTCCCACCCAACTGAAGTCCGTTTCATCCGTGGTTTCCATTTGATTGAAGATAATTTATTAAATTTTATTATATATTTTTATCTATAGTATTATTGATTTTATTTTTTTACTTTTTCGGGTTTTGCCTGGTCGGCGCGAAAGAAAAAAATCGACAAACAAAAAAGACGGCTGTAAACTTTCAAGTTGGAATGGTTGAACTCGTGGTGTACAGTTTGTTTTCAAGGGTTACCTGAAAATTTTTTGAAGCTCGACCCATGCCATGCATTCATTCACTCACTCACTCATTCATTCCCTTGCTCACTCTCGCACTCTTTCGTTCACTCATTCAATCTCTCATTCATTCATTCATTTATTCGCTCACTCACTCACTCACTCACTCACTCACTCACTCACTCACTCACTCACTCACTCACTCACTCACTCACTCACTCACTCACTCACTCACTCACTCACTCACTCACTCACTTTCTCTAATCAGAAGACCCAATGAAGACATGGGTAGACTCCTTGAGATTGAATCAACGTTTACCAAACGGAGAACTGGTATCCGGAGCTGTTTTCACCCGTGGAAGGGCCTTTGTTTTGCAGAAACAACCTAATGGCAACGGGGTATCATCACTCACTCACTCACTCATTAACTCACTGACTCAATGTCTCACTCACTCACTTAATCACTCACTCACTCACTCACTCACTCACTCACTCACTCACTCACTCACTCACTCACTCACTCACTCACTCAATCACTCACTCACTCACTCACTCACTCACTCACTCACTCACTCACTCACTCACTCACTCACTCACTCACTCACTCACTCACTCACTCACTCTCTCACTCACTCACTCACTCACTCACTCACTCACTCACAGCGAGAATACGATGACTTGCGAGAAAACAATTATTGTACCGCGAAACCGCTGGGACGACTGGCACACGTTTATAGTTTCGAGATGATTGACGAGCTCTGCGACGCAGTAATTGCGGTCAGTCAGTCAGTCAGACAGACAGTCAGTCAGTCAGTCAGTCAGTCAGTCAGTCAGTCAGTCAGTCAGTCAGTGAGTCTGTCAGTCAGTCAGTCAGTCAGTCAGTCAGTCAGTCAGTCAGTCAGTCAGTCAGTCAGTCAGTCAGTCAGTCAGTCAGTCAGTCAGTCAGTCAGTCAGTCAGTCAGTCAGTCAGTCAGTCAGCCAGCCAGTCGGTCAGCGTTTACTTGAAGAAGTTCGGTGATATCGTCACACAAGCCTGGATTGGGCTGACCCGGAGCACCAGCAAAGGAATTTGGACGTGGAAGGGAAATTATGATAAAAGATTGGGCAAAAACCTTCCTCCTTGGGATATTTTTCCGTGGTAAGTTTATAATGACTAGTTGACTGACTGACT
>OZ038448.1:24419565-24430111 GCA_964036265.1 Daptonema setosum | reverse complement strand
AATGAAATTCCCCCTCGCTTGCGTTTTCAAAACAGTGGCATTTTTTTTCTAAGTGTAGGTAAAATGAATAGAACACTGCCAGATTCGCCTCTTTGACAAAATTCCCTTCCTTATAGTTTTATCTCGTCCGCCATTGTTTGATTGTAATGAAAAGTAAATAAAAATACGAAGTGACTGACAATACAAAAAGATGCAAAAATTAAACCAACATTGTCTTTCTCTCCGACTGATTCCTTCTTCTTTCTGGTGATGCCATTGGCTAATAAACTTTTCTATAACATGTTTTTTTTGGTTTACGCTACATTTGATTCTTAGGCTATTGCTACCTCAAAGTTGAGTGATGCCATTTTTTTCGAGTTCCTTCAAGAAAAATCCCTCAGTCAGTCATGCAGTCTTGCATTCATTCGTGCAGTCAATATCCAGACAAGAACGACAACCACAAATTCGGTGTCCCAGTATAACGCATACAGTAAACGTTTCACTTGAAATATAAGTTTTATTTAGCCAACATTGACAAGACTGGAGGTGAAACCCTGTTCGAATATCGGGGTAACGACAACCACGGACTGACATGCTTCAACGAGTTTCCTATTTATTCATCACGTTTCTCATGGAATACAAACTTTCTTGTCAAAAACATCTGAACTCCAGCCTAAAAATAAGCTAACCTATGGTGTAGATGGTGATTACCATTTTATTTTCGTATTACTCAAGTGCGTAGATGATAAGAAAGTTTATATAGAACCATTGGCTCTCGTAACCCATTGATTAACCGGGTTCGCTCAGTTTTGATTATAAAGAACAATTAATGATACTCTTTTTTTCCCGAATCCCGGGGCCGTCACCAAAAGCCTTATGGCAGTCAAACAGAAGTGTGACCTACTGGCTGATGGTCCTTAAAGAATATGCCTATAACATCCGATGGAGTGACTTGGAACTTGGTTCCATGATATGCCTATGGCAAGCACCATTTGTGATTGGGACCCGGCTTAGTCTTGATCCGAGTGAAACAACCAACCAACAAAAAAAAATTTCCCAGTGTTTTGTTACAGTGTTTCCGAGTGAGTGAGATACATATTGTAGTTTTTTCTTCTAATTATCACGATTACTTTTTCTTTCTGACTACGCCACATACTTTCACATCAAAAGTTCGAAGGTCATTCTCTTCCAAGTATATGAAAAAAATTATAGCAAGATAATTTGACCAAGCCATAGTGACAAAGTGTCAAAACGGTTGATAAGAAAACGAACCAGTCAGCCCTGTTTGTATCAGTGGTTCCTACTGCTCCGCATCAAACCTGCTTCCATAATCAGTAGTTTTTTTCGCGACAAAAAACGTGACGTTTTCCGTCAACTGTTTTATTGTGATCTTCAAATTTTTCTGCTCGTATTTTTTTTGTATGTATGTTTGTCAGTTTGTATGTTTGTTTGGGTCGTTATTCAGTTTCTTATGACAAAAATCCGTCGTTTTGTACACATTAGAAAGCTTTTTCAAAGCAAGCAAACACGTATTCACGCAGATTCCACTCGTTCCAACATTCCGATTTCCATCACTCACTCACTCACTCACTCACTCACTCACTCACTCACTCACTCACTCACTCACTCACTCACTCACTCACTCACTCACTCACTCACTCACTCACTCACTCACTCACTCACTCACTCACTCACTCACTCACTCACTCACTCACTCACTCACTCACTCACTCACTCACTCACTCACTCACTCACTCACTCACTCACTCACTACATTTCCAGGTAGAAGCCAACCGACGACAACATGGACCTCCAACTCCTCTTCCCCGTGCTCCTGATGTCTGCCCACCACGATGGTCTCAGCCTCATGGTACGGCATCGCGATCGTCGGCCAGGAAAACCGTAACGGTCAGCTCTACCAGCCCGGCAACAACCCGACCGTACAATCGGACAACTTTGGTTGGTGACCACCGGTCAGTGTGACCATGGCACCGCGAAGCGGAGTGTTTTTCAACTAAACGCCTAGCTAATTCGTAAGAAATATTGAAAATTCCCAAGACTCCTGTTGGCCAAGAAGGACGTAACGGTCAACTCTACCAGCCAAGCAACAGAAAGAAAGGAAGGAAGGGTATAGCCATTACAGGGCTTCTTGTACTGTAACTCACAAAGATTCTTGGCGTGGAGTTTGAATTCCGATTCTGTTTTGGCGTGTAAAATTTCGAGATTTTTTTTGCTAATGACGTTCGGAAAATGGACGAACATGCGCTTAATTCACTGCGTAATCGGTTCATATACATGCAATTACCTTTTTATCACAAGACACAATAAGAAAATTAGACTTTCTGTTTGCCATTCTGAGGGTTCTCTCACGACTGATGCTATCTCGGCGAGAACATGTTTTGAACTAGAACCCTCCGGTGACCTTAACAACCAGACATTCTAATTTATACGTTTATTGTGCCAGAATTTAGACACCAAGTCACAAACTTACTGAAACAACGGTAACCTTTTTACAAATGATAACCAACTTGTCTTTTTTTAATTTCAAATAAGCTGTGTCTCGACTCGGGGTTCTGAACCAGGACCACCTGTTCGCCAGGCTGGCTCCTTAGCCACTGAACAAACGAAGCGACAAAAGAAGACTCAATTTCAGGCTATAACAACTACCCGCTGTACGGGCTGCAAGCCAGCGTGGCCTGCAACTGCAAGTTATACACGAGCGGCGGCGGATATGACACGCAGTCGCTGGATCTGATCATCGAAGCGGACCCACGCACCGGCCAGAGCCGCGTTCTGACGAGAATGAAGTACGGACGCTTCGGCCACTCAATGACGTGCATCGACGACGATACGCTGATCGTGTGCGGTGGCACGGCGAATGGAGGTAGGTATGGCTAGGCGTAGTTGCGGCGCATTAGTCGCAGCTACAGTACAGGACATAAAGATGTGGCCGGCTACGCAGAATTGCGGCGAATTCGCAGAAATTTCGGCTACAACTGTTTTAATGCAATTTATTGAAATTCATGTATTTTTATTGGAAATTTTACTACACATGTGTAGACAATTCATAACTCTAATTTTTCGATTCTTAATACGAGTATGATCTATTTTTTATAATGGGAAAAATCCCCTCAAGGTCACATGCTCGTTTTCAGTGTTGCCATGGCAATGGGTCTCACAACGAAAATTGACTTGTGTAAATATAGCCCTTAAAGGGGAAATTCCCTTGACAGATTTTTTCCCTTTCAGCAACAATATAGAGTTATGAATTGTCTACACATGTTTAGTTAAATATCCAATAACAAATACAATAATAAAAAAATTGCATAAAAGAGTTGTAGCTGAAATTTCAGCGAATTTCGCCGTAATTCTGCGCAGCCGGCCACATCTTTATGTCATGTACTGTAGACGCTAGACCATGGTCGATGCTGATTAGTTGGCCACGCCTCTTAGCGTGGGCGGAGTTTCTAGTCATAGTTATGACGCTTGGCCAACGAAGGTACGGCTATTTAGTTAGACTACGGTCAAAGCTGATTGGTTAGCCACGCCTTCAAGTTTGGGTGAAGTTTCAGTCATAATTTGGAGGCGTAACCAACAAAAAGGCGAGTATGGCCCGAATTAAATTAATGTAAATGAATGAAAAATAATTGGATTACTAAAAAACGCAAATTGGTGGATTCTGCGCTGATTCCAACGGTGGGAACGGCCCCATATGAAGTTTGCTGTGTGTTAACTCTCAAAGCTCGTTAACACCGCGAAGCGGACGTTTTTCATTGATCGGCCGGTAAAACCACGCGGAATCCGCTAATCCGCATTCAACCGTATAGTAAGTTCGTACAAAACATTCTTATAATTCACAGGTAACCTGTTTGTGAACCTCTGCGAAATCTGCCATATTGCGAACCCCATCTGCATCATGCTCAACACTTTGCCACTGCCGTTAACCGATCACGCCGCCGTGTACACCAATAATCGTCTGTATCTGATCGGTGGTGAGTATGGATTGTGGTTTAGACCTTTGTCCTTATTGAAAGTTTTTGCGATTATAGCCTGATCAGGGTTTCCTGTTATCAAAAATTAATTTTACTAGTCGGTTACGCACGCATGCAACGAATTAAGCGAAATTTCCGTGTGTTTTCCAAATGTGTTTGAAAAATATTCTACATATTTCTCGAATTATTTTTAAAGCACGCAGATTTGAATTCGAACTGCGCGCCAAAACGTTTTTGACTAACAAGTATCCGTGGATAGGATATACTCTTGTGGCATCCTCGCTTTATAAATGGATAAACAATTAGTCTTTTGTGAAGTTAACCCGGCTGCCGCGATCACCTAACGTCAGGCCGGCAGAGTTTTCTCCTTTACTAATGCCTAGTGAATCCCCATAGAATAGTGAAATTCCCTATACTCTTGTTCACAGGTTAGAGTGTCAGGAAATTTGCTCGGCAAAAAACATCAGTAAGTAGATGCTGTCCTACGATATATAGAGCCATCACTGATCGGTCCGACCGTGGCACTTCAATTAAACGCCTAGCGAATTCGAATGATATATTGAATGTTCTCAAGACTCCTGTTTACAGGTCTGGGTTTCAGGAAGTGTCCTGGGGAAAAACAGCAGTAAGTTGATGCTGTCCTGCGATATATGTATGGAGCCATCACTGATCGGTGCCACCAATGGCACCGCGAAGCGGAGTGTTTTCTTCAACTAAACGCCTAGCTAATTCGTATGATGTATTGAATATCTCAAGACTCTGTTTACAGGTCTGAGTTTCAGGAAGTGTCCTGGGGAAAAACAGCAGTAACTTGATGTTGTCCTACTATATCTCGAGCAACCACTGCCACTGGTCAGTGCGACCATGGCACCGCGAAGCGGAGTTTTCAATTAAACACGCCTAGCTAATTCATGTGGAATAGCGAAGATTCACAATACTCCTGTTTACAGGATAGAGTTTCAGGGAACTTTCTCGACAAAAACAGCAGTAATGTGATGCTATCCGTCGATATATCGAACGAACACTGATCGTGCGAGAGGCAACGCGAAGCGGAGTGTTTTCTTCAATTAAACGCCTAGCCTATTCGAATATATTTCAAAGACTCCTGTTAACAAGTCTGAGTTTCAGGAAGTGTGGCGGGAAAAAAACAGTACTAACTTGATGTTGTCCTACTATATCTCGAACAACCACTGGTCGGTGCGACCATGGCACCGCGAAGCGGAGTTTTCAATTAAACGCCTAGCAAATTCATGTGGAATAGCGAAGTTTCACAATACTCCTGTGTACAGGATAGAGTTTCAGGAAACGTTCTCGACAAAAACAGTATCCTTCAATACATTGAACTAAAAGTCCGAGTTCTCCGAGTTTCAGGAAGTGTCCTGGGGAAAAACAGCAGTAACTTGATGTTCGCCTACGATATGTCGAGCAATCACTGATCGGTGCGACGTGCACCGCGAAGCGGAGTGTTTTCTTCATCTGACCGCCTAGCTAATTCGTATGCTGTATTGACGATTCCCAAGACTCCTGTTTACAGTTCTGAGTTTCAGGAAGTGTCCTGGGGAAAAACAGCAGTAACTTGATGTTCGCCTACGATATTTCGGGCAATCACTGGTCGGTGCGACCGTCGATGAAGGCGATCAGGGATGCGCAGCCGAGCGCCATTCTACTGGCCAACGGGAACATTCTGGTGTGCGGCGGCAACAACGGCCAACAGCTGCTCAACACGTGCGAAATGTGAGCTTGGCTAATATACAGAGCTCACTCACTCACTCACTCATTCACTCACTCACTCACTCACTCACTCACTCACTCACTCACTCACTCACTCACTCACGAACTCACTCACGAACTCACTCACGAACTCACTCACTCACTCACTCACTCACGTCACTCACTCACTCACTCACTCTCTCACTCTCTCACTCACTCACTGACTTTCTCACTCATTAATCCACTTGCCTACTGACTCTTTGTAGCTACGATCCCAACCAAGACCGATGGTCGGATGCGGCGGCCATGAACGAGGGCAGACAAGTTTTCTCACTCACCCGATACGAAGGTTGACTCGAACTACCTGACTGACTGACTGACTGACTGACTGTGTGACTGACTGCATGACTGACTGAATGACTGACTGTGTGACTGACTGACTGACTGATTGACTGACTGACTGTCGGACTGACGGACGGACTGACTGACAAGTTTTTAGGTCGCGTATTCGCAGTCGGTGGTTATATTCTGAACGCGGCCGGTACAACGGTTGAGTCGTATGATGAGATTTATGAAACGTGGACGATGGAACAGACCAGGTTGCTGCACTCATTCACTCACCCACTCACTCACTCACTTGTTCACTTACTCACTCACTCACTTACTCACTCACTCACTAACTCACTCACTCACTCACTCACTCACTTACTCACTAACTCACTCACTCACTCACTCACTCACTCACTTACTCACTCACTCACTCACTCACTCGACCAGGTTGCTGCCCGACTTCCGTACCTCGGCCGCGGCGGGTATCGATCCCGAGTGTAGCGCCTGATTTGTGATGAAAAACATATAGCCTTATTATTGAATTAAGATATCTAATTTGAATGCGCGCCTTTTTCTCAGTTTTTTTTCAAGACTATAGTCTCAGTTTTCAAGCCTAAACAGGATTTCTTGCTTTTTTTCGGAGCGCTATTTCACCTAGACATGCAAAATGTTTGTTGCGCGAGTGACTTTGGCGAGTCGTTTTGGCGCCAATTTTGAAATATAACCCTTAAATAGTAAAAAATACTATACTGTAGCTCTTCTAAAAATGATAAACAATGATATTGTGATCATAAAGATTTATTTTGGAAAACTTAACTCTAAATTATTCATTGTGATTTCCATGTCCTATTGTATCCTTGAAATAAAATAACTGATCATCTCTGATTGCACCAACAATGAAATAAGCATAGCAATTTATCAGGCAGTCGGTCGGTCGAAATTTCAGTTAGTTAGTCAGCCTGTCAATCAGTCAGTCAGTCAGCCATCAGTTGGTCGGTCGGTCATTCAGTCACTCAAACAGCCTGTCAATCAATCAGTCACTCAAACAGTCAGTCAGTCACTCAAACAGTCAGTCAGTCACACAGTCAGTCAGTCAGACCAGTCAGTCAGTCAGACCAGTCAGTCAGTCCGACCAGTCAGTCAGTCACACAGTTAGTCAGTCAGGCAGTTTTCCATAAGCTACCCTTTTTTCATCTTCAAGTTTCTCAAATCGCTCATATGCCGAAGCCTAAGCCAAATACGGAGCCAAAGTTCATTCCTAAGCCTAAGCCTAAGTTCCAAGCTCGGAACTAAGCCTAAGCCGGACCCTTAATCGAATGGATTGAAGTTCAACAGCAAAATAAGAAAAAGGGTAGGGTATGGAGATTCTGCTAGGTAATTTTTCAACCCTACCCTTTTTTCATCGAGATTTAGAAGTATTTCGACCCGTCTTTTTGACCAAAAACAAATACATAGCAGAAAGTTATTTCTAAGCCTAAGCCTGATACATAGGCATGTAAAAAAGCCGAATCCTAAGTCTGAATTGACTTAGAGAAGAAAAAAAATACAAAAGAGAAAAGGGGTAGCTTTTGTAATTTTGCATCAGTCAGTCCGACCAGTCAGTCAGTCACACAGTTAGTCAGTCAGTCCGACCAGTCAGTCAGTCAGGTCAGACCAGTCAGTCAGTCACACAGTCAGTCACTCAGTCAGTCAGTCAGTCACACAGTCAGTCAGTCAGACCAGTCAGTCGGTCAGTCAGTCAGTCACACAGTCAGTCAGTCAGTCAGTCAGTCAGTCACACAGTCAGTCAGACCAGTCAGTCGGTCAGTCAACCAATCAGTCATCAGTAGCGTAATCCCAAAACTTCATCAACTATGTTTATTCAATGTACAAAAAAATATAAGACGATATTATAAAAACATAATATTTTAATTATGTTGGGCACTGAAATCAGTCACTCACTCACTCACTCTCTCACTTTAAAAAAGAAGAACAATTTTCCCTCACTAACTCAGAAAGTAATAAGACAATTTTATAATAACATGTAATCATGTTTATGCTGGGCACTGAAAGACTATAAGCAATATAAATGAACAATAGGAATTATTATGAGGTTATCATCATGGCGAAATTATTATGCATTTCACAAAAACTTATTCAAACATCATTGGAATTAACATGTAAATACACATTATAGCTGCTAAAGAAGGCAATAAATCGACAAAAATAACAGTGAAAATGAAGGCTAATATAAATGTTTTGCAAAAATCGGTGAGTCTAGAAGATATGACATCAATATTCATATAAACTCATATACTCACTAATATAAGTCGAAAAATATAACAATGGCACCAATTATGTAACGGCAATGGTTTTCAAGGTACTGGAATTTAGGTGGTTTCAAAAAGGATTGACCCTGACATAATCATGAACAACACTAAAAATGATATAGACAAAGGCACTGGCAGACGAGCTAATCCTCCAAAGTCCAAAGGGAGGGGAATTTCGTCAAAGAGTGGGGAATTGGCAGTTTTCAGGTCATTTTACCTACAACTTAGGGAATAAGTTCTATTTTTAGAAAATTCCAAAGAGAGGGGAATTCCACTTTTCCCACCCTTTCTCGTCCGCTAGTGCCTCGATCATCAATGGACGCTGTCTACGGCCATTCCGGTGGCTATGCAGAGTACGAGTAGGATCAGCATCAGCGATGTAGTCCAGCCGAAATTTTGTTCCTGAAATTTCAAATTCGCGCCAAAATTATACACCACAACAATTACAACCACAGCAACATCAAGCAACAACAACAACAACAACAACAACAACAACATTAACAATAAAAACAACAACAACATTAACAACAACAACATTAACAACAACAACAAAAACAACTCACCGCTTCTATATTGTGCCGTTTACTGTATACAGTCGTGGGGCTGAAATCTCCATTGCAGCTGTCCGAATCGCAACAGCAGGCATGGATTTCTTGGCCGTGTCGGCTATCTTTGAAAGTGTAACACGTGCTGTTGGCTGCAACAACAACATCAACAACAGTTGGAAAAGTTGTAACAACAGAGGCATCAGTAACAACAATAATAACAGCAACAACAACCATCATACAACAACAACAACCAAAAGTTATAACTGTCTGACACAGCAACAGTAAAAAAATCAGCTTTATAAAAACATATTGAAGTAGAGATTTCTTGACCATGGCGACTCTCTTTGAAGGTGTAACTCGTGTTGTTGGCTGCAACAACAACAACAGTTGGAAAGTTGTAACAACAGAGGCATCAGTAACAACAATAATAACAGCAACAACAACCATCATACAACAACAACAACCAAAAGTTATAACTGTCTGACACAGCAACAGTAAGAAAATCAGCTTTATAAAAGCACTTTAACGGAGAGATTTCTTGGCCAAGGCGACAATCTTTAAAGGTGTAACACGTGCAACTACAACAACAGTTGGAAAAGCTATAACAACAACAACAACAGTAACAAAAAGTTGAATAAAAAACAACACCAATACAATTTTTTGTTGTACTTGGATGAAACAGCAACTGTAACAACGTAAATCATATTTTAAAAGCACATTAAAGCGTAGTTTTCTGGGCCATTTTCAAAAAAGCTGTTGCTCGCAACTGAACAACACAAGATGGAAAACACCAAAACACCAAAACCGCAACAACAACCACAACAACAACAAAAAAACAACAACAACAACAACAATAACAATAACTTTCTGTGGCGATGCTTCTTTCTCACTGTTGTAACAAAAAAACAGCAGTGAAAAAAACAGTAACAACAACTACTTCAATAGTAAAAAAGTTTCGAACTTTGAACCCACTGCTCATCAGCCTAACACGCTAACCACTCGGCCACACCAACCGTCATCAGGGTCGTACAAAGTGCCATTACAGAAGTCGGGTCGTAGCCATTCGGCAGCAGTGATACACCGTTTGACGTACGTGTTTCTGTTATGCTCAATTATGCAGTACTTTTCATCGAGCTCGTCGCGACAGAGTTCCTGAAAAAAAACTGAATAGGCTTATTTTTTTCAAAACGGAAACATTTAACCAATCAAGTGGAATTTTATACCTAAAGCCCGTATGTCGTTCCTGCTGCAAACAAAAGTCTGCCAAAAACGTCTGATAATGAAACATCACTAACCTCAACTCAACACGGTTGACACCCTCTAGTTAAACACAATATATCATGTGACGATGATGATTGATGTGCGTGTTAACACTGATTGTCTGGCGTTTCATTATCGGACGCTTAGGGCAATACTTTGGCTTGCAGAAACAACATTCGGGCTTTACTTTGTAAGGGTCCCTTCATAGACAGTTTGTAACTGTTTTTGTAGGTTTTCCGTGAACCCTTTCCGTCTCACGACATTTTCGGTCGAAGAAAGTGTAAAAATGTGACATGAACTGACGTTTTTGGCAATAATTTTTGATTGCATAAACGACAAACGGGCTTTACCAATTGAGTGGGATTTTTTTAACCGGAACAAAATCTACTAACCGTAAATTCACACGCCCAATGAGGGT
>OZ038448.1:24397065-24414565 GCA_964036265.1 Daptonema setosum | reverse complement strand
GTAGACCAAATAATCTAACTTAAAATAAAGAAACTAAAATGTTCCAATTACACAACAAGGCTAACTTTGAAGTCAGCTCACCCAATAACGCCGTATTATGAGATGCTCATTAATACAACCTACAGCCCTTTGTTTAAATCAAATTTATTTACGTTATCTATTAGAATGCGATCAGGCAAAATGAATCTTGAACGTTTACATTTGTAACTTGGTTGCCTTTTAACTCTTCAAAAACCAAGTATCCGAAAATATTACGCGGGATTCGAAAACAACTGATAAGTCTCTTATTATAAACACTTTGTATAAAAAATGTAGCAGGCCTGTACTAACCCATGACCAGGGATGTTCCGCCACCGAAATGGTGAAACAAAGTCATTGGCATAAACGACCTGCGATTTTCTAGCGAACTCCGCCGAGGTAAGTGTTCCAATAATCTTGAGAACATTCACCAAGTGGGGCGCGAATTCGCATAAACTGGGACTTGCAAAAAGGATCTATAGTGTACGTGAAACGTGAACCGATTTCTAGCAACTGTACTGACAAATCCAGTTTTATCATCACTGTCTTGGATTTTCCTACTTGTCAATGTGCCTGCCTTCATAGTCGAGTTAAAAATTTATTTTCGAAACTTTTCATGACATTCCGAAACATTTCAATTGACTTTTCGACACAACTCGGGAAAAAGAAGAAAATTTCCGCAAAAAACTCGACTATGAAGTCCTCGCAAAATCCATCCGATTCCACCATCGGGACCCGAACCCGTCGCTTGTGAATCGGCAATCTTAACCACTCGGCTACCAACCCTGAGCGCGCAGTCGGGTGGCCAACTTCTGCACGGTGGCCAAGAGTTGGGCGCCGGATTTGCCCTGCAACGCCGAAGTGCCAATAACGACCATCGGCCGTTTGCTCTGGTCGATTTTCTGCAAATAATACTTATAGATTTCGTGAAACGTGAACGAAATTGTAGATTCTGCAAATAATACTTGTAGAATTCGTGAAACGTTAACGAAAATTTGGAAACATGAGTCATTTGAATTTTTCACGATATAAAACTTGATACTGCATTGTAAACGAATGATTTAACGATAATTATTCGGTTTTAATACAACTTTGTCGCCTGCCTAGTCTAGTGCGTAGGGCGCCGGCCTCGAAAACCGGCGGTCCTAAGTTCGAAACCTGACTTGAGACACTCCTGACGCGTTGCTCTGGGGTTTCTGCCATTGCCCGTCAGTTTATTAAACTCTCTGGCCACTACGAAAACACCACTCTGATATGGTATTAGTGTGCTGGTTTCTTCAGTTAATGGAGAAATGCATCAAAAAAACTCATCAGTTTCATCGGCTCTGGCAGTACTATATTACGAGTTAATGAAAGATTTCACGGGGAGTTCACACAAAGTACCCCAGACTTCATGAATTTTTTTGAAACATTTCTGTTGAAATCATATTTTTTCCCGAAAGGGCAAGAACAACCTAAAATAGATCATGTCTTGATGTACAGAGCGGAACGAACGAAAGTTAGTCAGGTAGGTGAACTAAAGTTGAAAAACTAGATAAAGTAAAAAGTGAAAAATTATTTTTAACTACAACAACAACAGCAACAAATCAAGGTGATTGCAACCTTATTCCAAGCGTGTTTGCCCTCGGCCAACTGCGACAGAACATCGGCATTCTCACCCAGATGATCGTGATCGTAGGTCAGATCCACCTTACTACCGATCATACCGACTTCCGTGCCGTACGCCAGGAAACTATAAAATATTAATAATTTTAAAATTATTATTGAGACTCGTGACTCGATCAAAACACATTAGTACCATATCAGAATGGTGTTCTCATAAGGACCAATTAGATGAACAAACTGGTGAGCATTAGGAGAAATTGTTATTGAGCAGTTGTTATCCCATCATAGCGAAGTTGGATACCAAATCACAATTAGTAGAATAAAAGTCATCAGATTTACGTATGACAATCACTGATCATCAGCAACGTTCTTGAATGCGCTGTGTCTCAACCAGGGGCTCGGACCAGTGACGGAAAGGGAAGCGACACTAGTACATGTCACTTCTCTTGTCAAGTGGTTAAGACGCCAGCCTCGCATGCCGATGGTCCTGGTTCGAGCCCCGGGTTGAGACACAGCGCAATCAATAACGTTGTTGATGATCAGTGATTGTCATTTGTAAATCGGATGACCGTTATTTCACTATTTGTGACTTGGTATCCTACTTTGCTATTATGGCATAACAACTGAACAAATTTTATTTTGATTTGAACGCGCCAGCCTATCTATGTGTGTCAAGTCAGGTTTCGAACCTGGACGACTAGTTTCCTAGACTGCCGCACTGGACACTAGAATAGACAGGCAACTTTTAAGTTTACTTGATTTGATTATTCTATTACATTTCTTTTCCGCTGCTTTTACCTAGTGATCACTAACGAACGAAACGAAACGAAACGAAATTTTTGAGTTTCGTTTCGATTGATTCGAAACGAAAATTCCGTGTTTCGTTTCGTTAGCTACCGAAACGAAGAAAGTTTCGTTAAGGGTTTCGATAAGGTTTAATAAACTATTTTATTCTTACAACCGAACCTCCATAGACACATGAGACGTATAGCTCACGTTTCATAGACACTTCCATTATATAAAACATTAGTCGGTGAGTCAGCGAGTGAGTGAGTGAGTGAGTGTGAGTGAGTGAGTGAGTAAGTGAGTGAGTGAGTAAGTGAGTGAGTAAGTGAGTGAGTAAGTGAGTGAGTGAGTGAGTGAGTGAGTAAGTGAGTGAGTGAGTGAGTAAGTGAGTGAGTGAGTGAGTAAGTGAGTGAGTAAGTGAGTGAGTAAGTGAGTAAGTGAGTGAGTTAGTAAGTGAGTGAGTAAGTGAGTGTGAGTGAGTTAGTAAGTGAGTGTGAGTGAGTTAGTAAGTGAGTGAGTAAGTGAGTGAGTGAGTGAGTGAGTGAGTGAGTAAGTGAGTGAGTGAGTAAGTGAGTGAGTGAGTAAGTGAGTGAGTAAGTGAATGGTCAGATAGGTTGTTCAAAGTTACTGAAAACCCACAAATCGAATCGAAACTCTTATCGAAATTTTTCGTTTCGGTAGCAATCGAAACGAAACTTATGGAATTTCGTTTCGAGAATATCGAAACGAAGTAACATATTTCGGGAGGAAGGTTCGTTTCGGAAGTTTCGATAAGGTTCGTTTCGTTAGTGATCACTACTTTTACCTACCGTTCATTAAGTAAATCTCCTGATGACATGAATTCAATGAACCGGTGGAACATTTTTGTGAACAACAACAAAGGTCAAAGGGTATCAGTAAACAATGAAAACGAGAGAATGACGGCTAAATTAGCAAGACGCGAGGCGAGAGTGAAGCCGAAACCAAACCGGACAATAAAACTGATGAGATGACGGACATAAAATATCTGATGAAATCGTTGCCTGTCTAGTCTAGTGCCTAGAACGCCAGCCTCAAAAACCGGCGTTCCTAAGTTCGAAACCTGACGCGTTGCTCTGGGGTTTCTGCCATTGCCCGTCAGTTTATTCAACTCTCCGACCACTACGAAAACACCATTCTGATATGGTATTAGTGTGCCTCGATGACTTCAGTTAAAAATGAAGTAAAAAAACATAGCCCAACTGCAAATTTAAAAATATATATAATTTCGGACAAACCTCTTGCGGATGCGGGCGTTGAAAAGCGGCGCTTCGTAGCGGGGATTCGTACCAATCAGAAGGACCAGGTCGGCATCCTCCACACCAGCAATACGATCGTTCATTATGTAGTTGGAGCTGAAACATGAATGATTTAATTATTTTCTTATTAATCATGTAGATAAAGATAAACATAGTTAAAACATGAACAAATTTGTACTTTTTCTGAATTAAGCGAAATTTTCATTGTATCAGACTTGAACGGTGTGAGTTATGGTAAACAGAAAACTTTAATCTTCATATTTTGTGACGATTCTTGAGAGAATGGCGATACGAAATGAGAACTAAAAAAAGGTGAACAAAATTTTTGAAATATCATTCACGTTTCACAACTAGTATAAATTGAGAATGTGAACAATGAGCAGTTAATCATATTTAACATCTTAGGGTTATCTCAAACACAATGAAAAATATAATATAAAAAAAAATATTCAAATGAACTTACCGCAAATCCGTACCGCTGGCATCCAACGGGAACGTTTCTTCGGTGCACAACGTGTCCACGTTCAATCGATTCAGAAAGTCTTTCAGAGCGACCAGACTTTCTGGAAAAACAAAACCCTTTCTTGACGTTCAAACAACATGAACAAGATTGAATGAAACTTCGCATAGTCAGAAAATAAAAATAAAGTGAGTGAGCTTTCATCTATCCGCCCACACCGAAACATTTCAGAGAGAAAAAAGAAAGTAAAAGGGTCATTAAACTGTAAAACACTTCATCGAAGAAAAGTCTTCAGAAACAAAATGGTTTAACTCGAAAGTTTCACCGACTAATGACCATTTCACTTTATATTTTACTTTAGTTTCAACTTTCAACTCTGTAAGCGCCCAAGCCCGAACAAATTTTTTATTGATAAAATAAAATTTCTCTCATGGAATTTTTTGCAATAATAATAAAGTTAGATTAAGAGCATTTAAATTGAATTATAATTATATTACGAACATTACCAAAAATAAATTCATAATAATAATATACCAACCGGCATCACAAAGACTTGAAGAATTATGAATAAATAATTATAAATAAATAACTATAAATTAATAAATAAAAAATTATAAATAATTTCAAATAAATAATTATAACTAAATAATTATAAATTGATAATTATGAACCAACCGGCATCGCAAAGACCACCGGCTACGGCGGCGATCTGATCCGGAGGCGTGGCGCGGAATTTCTGTGCCACCATGTAAAGCGCCTGCTCCCAATCGGTCACGCGTAGAACACCCTGTAATGAATAATGTAACACCCTGTAATGATTAATGAAAAAAATATAACACCCTGTAAAGATTTTAAGGAAAAAATGTAACACTCACTAATGATTTTAAAGAAAAATATAACAGCCTGTAAAGATTTTGAGGAAAAAATTCAACAAAATTAAAAATTCACAAAATTGTTTTCATGTTATCTATTTTGATAGCAATCGTACGCGTAGAACACCCTGTAATGATTTTAAAAAGAATTTACCAATAATTTTTTTTCCAAAATTGATTTTATGCCATTTATTTTGATAGTACACTTAGAACACCCAGTAATGAATAAAGACAAATAAAACACTCGTCGAAACTTCAGATCTTTCTTGATTGAATTTTCAGTCAAATGTTTTATTCGCCGTTCAACAGATCTACCGCACATCGAGTCTTCAGTTTGTAGATAACACTTAGATTGCAGCGAATCCAAAAAAAAAAAACCAAAATACATGAGAAAACTAATGGACAACCTATCATCACTTCATAAAGGACCTAGAGACTATCAGTAAAAAGTATAGGTACACGTTTTATTCGGGTCGGATAATGAATGACCTCAATTTAGTAAAATTATGTGAAACAGGACCAGAGTAAAAAATGATCTCAATTTAGTACAATTAAGTGAAACAGGACCAGAGTAAGAAAATGATCTCAATTTAGTACAATTCTGTGAAACCGGACCAGAGTAAGAAAATGATCTCAATTTAGTACAATTCTGTGAAACCGGACCAGAGTAAGAAAATGACCTCAATTTAGTACAATTATGTAAAACCGGACCAGAGTAAGAAAATGACCTCTATTTAGTACAATTAAGTGAAACAAGACCAGAGTAAGAAAATGACCTCAATTTAGTAAAATTATGTGAAACAGGACCAGAGTAAGAAAATGACTTCAATTTAGTACAATTATGTGAAACCGGACCAGAGTAAGAAAAGGACTTCAATTTAGTATAATTATGTGAAACTGGACCAGAGTAAGAAAATGACCTCAATTTAGACCAAAATTGTAAAACCGAACCAGAGTAAGAAAATTTAGCAAATAAATAGCAAAGTATAACCTAAAACCAGTAAAATCTATAATCAACCAGAACCTCATTATCCTTGACCATGGGCGTGAGAAGTCGTTGGGCCTTCAGACCATCACAAGCGAATCGCGTCTTGTCACTGATCCACTCCTCATTGATATCCTGCAAATTAAATAGACTGACTAAATTAATGATTACTGACTGACTGACTGACTATGTGGAATTTTTTTACTTGGATGACTGACTAAAATAATGATGACTGACTGACTGACTGACTATGTGAAATTTTTTTACTTGGATGACTGACTAAATTAATGATGAGTGACTGACTGACTGACTATGTGAATTTTTTTCACTTGGATGACTGACTAAAATAATGATGACTGACTGACTGACTGGCTTGGTGAAATTTTTTACTCGGACTTCTCCATTAACTGAAGCCATCGAGGCTTCCTAATACCATATCAAAATGGTGTTTTCGCAGTGACCGGAGAGTTGCTGACAGTCTTACTACTTGGCGATTTTTCACGATTAGATCAATTGGCATTCAAATACAGGGACTAGGGAGAGAATCACTGAAAAAGGCGCGCATTCAACTTTAATCTTATAATCTACCAATATAAATGAGAATACTAATTACTATACGGCACTGGCGGACGAGATAATCCTCTAAAGGGAGGGGAATCTCTCCAAAGAGGTTGGAATAAGAAGAAACTAGGCCATTACCCTACACATTAAGGAACAAACTGTACTTTTCGAACGCCAAAAAGAGGGGATTTCCACTATTCCCTTCCTTCCGCTGGTGGACCGACTGACACATTAGCGGACGAGAATGGGAGGGAAAAGTGGAATTCCCCCTCTTTGGCGATTTCAAAAAGTAAAGTTTGTTCCTTGAGGTGTAGGTTAAATGGCCGAATTTCTGCCAATTCCCCCTATTTGGAAATTTTCCCCTCCCTTTGGAGAGTTAGCTCGTCCGCCAGTGTATGAAGGCACGAAAATAGAATAATGAATGCAAAAAATAAATTGGAGTGTCAGGAAAACTGTAATGAGTTTGCCAGTACAGTTGCTAGAAATCGGTTCACGTTTCACGCACACTATAGATCCTTTTTGCTGACTGACTGACAGACTATCTTATCTATATATAAATTAGACAATGTATGTCGGTTTGTGTGTCACGCTTTGGTATAAATAAAGCGAAAGAACAACAAAACACCTTTTATTACTCGATGTCAGAATCAAAATAAATCATCACGTCCCCTTCGGTTGTTTTTCAAATCTGACCTCTAACTCAACAGGCATTAAAGTGTTGGAATTTCATAATTACTCTTAATTGGTTTACTCAACTCTTATTACGAAGTCATCAACACCCGTTCAACAGATTTTTTAAACTGAAATCTCAACATTCCTGAAGGTCACAACAATGACCTTTCATGAGCAATTTTATTGATTGACGCAATGATTCGATTTTAACAAACAATGTAATCGTCAATACTCTTCCATTCACTGAACTGGAAAACTGAAAGACCTTAACTAAAATGCCGCTTAATATTGTGGTAGTTCGAAGTATAAACTTTTTTTAATTGAAAAAGGTCGGGTAAAGTTTGAATATTTCAGCTGGTCTTCCTTCACTACGAATTATCCGAATATCCTCACTGTTTTATAAGGGATGGGTAAAACATGACTCTTCATTATAGAAAATAGCGGGTTATTTGAATTTTTCAACGGGTCCTTTTTAGTGTGTTCCTGGAGTTGAATTATTAATCTCCAAACAACAAATATTTGAACAATAAACTCCGAACTTAATGTGTCGGGTAAGTTTAATGTATTGAAATCTCGGGTATAAAAAAATAGCGAGTTTTCAACGGGAGGCTATATATTGTTTTTTTCCAGATTTATTGTTAGAAGTTTTAACTTGAACTAAGAATCAATGACAACTTGAGTTGCATAGCAACGGGTTCGTGGTACATATAACGAAGCTAATTTTGTTTGTTGACGGGTTTACGTCGATAATGTTTTTTGTAAACTTAACGCTCAGTTGCGTAGCAACGGGTTTACCCTAGTACACTGAATAAAACGACTTGACCGACCAACCTCGTTCAACCGCGGCAGTACCCTCAACAGTTCGCCGGTACGATGACTGATCACGATGTTCGACCCGAGGGCATCCATCACATCGACCGTTTCCGTCTTGCGCGTTTCCCACGGACGCGCCAGGAAACTGGAAAAAGGTTTAAAAAATTTATTAGTAGGAAAATCAGTTTATTGTGGAAATGTGTATCATTCGAGATTTTATTGATGTTTTCGAACAAAGCATTCTGTACATTGATATACTAGGACTCCTATTGCGTATAACCTTGAATTAAAGCATTCCCCCGAACCGAGGTTATTCTACCGTTTACGAACATATAGGTGCAAATGAACTGTGTAGGTGTGTTTTGGGTATTTTTTACCCATATAACTTACCTACGACAAAAAAATTATAGTTCGTTCCCATGGGGGGCTGAAGACGTCAAATTTCGTTTTTGTGGCCGTTTTCAGGCCAGTTATTTTTAGTTGCGTGTCGGCATATTAACCTGTACGGTTAATGCACCAAGGGGACGGGACACAAATCGATCACATTACCCGGTAGTTCATAGTTAAACAGTTGCGATACAACTACCGATTTTCATTTCACACTTGACTTACTGGGCGAGTCGAACCCCGGCCCTCTAGGATGCGAACCCAACAACTTAACCAATCAGCTAACCAGCCTTACTCAACAAACACAAAAGTCTCGTATAATAACCTGTACGGTTTGCTGGTCAGTGCACCCACAGGGCACAAGTCGATCACATTACCCGATAGCTCCGAGTTGAACAGCTGCGATACATACGTCCCGATCTGCATGTCATTACCGCGACCCGTGCTGCCCATCACCGGCACGCCAGCCACATCGGCCGCGAAACGGATGCAACTGGAATAAAAAAATTATGAATATTAATAATAATAAATCGAAAAGAAGTTTTTTTCTAAAATAATTTTTTATTAAAAATATAGGTAATTAATTTATATTTAATTTTTTTTTATATAATAACTTTTATTATTTTAATAATAAATTTTATTTCAATAATAATATAATAATATTTTTAATATTTATTTTTTTAATTTAATATTTTTTATGAATAACTCACCGTGTGCAATGAATACAACGGGTCATGATCGTCTTTACCAACGGGCCAATGTCTTTGTCCTCGACGGCACTGGAAGGCAATTAAGAAAATGTATATTAAAAAGTATATTTTGTAGAATATCACATATTTTATCAAAATAGAATGAAAATTATTTCAGACCTGGAAATGTTTCTTCATAAATATCAAAGTATTTCTCTCGTTATCAACTTTTTTTCTACCCTAGAGGCGCACCCCTATCTCATAAATACTATTCACGGTTACCTTGAATAAAAAAAAACAAAATTAATATATTAACACAAAAATTATTAATATATTAAAAAAAAATAAAATAAAAACTTAATTAGGATACTAAAAATAAATAACTAACCGTTTGCCGGCGAATTCGGTCTCAGTAAATCGCGATCGATCCGAACCATAGGCCATCGACTGGTCCTGCAGATCGCACTCACCACCTGGAAAATATTTAATTCCAAATTTTTTTATTCAATTCGTGTTTTAAAGAAGACTCGAGGAATCCAAAAGCAGCCTCAAATTATCTGAACAAACTGACGATTTTTAGAAAACAATGCCAGACGAACCCTGATCACAAATGGGACAATCCAGGGGATGATTGGCCAACAGAAACTCCATGACACCTTCGCGCGCCTTACGAGTGGCCGGCGAGTCGGTATGCACTTTCATACCCGGGAATACTGGCATGGCGCATGAAGCAACGGGCTGCAACAGAACAAACTTAGATTGCCTTTTTTACTTGGACTTTTTCTAATAAATGAAGTCATAAGACACACTAATACTATATCATAATGGTGTTTTCGTAGTGGCAAGAGAGTTGAATGAACTGACGGGCCTGGGCAGAAACCACAGAGCAACGAGTCAGCAGGATCTTCATGGTCAGTACTTAACAGTCAAAATAGTTGCAGAAAAGTGGCAAATTTTTCGCAATTTTTTGGTAAAACCTTTCCAAATCACAATTTTACACTTTTTTCAGCCGAAAACTCGAGAGAATGATCACTCGAGCGATGATCGAGACTCGAGAGGAACAACTTTATAAAATTAATATATTTATATAATTATATTATAATATACTTTATATTTATAAAAATCTTGACTTACCTTGATACTTTTCTCGACTTCTACCAAACACATGCGGCAGTTACCGGCAATGGCCAGTCGGTCATGATAGCAGTAGCTGCAATTTTTATTATTATTATTATTTCTTTTTATTAGAAAAAAAACAATAAGAGTAGAGTGTTTATGTTGAAGAAAGAAAAATTTGTCGCCAAGTTAAAACGTTGATCGCGACAAAAATCTAAGAAGGAACGTTTATACTAATTACTATTATATTAAGATAACTCGATCGATAAAAATTACTGTTTCTGTTTATATAAGTATGGCTTTTAACTTAGTTCCTCGCATAGCAAAATAAACAAATTCGTTACCAAATCAACTGAATCACTAAATTTATCAGTAAATTCATTGAACAGCCGGATTTTTTTATTTTCCAAGGCTAGAGTTAATCGTCTTTTGTTTTGTTAGGCAATTGCCTTCAATTCGTCCGTCTATGTAAGTTCTGTCTAATTTTTCTTACTATTTCGATCAACCTGACCTGTCACTTAATTACTGTGTGCCTAATGATATGATCGAGACTCGAGACAAATGAAATAACAAATAAATAATATAATAAAATAAATAATAAAAATAACCGTGGAATATCGATACCGATGAGGGAGCAGGCCTGGAGAATCGTGGTGCCCGGCTCGCAGAGTACCTGAATTAACAGAACTTAAAGATTTAAACATGTCCTTCGCTTCGCAATAACGGACGAGAAGAGGTGGAAAAAGTGTAATTCCCCTCTCTTTGGCATTTTCAAAAAGATGAAATTGTTTCTTAATGTATGCGCCGAATCTGAGAGAACTTTTCGGACTTTCTAAGTATCGTTATTAATAGCTTTATTCAAAAGTGCCAACCTTTTTATTATTAATGAAGATCTCCACTTTCTTCGATGCCTCGCCACTATTCAGCCGAACGGCCAACGCTTCACGGGCGGCCGGCACGCGCAACAGACCCTTGGAAGCACGATACATTTCTTCGGAACTTTCTGCCCTGAAAATTACACATGAAATTTTTGTTTATTCTAATTTCATGAGGAAACTTTCAATGAACTGCCATGCAAAAATTTTGGGATTTGGGGATGCTTTTTGAATTGCTCAATATATGAAAATCTGGGTCTGGTTACCGAGTATAGCTGGCCTAATTAAAACTTTTAAATTCTATTTATTAATTTTTTTAATTCAAGAAGTGAAGAACAATTTGGAAAAATTAAGATGCGATGCACGTAAAAGTCAGCCAAAATTTGGACCAAAATGAAAATTTGAAAAAAATTAGATTTGGATACAAAACGATTCACTTGACTCCCGTGAACTCAAAAATGTCCTTGCTTCACGTTAAAACCACGTAAACAGGCCAAAATTCGCATCATTAAATGGTGCACCCTAATTTCCCTATACAAATTAGGCAAAACTTTAAGACCGATTTTCTCATGTACTTCCGAAAAGATCGGAAAACCAAACACCTCAGGTTGAAGCTGAGAATTTTCTCTACAAAACCTGTCCAACTAGCCAATGCAATTTCGACTTTTTTTTCAACTACCGTAATCCCAATCAAAACTTTTTTTTCAACTACCGTAATCCCTGTGTCGTCATAAACGAAACATTAGGTTTTGCCATAAAAATTGGTTCCGTGTGGATCATCAGAAAACAATTATTTTTATAGTCGATGATGAATTACTGACTGTTCCACGAAAAACGCGCGAAAAACTCTAATTTGATGTTTCACACTGAACTCCGCTGTCGATGCAGCACTGGCATTCGACGAAATGTTCGTTTCTCCTAATTGGTTTTCGAGCTGTACTGGACCAATTTTTAAAAAGTTAACACCAATTGAAAGAGAAAATTATTCTCTTTCGTTTGCACAAAATTTTTTCTGAAAACAGCCCAAATCACAGAATTGCGAATAAAAACTAATTTTGGGTCGACTTACATTTTTTCATCGACAAACTAAAGCACGGTAAATCATTAGGATGTTTATCGAGAATTCACGCACCTCTTTGGAACAGTAATTCATTATCGACTATACTGCAAAACTACTAAAATATGATTCTGTCCAATAAAAGTAATCCGAGGTGGGCCGCTGGGGGGGGGAGGGGGTTCCCCCACTTGTCAGGGTCGGCGTGCAGCCTACCCCCTCCCCCTAGACAAAAATCTAGGTTGCCTACCCCATCCCCCCCCCCGCGACTCGAAATTTTTGAGAAAATCGGCTTCAAAACCTCGATTTTGAAACTCATTTTTCAAAAAGTTTTGGCTGTGAAATTTTTTTTTCGAACAAACACGTTTTCTGGGTCATTTTTCTTGGTTAAAACCTGTAAAAACCGGTTCATGTAATGTTCATACTTCATAATAAAAGATTTTTTTAGCAAAAACGGGCTTTTTTGCGAAATTTTTTTTCTACCCCCCCCCCCCCCCCCTTCTCTTACCCGGCTTCACTCTCCCCCACTTTTCGGACTGGGCGGATAGGATGGGATTTTCTGTCGAGTCAAAATTTAGTATTTTTGTAGTAAAAATATTTGTTTTCTGATGATCCACACGGAACTAATTTTTGATGGCAAAACCTAAGGTTTCGTTAATGACTGCACAGGGATTACGGTAGTTGAAAAATAATTGTTGTTTGGGATTACGGTAGTTGAAAAAAAAGTCGAAATTGCATTGGCTTGTTAGACAGATTTTGTAGAGAAAATTCTCAGCTTCAACCTGAGGTGTTTGGTTTTCCGATCTTTTCGGAAGTACATGAGAAAATCGGTCTTAAAGTTTTGCCTAATTTGTATAGGGAGATTAGGGTGCACCATTTAGTGATGCGAATTTTGGCCTGTTTACGTGGTTTTAACGTGAAGCAAGGACATTTTCGAGTTCACGGGAGTCAAGTGAGTCGTTTTGTATCCAAATCTAATTTTTTTCAAATTTTCATTTTGTCCCAATTTTCATGATGTTTTGGTCGTCGCTTACGTGCATCGCATCTTAAAAATTAATTAATCCGGTTGGACGCTGGCCCGTTGGACGCCAAAATTAGAAAATACTATTTCAGCAAACAGAAGTTGTCAGTTTGTAAGCTTTTTCTGCTTCATCAATAACACTGGATTGGCTCGTGGACTCCAGCTTTTTTCATGGCTTTATCAAGTTTTTATCGTCAAAAATTACCTCTAAGGAGCTGTTACAACCTGTTCATTAAATTTCAAGTGCAATGCTCCCCCGGTTGACGAGCCAAACCTCCCAAGAGAGGGGAATTTCCCAAAAGTCGGGGGAATTGGCAAAAAAACAAGTCATTTTACCTACACCTTAGGGAGCAGATTCTACTTTTCTGAACTGCCAAAAGGGGGGAATTCCTATTTTAACCCCCATATCGTCCGCTGGTGCAATGCTCTGATGTTGGCCCGTTGGACGTGCACGGGGCCGTTGTCTCCGTGTCAAGCTAAATAAATTCAATCCGAAAATGCAATGCAAATTCAAATTTAGTTTCGAAATCAAAAGTCACTCACTCTTTCACTCACTCATACTCAATCACTCACTCACTCAAAGTCGCCAACGGACGCATTCGCTTTGTGAGTCAAGGAGTGACGGACTCATTCGCTCAGTGAGTCAAGGAGTGACGGACTCATTCGCTCTGTGAGTCAAAGAGTGACGGACTCTTAGCTCTGTGAGTCAAGGAGTGAATGAGTGCGTGAGTGAGTGAGTCGCTGACTGCTGGCTCTTTTGTCGTAGTTTATAGACACTTTGTTTGCAGGATATCAATTAATAATCGCTGTAGCCAGGAAAAATCACTGTAACCGTGCAGTGGCTTATTTCCTAAATGTTATCAACGATTTTTGGCTTTTTAATGCATCTTATTTTGTTTTATAAAATAAGTAACGAAAACAATTTTTCGCCCTGCTTTTGGTGAACGCTCAGCCGGTCAAAACGTTTTTTTTTCGCACCATGGGTAGAAGAAGCAAACAGTCTGTCCATCAACTATTCTGTGAGTCAGTCAGATAGTCATCCAGTCAGTCAGTCAGTCAGTCATTTAGTCAGTCAGTTAGTCAGAATTTCATTCATTCGGTCAGACAACCAGCCAGTCGGTGAGTCTAGGCAGTCAATGCAGTCAATCAGTGAAGTTGTAATTCTGTCAATCAAGCAGTCTGTTCATGTACTGTTATGTGAGTTAGACTGTCAGTCAGTCAGTCAGTCAGTCAGTCAGTCAGTCACTCAGCCAGTCATTCATTCAGTCAGTCAGTCAGTCAGTCGTTCCGTAATGTTGGAGCAGTAAAGGAACAAAAGACAGACAAACTAACGAAAACCACATTGCAACTCAGATGACTGCTAATGGTTCACGTTTCAATCAGAGTATTCTTGTTTTTCGAACGCAGGTGGCTAACCTGTACTCGACTTTTGGGGTAACGACAACCACTGTCATTAGTTTTAATGGTTTCCAAGTTTCGTTTCACGCTACTCATGGGATATAAGTTTTCGAAAAGATGCTTTTCAAGTAGCTAATGAGAAACTCTAGTCGAATGGTATGGTATAGTGCTGACAAACTTCTATTAGAAAAGTTTGTTTGTAACATTTTGTCTTGCACAAATGCGAATTTTGGATCCACACAAAATCTGCTTCGAAAATGGTTGTTTTCAAAGTGAATTATGTTTTAGGAAGTTCGAAACTTCCTTGGGTTCATGAAACATCAATTTACTGTATGAATATTTTGATTTTATCTTATTTATAATTTTTAAAGCTAAAAATAGTTTTCATAGCGAAAAACTAGAAAAGTAGTAAAAACCAACGTGGCTCTTCATTAAATGTATGTTTTATAGTCCCAATGTGAGCTTAGAAGCACTTAAAGTTTATTTTATCTTCAAAACAATCATTTTCGAGGTGGTTTTTGTGTTGATCCATAATTCGCATTTGTGCAGGACAAAATGTTACAAACAACATTTTCTAATAGAAGTTTGTCAGCACTATAACGACAGCCAATGAAACGGGTTGTCGGAATTTTATTCATCTTTCACATAGTTTATTAGTAATTAAAAAGTGTTGCATCCTAGTTGGGCGTATGAGCCGTAGAAGGAGAGCATATTGACTAAATGTAAAAAAACACCACCATTCGTTTTTAGCTATACGCCCTGTCTTTCTGTACTAATTATAAAGGCAAGTTCGAAATCGAACCAAGACCATCGGCATGCGAGGCCGGCGCCTTAACCACTTAACAAGGGAAGCTACCGTTAGCCAAATGTGTTGAATTCGCAACTATTTTAGTGTCCAACTGACTGATGATGAAATATGTATTGTTGTGACGGAGAATTCTTCTATTTTTACTTTGATTTTAAGTGAATCATGTTGTGGTTAAATAGTGAAGTTTCAGTATCAGTCGTTTTGTTTGGATAAACAACATGCGTTATGATCAGTGAATCTCATCACTTAGGCATGAACAAAACCACGGTTCCAATAACCATCGTTTCTTGTTATTAACGACTGTTGTTGTTGTTGTTGTTGTGTTGTTGTTGTTGTTGTTGTTGTGTGTTGTTGTTGTGTTGTTGTTGTTGTTGTTGTTGTTGTTGTTGTTGTTGTTGTTGTGTTGTTGTTGTTGTTGTTGTTGTTGTTGTTGTTGTTGTTGTTGTTGTTGTTGTTGTTGTTGTTGTTGTTGTGTTGTTGTGTTGTTGTTGTTGTTGTTGTTGTTGTTGTTGTGTTGTTGTTGTTGTTGTTGTTGTTGTTGTTGTTGTTGTTGTTGTGTTGTTGTGTTGTTGTTGTTGTTGTTGTTGTTGTTGTTGTTGTGGTTGTTGTTGTTGTGTTGTTGTTGTTGTTGTTGTTGTTGTGTTGTTGTAGTTGTTGTTGTTGTTGTTGTTGTTGTTGTGTTGTTGTTGTTGTTGTGTTGTTGTTGTTGTTGTTGTTGTTGTTGTTGTTGTTGTTGTTGTTGTTGTTGTTGTTGTTGTTGTTGTGTTGTTGTTGTTGTTGTTGTTGTTGTTGTTGTTGTTGTTGTTGTGTTGTTGTTGTTGTGTTGTTGTTGTTGTTGTTGTTGGTTGTTGTTGATGTTGTTGTTGTTGTTGTTGGTGGTTGTTGTGTTGTGTGTTGTTGTTGTTGTTGTGTTGTGTGTTGTTGTTGTTGATGTTGTTGTTGTTGTGTTGTTAAATCAAATCGCATCATACATAGTGTAGCCGACGGCGTTTACACGCTGACTAGCATTCGCAAACCAGTGGATTAAACAGATTTTGTCTTTTGGCTGTAGGTGAATGCATGACAGACAGGAGAGAGGCGGCATCTTGAACAACTCACTGACTGACTCACTTGTTCACTCACCTCAGTCTCACTCACTTACTCACTCAATCACTCACTCACTCACTCACTCACTCACTCACTCACTCACTCACTCACTCACTCACTCACTCACTCACTCATCACTCACTCACTCACTCACTCACTCACTCACTCACTCACTCACTCACCTCACTCACTCACTCACTCATCCCTCCACTCACTCACTCACTCACTCACTCACTCACTCACTCACTCACTCACTCACTCACTCACTTACAATCAACCTTGCAGTGCATTGGAGCAGTTCAATCCCGTTATGTTCCTCATTGACACAAAGACTAGTCGGTTTAGTATTTGTCGCAGTAACCGTATGGAATCCACTGGCTGCTGAAAAGTTACTCACTCACTCACTCACTCACTCACTCACTCACTCACTCACTCACTCACTCACGCACTCACTCACTCACTCACTCACTCGCTCACTCACTCACTCACTCACTCACTCGCTCACTCACTCACTCACTCACTCACTCATCATCACTCACTCACTCACTCACTCACTCACTCACTCACTCACTCACTCACTCACTCACTCACTCACTCACTCACTCACTCACTCACTCACTCACTCACTCCTACTCACTCACTCATCACTCACTCACTCACTCATCACTCACTCACTCATCACTCACGTCACTCACTCACTCACTCACTCACTCGCTCACTCACCTCACTCACTCTCTCACTTCACTCACTCACTCACTCACTCACTCACTCACTCACTCACTCACTTCACTCACTCACTCACTCACTCACTCACTCACTCACTCGCTCACTCACTCACTCGCTCCACTCACTCACTCACTCACTCACCTCACTCACTCACCCTCACTCACTCACTCACTCACCTCAATCATTCACTCACTCACTCACGTACGAACGCACTCACTCACTAACGATATTCACACCAATAATGAAGGATGGCTGCACTATCATACCCTTTTAACATTCGTTCGTAAGAAC
>OZ038448.1:24359059-24396865 GCA_964036265.1 Daptonema setosum | reverse complement strand
GTTTAGCCCTAGAGCCGACAGCGAGCGCTCGGGCGCCCCTGATCGTTATTATATGTTTTATAATCCGTATCTTTTCTTGGTAATTTTATTATTATTTTAATTTTTTTTATTTTTTCTATTGTTATAAACAACCGAATTACCGATTGATTGTACAGTTACATTTCATTCAGTATTCGACAGCTGTGCGCAAGAAAGTTTTTCGTTCATATGAAACAAACTTTAGTAACCATACACTAAAGGGTGAAACAAAATGTCAGTAAATTTGCAGAAAATACAGAGATTTCGCTTTTTTCACAAATATTTTATACAATATGAATGGCATTTAATGTGTTTTTATAGACAATGTAAAACAAGATGAAATTAATAATAAGAGTTATGTAGCCGTGAATAGTCCCGCTGTAGTTCCTTCTTCTTCTTCATTCTCTTCTTCATCTTTATTTTTAATATATTCAATCACTGTGTTGTTGTGTTTCTGGATCACTCGTTTAATCAGATATTTTCGTCGGTCCCATGCAGCGTCAACTGCTTCGCCATGTTTGAAATCTTCTTGCTCGAATTTGTCGATAGCTTCATCTATGCTCTGGTAATCATCATCGTTCTCCATGGCGCGGATGAATTTGAATCGTTCTTCGACATAATCCTTCATGTGTCCCACAAACTCACTTAGATATGGTTTCTATATCGATATTTTTATGCCTTGGTGTGCCGCTTGTGCGCCTTGACTCAGTTTCTTCGCACGCGTGTTGAATTACTTCTTCCCATGGATCTTCATGTTCGCTTTCATCGTCATCATCCTTGTTTGAATCACTGCCATCTTTGGAGTTATCATCGTCATCTTCTTCATCTGACTGTGCTTCCTCATTTTTTTCATCGTCATCAGAAAACAGGTTTTCATTCTCTTCATCAACAGTCTCCATTTTGTCTTCATTAGCTGAATCATCATAGTCCATCTTGTGAAACATTTTTTCATGCCGCAGCCTGTTAGATTTGGTGGAGAAAACCCTGCTGCAGTTTCGACACTGAGACATTGTGGAAATGAAATGTATGGAAATGTGTTACCCTTATATACTGTCGAGTGAGCCATGAAACTCACAAAAGAGTCAATGTAAATCACAAAAGAGTCAATGAGAATCCCAAAAGATTCCATGAAAATCACATAAGAGTCATTGTAAATCACATAAGATTAATTGTTAATCCCAAAAGATTCATTTTTAATCTCAAAAGATTCATTGTTAATCACAAAGGATTCATTGTTAATCACAAAAGAGTCACTGTAAATCCCATTAGATTCAATGTAAAACACAATAGATTCAATTTCAATCACAAAGGAGCCAATGAAAATCCTAAAAGATTCCATAAAAATCACATAAGAGTCAATGTAAATCACATTAGATTCATTGTTAATCACATAGGATTCATTGTTAATCACAAAGGATTCATTGTTAATCACAAAAGAGTCACTGTAAATCCCATTAGATTCAATGTAAAACACAATAGATTCAGTTTCAATCACATTAGATTCATTGTTAATCACATAGGATTCATTGTTAATCCCAAAAGATTCCATAAAAATCACAGTGGCGGCCCATTAAACGTTTTCGATCATTATAATCAAGGGGACAGTGTTTTTTGAAGCATATGGTGCTCATTGGTTTATCATAGAAACAAAAAATGTGAATAAACTCCATTCCTCAGGTAAATTCCCTCTTCTCACACGCCCCTGTCGAAAAAACATGTCTTAAAATGTTACAAATAACGGGGTCAAACACGGCATATAATCGCGTTGAGGAGAGAGATCAGGCTATCGCTCGGTCACTTAAAGACACATATCAACAGATGCGTGTTCACGGGCGCATTCATAATGGGGTTGCGTGCGGCAAATTTAAAAATTGATTAATTATTTCAAAGTTAACATAAGATGTTATAATATTTTCAGAAAAATTATGCTGATAAAATCCGTCTTTCTCACACGCCCCTGACGAAAACAAGCATATCACACGTTTTGGTGCATATCCCTCGTTCACAATGGCACGCGAACAGACGCGTGCCCATGTCAGTTCACAATGGGGTTGCGGCAAATTCAAAAAAATTGAGGTGAAAAATTATTGTTGTGATAATGTCATTGAATTTGATAAGATAAAATGAAAAGTAAAAAAAACACTAACTTCATAAAGTTAATTCCCCTCTTCTCACACGCCCCTGTCGAAAACAAGCATATCACACGTTTGCATCCACAAGACACGTACGGTCATTAGATGGATGCATTCATAATGGAGTTGCGTTCGACAAATTTGGAAATTTTCAGAAAAAGTATTATAAAAATACTCAGTGAGAAAAAAAAAACGAAAATAAAAAAAAATTTAAATTAAAAAAAAAAATGCACACAATGAACGCAACCGTTGCACCATTGAACCAGCTGTACACCAAGTGGCGGATTTTTGCTTAGAGAATTCCCTTAGGCTTAAATAATTACCCTTTCCTTAGGCTTAGGCTTAGGTTTAGGCTTAGGCTTAGAGAAATGTCCCTGAATTAGAGAATACTTCATTTAGGCTTAGGCTTAGGCTTAGGCTTAGGCTTAGAGAAGTACCCTATTTCATTTAGGCTTAGGCTTAGGAGGGGGTGGAAGGGGAGGAGGAGCAGGGGTCTGAGGTAACCGACTATTATATTATACCACCAACCCTGGTAGACGAGCTAATCCTCCAAAGGGAGGGGAATTTCACCAAAGAGGGGGGAATTGGCAGAAAATAGGTAATTTTACCTACACCTTAGGGAACAAATTCTACTTTTCAAATTTGCCAAAGAGGGGGGAATTCCACTTTTCCCACCCCTTCTCGTCCGCTAGTGCCACCAACCCTGGTAGACGACCACGGCGTCCTTGTGGAGCATGTCCCTGGTCACTACGCCCTCATCCGCGCCCAGCAGGAACAACAGCTTCGGTTTCTGCTTCAGATTACGGATCGCGTCCACACCCGGTTCATAGCCGATATCGAGAGCAGCTACCTGGAATCACGGGTAACTAAGGTTGCATTATATAAAAAAATCATAAATAAAAACAGGTTTTTCCTTCAAAAAATCTTATCCTAAACCAGTGCGTTTTGAATGTGAGGAAATTAACCAAAAATAATGATAATGACGAAAAATCACACTAATAATAGCATAAAAAAGTATTATACAAGTGTAATTATAATATTAAATAATAGTTAATTTAGACATTCCCCTTAACTTAATTACCTGTGAGGCGACGCGATGCAGAACGTTGACGATGCGCCAGTCCTTGTCGGCGCCTAAAATGAATAAACTATTATAGCTTGGTCACGGTTTCTTGCTATTAAACGTTTAATTTGCGGGTCGGTTACGCACGTATGCAATGAATTAATCGCAATTTTTGTATGTTGTCTAAATGTAAAGTGGAAAAGACTACAATTTAATAAATTTTGAATTCAATTTGCGCGCCAAAAACTTGTGTGACTAACAAGGAACCCTGGATAGGCTATACTGCACTGCTGCTGATATAGTAGGTGCATGTGCATGACAATGGTTAATAAAAAGTTATGCAGTAGCCCAAATATTTTACATTAAAATCAAGATATTAGAATGTTTCAAGTACACAAGAAGTTCAACTCGGAAGTCAGTTCACTCAATAATCGATGTGTTATTAGCGAACGCTCATTACTAAAAACCTACAACCCTTTATTTAAATCAAATTTATTCACGGTATCTGTTAGAATGCGTTCAGTTGGAATTTGTAACTTGGTTTCCTGTTAACTGCTCAAAAACCAAGTATCCGAAAATATTACGCCGGGTTCGAAAACCTCTGAAAAGTTTCTTATCATAACAATTTTAAATTACAAAATGTAGCAGGCCTGTACTAACCAACGACCAGGGATGTTCCGCCACCGAAATGGTGAAACAAAGTCATTGGCATAAACGACCTGCGATTTTCTAGCGAACTCCGACGAGGTAAGTGTTCTAATAATCTTGAGAACATTCACCAAGTGGGGCGCGAATTCGCATAAACTGGGACTTGCAAAAAGGACTTATAGTGTGCGTGAAACGTGAACCGATTTCTAGCAACTGTGCTGGCAAATCCAGTTTTATCATCATAACACTTTCATTAAATTTCTTATTTTTCAAGATGCCTGTCTTCGAAGTCGAGTTATAACTTTTTTTCGGAACTTTCCGTGACATTCCGAACGTTTAGCGAAGAAAAAATTCTGAAAAAAATATTCTTCAACTATCAAGGAACCCTCCCCAATTTCACAAGATTTTGTTATCGGGACCCGAACCCGTCCCCCTTCGCTTGTGAATCGGCAATCTTAACCACTCGGCTACCAACCCTGAGCGCGCAGTCGGGTGGCCAACTTCTGCACGGTGGCCAAGAGCTGGGCGCCGGATTTGCCCTGCAACGCCGAAGTGCCAATAACGACCATCGGCCGTTTGCTCTGGTCGATTTTCTGCAAATATTAATTTTCTGCAAATAGTACTTATAGATTTCGTGAAACGTGAACGAAATTTTGGAAGCATGAATCATTCGAATTTTTCACGATATAAAACTTGGTACTGCATTGTAAACAAATGATTTAACGATAATTATTCTGTTTTAATACAACTTTGTAGCCTGTCTAGTCTAGTGCGTAGGGCGCCGGCCTCGAAAACCGGCGGTCCTAAGTTCGAAACCTGACTTGAGACACAGATCCTGAGGATCCTTGCTCTGGGGTTTCTGCCATTGCCCGTCAGTTTATTCAACTCTCTGGCCACTACGAAAACACCATTCTGATATGGTATTAGTGTGCCTTATGGTTTCTTCAGTTAATGGAGAAATGCATAAAAAAAACTCATCAGTTTCATCGGCTCTGGCAGTACTATATTACGAGTTAATGAAAGATTTCACGGGGAGTTCACACAAAGTACCCCAGACTTCATGAATTTTTTTGAAACATTTCTGTTGAAATCATATTTTTTCCCGAAAGGGCAAGAACAACCTAAAATAGATCATGTCTTGATGTACAGAGCGGAACGAACGAAAGTTAGTCAGGTAGGTGAACTAAAGTTGAAAAACTAGATAAAGTAAAAAGTGAAAAATTATTTTTAACTACAACAACAACAGCAACAAATCAAGGTGATTGCAACCTTATTCCAAGCGTGTTTGCCCTCGGCCAACTGCGACAGAACATCGGCATTCTCACCCAGATGATCGTGATCGTAGGTCAGATCCACCTTACTACCGATCATACCGACTTCCGTGCCGTACGCCAGGAAACTATAAAATATTAATAATTTTAAAATTATTATTGAGACTCGTGACTCGATCAAAACACATTAGTACCATATCAGAATGGTGTTCTCATAAGGACCAATTAGATGAACAAACTGGTGAGCATTAGGAGAAATTGTTATTGAGCAGTTGTTATCCCATCATAGCGAAGTTGGATACCAAATCACAATTAGTAGAATAAAAGTCATCAGATTTACGTATGACAATCACTGATCATCAGCAACGTTCTTGAATGCGCTGTGTCTCAACCAGGGGCTCGGACCAGTGACGGAAAGGGAAGCGACACTAGTACATGTCACTTCTCTTGTCAAGTGGTTAAGACGCCAGCCTCGCATGCCGATGGTCCTGGTTCGAGCCCCGGGTTGAGACACAGCGCAATCAATAACGTTGTTGATGATCAGTGATTGTCATTTGTAAATCGGATGACCGTTATTTCACTATTTGTGACTTGGTATCCTACTTTGCTATTATGGCATAACAACTGAACAAATTTGATTTTGATTTGAACGCGCCAGCCTATCTATGTGTGTCAAGTCAGGTTTCGAACCTGGACGACTAGTTTCCTAGACTGCCGCACTGGACACTAGAATAGACAGGCAACTTTTAAGTTTACTTGATTTGATTATTCTATTACATTTCTTTTCCGCTGCTTTTACCTAGTGATCACTAACGAACGAAACGAAACGAAACGAAATTTTTGAGTTTCGTTTCGATTGATTCGAAACGAAAATTCCGTGTTTCGTTTCGTTAGCTACCGAAACGAAGAAAGTTTCGTTAAGGGTTTCGATAAGGTTTAATAAACTATTTTATTCTTACAACCGAACCTCCATAGACACATGAGACGTATAGCTCACGTTTCATAGACACTTCCATTATATAAAACATTAGTCGGTGAGTCAGCGAGTGAGTGAGTGAGTGAGTGTGAGTGAGTGAGTGAGTAAGTGAGTGAGTGAGTGAGTAAGTGAGTAAGTGAGTGAGTGAGTGAGTGAGTAAGTGAGTGAGTAAGTGAGTGAGTAAGTGAGTGAGTGAGTGAGTGAGTGAGTAAGTGAGTGAGTAAGTGAGTAAGTGAGTTAGTAAGTGAGTAAGTGAGTGAGTTAGTAAGTGAGTGAGTAAGTGAGTGAGTGAGTAAGTGAGTGTGAGTGAGTTAGTAAGTGAGTGTGAGTGAGTTAGTAAGTGAGTGAGTAAGTGAGTGAGTGAGTGAGTGAGTGAGTGAGTAAGTGAGTGAGTGAGTGAGTGAGTGAGTAAGTGAGTGAGTGAGTAAGTGAGTAAGTGAGTGAGTAAGTGAGTGAGTAAGTGAATGGTCAGATAGGTTGTTCAAAGTTACTGAAAACCCACAAATCGAATCGAAACTCTTATCGAAATTTTTCGTTTCGGTAGCAATCGAAACGAAACTTATGGAATTTCGTTTCGAGAATATCGAAACGAAGTAACATATTTCGGGAGGAAGGTTCGTTTCGGAAGTTTCGATAAGGTTCGTTTCGTTAGTGATCACTACTTTTACCTACCGTTCATTAAGTAAATCTCCTGATGACTTGAATTCAATCAACCGGTGGAACATTTTTGTGAACAACAACAAATGTCAAAGGGTATCAGTAAACAATGAAACCGAGAGAATGACGGCTAAATTAGCAAGACGCGAGGCGAGAGTGAAGCCGAAACCAAACCGGACAATAAAACTGATGAGATGACGGACATAAAATATCTGATGAAATCGTTGCCTGTCTAGTCTAGTGCGTAGGACGCCAGCCTCAAAAACCGGCGTTCCTAAGTTCGAAACCTGACGCGTTGCTCTGGGGTTTCTGCCATTGCCCGTCAGTTTATTCAACTCTCCGGCCACTACGAAAACACCTTTCTGATATGGTACTAGTGTGCTTCAAATAATGGAAAATCTAAGTAAACGAAAAAAAATTATCTGCAATTAGGCTGGCCGCTGGACAACCATTTCCTAGGAGAATTCAGAGAAAATTTCATACAATAAATGCACCGCACCCTTAATGTAAAAACTAAAGAAAAAATGTGGCAAACCTCTTGCGGATGCGGGCGTTGAAAAGCGGCGCTTCGTAGCGGGGATTCGTACCGATCAGAAGGACGAGGTCGGCATCCTCCACACCAGCAATACGATCGTTCATTATGTAGTTGGAGCTGAAACGTGAACTATTTAATTTTTGTACTCATTAGTCAAGCTGATCACAGTTGAACTAATTTAATTTTTTTTTCTGAAACAAGCATGACTTATAAGAATGGTGAACTGAAACTTTAATCTTCATATTTTGTGACGATTCTTGAGCGAATGGCGATACGAAATGAGAACCAAAAAAAAGGTGAGCAAAATTTTTGAAATCTCATTCACGTTTCACAATTGGTATAAATGGGAAATAAGAACAATGAGCAGTTAATCAAATTTAACATCTTAGGGTTATCTCAAAAACAAACAAAAAATATAATTAAAAAAAAAAAACAAAAAAAAACAAAAAAAAATAAAAAAAAATAATAATAATAAAATAAAATAAAAACAAACAAAAAATATAATAAAAACCAATCATTCAAATGAACTTACCGCAAGTCCGTACCGCTCGCGGCCAGCGGGAACGTTTCTTCGGTGCACAGCGTGTCCACGTTCAGTCGATTCAGAAAGTCCTTCAGAGCGACCAGACTTTCTAGAAAAACAAAACCATTTCTTGACGTTCAAACAACATGAACAAGATTGAATGAAACTTCGCATAGTCAGAAAATAAAATTAAAATGAGTGAGCTTTCATTGAGGAAACATTTCAGAGAGAAAAAAGAAAGTAAAAGGGTCATTAAACTGTAAAACACTTCATCGAAGAAAAGTCTTCCGAAACAAAATGGTTTAACTCGAATGTTTCACCGACTAATGACCATTTCACTTTATATTTTACTTTAGTTCCAACTTTCAACTCTGTAAGCGCCCAAGCCCGAACCAAATTTTTTATTGATAAAATAAAAAATCTCTCATGGAATTTTTTGCAATAATAATAAAGTTAGATTAAGAGCATATTTAAATTGAATTATAATTATATTACGAACATTACCAGAAATAAATTTATAATAATAATATACCAACCGGCATCACAAAGACATGTATAATTATGAATAAATAATTATGAATAAATAATTATAAATAAATAACTATAAATTAATAAATAAAAAATTATAAATAATTTTATATAAATAATTATAACTAAATAATTATGAATTAATAATTATGAACCAACCGGCATCGCAAAGACCACCGGCAACGGCGGCAATCTGATCCGGAGGGGTGGCGCGGAACTTCTGTGCCACCATGTAAAGCGCCTGCTCCCAATCGGTCACGCGTAGAACACCCTGTAATGAATAATGTAACACCCTGTAATGAAATCAATAAAAAAATATAACACCCTGTAATGATATCAATGAAAAAATATAACACTCACTAATGATTTTAATAATAAAAATATAAATCAACAAAATTAAAAATTTACGAATATGTTTTTATGCACTTTATTCTGACAGAAAATCGTACGGTTAGGACGAATACCCTGTAATGAATACAGACAAATGAAAAACTCATCGAAACTTTCAATCTTTCTTCATTGAACTTTCAGTCAAATGTTATATTCGCCAATCAATAGATATACCGCACATCGAGTCATGAGTTTGCACAGTTGTTGAATCCAAAATGAATAAAAAAACCAAAATACATGAGAAAACTAATGGATAACCTATTATCACTTCATAAAGGACCTAGATAGAGACTAACAGTAAAAAGTATAGGTAAAAGTACAAGTTTTATTCGTGGTCGGATAATGAATGATCTCAATTTAGTACAATTAAGTGAAACAGGACCAGAGTAAGAAAATGACCTCAATTTAGTACAATTAAGTGAAACAGGACCCAAGTAAGAAAATGACCTCAATTTAGTACAATTCTGTGACACCGGACCAGAGTATGAAAATAACCTCAATTTAGTAAAAGTATGTGAAACAGGACAAGAGTAAGAAAATGACCTCAATTTAGTACAATTCTGTGAAACCGGACCAGAGTAAGAAAATGACTCCAATTTAGTACAATTCTGTGAAACTGGACCAGAGTAAGAAAATGACTTCAATTTAGTACAATTAAAGTGAAACAGGACCAGAGTAAGAAAAGTACCTCAATTCATTACAATTAAGTGAAACCGGACCAGAGTAAGAAAATTATCTCAATTTAGTACAATTCTGTGAAACTGGACCAGAGTAAGAAAATTACATCAATCAATTTAGTACAATTCTGTGAAACCGGACCAGAGTAAGGAAATGGTCTCAATTTAGTACAATTAAGTGAAACAGGACCCAAGTAAGAAAATGACCTCAATTTAGTACAATTCTCCGAAAACGGACCAGAGTAAGAAAATGACCTCAATTTAGTACAATTAAGTGAAACAGGACCAGAGTAAGAAAATTTTGCAAATAAAAAGCAAAAAAATAAACTAAAACCAGAAAAACGTATATAATAATTAACCTCATTATCTTTGACCATGGGCGTAAGAAGTCGTTGGGCCTTCAGACCATCACAAGCGAATCGTGTTTTGTCACTGATCCACTCCTCATTGATATCCTGTAAAATAAATTGACTGGCTAAAATAATGATGACTGACTGACATAGTGACAGACAGAGAAAACTACTCGTTGGATGTCTGCCTAACTGACAGATACAGGCTGACTGACATGCAACTTTTTTTAATTCAATGTCCATCAAATTATCATACCCGAATTAGACATAAATGATTCACTGTCATCTGCGGTATTGTCTATACCCCAATAAGGATTTTGAAAAACCATCTTTATAACATTCTTTAGGACCACTAAATTGCGGCCATTTTGAATTGAAACTGAGAGAAAAAGAAAAACGCTGTCCAGTATTTTTATTTGTCCAAACCTGATCGCACACATACGAAATTTTTTTTAATTTTTTACTTGGACTTTTCTATTAACTGAAGCCATAAGGCACACTCTAATACCATATCAGAATAGTGTTTTCGTAGTGGCCAGAGAGTTGAATAAACTGACGGGCAATGGCAGAAACCCCAGAGCAACGCGTCAGGATCTGTGTCTCAAGTCAGGTTTCGAACTTAGGACCGCCGGGTTTCGAGGCCGGCGCCTTACGCACTAGACTAGACAGGCGACATATACCAACCTCGTTCAACCGCGGCAGTACCCTCAACAGTTCGCCCGTTCGGTGACTGATCACGATGTTCGACCCGAGTGCATCCATCACATCAACCGTCTCCGTCTTGCGCGTTTCCCACGGACGCGCCAGGAAACTGAAAAAGTTAATTTCATTTTGGATTGGAACAAATAGTTTTTACTGTGTTGTGGAAATATGTATCATTTATTACTTTATTGATGTTTTCATATTTACTGACAAATTTACACAAAATTACTGTGGTACAACAACTCCCATAGCGTATAACCTTGAATTGAAGCATTTCCCTGAAGTTATTCCACAGTGCGAAAACATTTATATAGGTTGCAGGTATATACTTGACCAATATAACATACTGATGACCGACGACAAAAAAAAGTCAACAAAAAAAATTCTAGTTTGTTCTCATGGGGCCTGATGACTTCAAATTTCATGTTTTGGTGGCCGTTTTCAGGCCAGTTATTTTTAGTTGCGGGTCGGCATAAACCTGTACGGTTTGCTGGTCAACGCACCCATCTGACACAGTCGATCACATTACCCGATCGTTCATAGTTGAACAGTTGCGATACATAAGTACCGATTTTCATTTCACACTTGACTCACTGGGCGAGTCGAACACCTGTCCTCTCGGATGCGAACCCAACAACTTAACCAATCAGCTAACCAGCCTTCCTCAACATACATAAAAATCTCGTATATTAACCTGTACGGTTTGCTGGTTACCGCACCAAGGGAACGGGACACAAATCGATCACGTTACCCGATAGTACAGAGTTAAACAGTTGCGATACATAAGTACCGATTTTCATTTCACACTTGACTCACTGGGCGAGTCGAACCCCGGCCCTCTCGGATGCGAACCCAACAACTTAACCAATCAGCTAACCAGCCTTCCTCAACAAACACAAAAATCTCGTATATTAACCTGTACGGTTTGCTTGTCAACGCACCCACAGGGCACAAGTCGATCACATTACCCGATAGCTCCGAGTTGAACAGCTGCGATACATACGTCCCGATCTGCATGTCATTACCGCGACCCGTGCTGCCCATCACCGGCACGCCAGCCACATCGGCAGCGAACCGGATGCAACTGGAATAAAAAAATGTAAATATGAATATTAATAATAATGAATCGAAAAGAAGTTTTTTTTTTCTAAAATAATTTTTTATTAAATTAATTAATTAATTTTTTTATGAATAACTCACCGTGTGCAATGAATACAACGGGTCATGATCGTCTTTACCAACGGGCCAATGTCTTTGTCCTCGACGGCACTGGAAGGCAATTAAGAAAATGTAAATTAAAAAAATTATTTTGTAGAATATCAAATATTTTATCAAAATGGAATAAAAATTATTTCAGTCCTGGAAATGTTTCTTCATAAATATCAAAGGATTTCTCTCGCTATCAACTTTTTTTCTACCCTAGAGGCGCACCCCTATCTCATAAACACTATTCACGGTTTTATTGTACAGACGAATAACCTTGAATAAAAAAAAAACAAACTTAATATATTAACACAAAAAATATTAATATATTTAAAAAAAATAAAATAAAAACTTAATTATGATACTAAAAATAAATAACTAACCGTTTGCCGGCGAATTCGGTCTCAGTAAATCGCGATCGATCCGAACCATAGGCCATCGACTGGTCCTGCAGATCGCACTCACCACCTAAAAAACATTTATGAAAAAAATCCCATATTTAAAAAATTTATTAAAAATTGTTTGCAGTTTAGGAGTTTTGAAGAGTATCTACAAAATAGGCTGGAAAATATTTAATTCATACTTTTTTTTATTTAAGTCATATTTGAAAAATATTTAATTCCCTATTGATTAGCAGTTCGGAAATTTTAAGAGTATCCACAAAACAGACGCTTCTCATTGATATTCAAAGCGACACGTAGCGCGCCTTACAGTATAATCAATGTTTTTTTATTCCTCCGCAGTTTTCTTGAACAGAACTTGAAAAACTCGTGAAAAAACGTCGAAAAACTTTTCACACACGACAAAAATTTTGAAAACATTCGAATGGCGCAATATGCAATGTTGTGCAACTTGATTAAAAAATTACTTAATCACGCTACAGTGACTCCAAATCCAAAAGCAGCCTCAAGTTTTCTGAACAAATTGACGATTTTAAGGAAACAGAAAAGAAAATAAATGTTATAAAACACTTGACGAACCCTGGTCACAAATGGGGCAATCCAGAGGATGATTGGCCAACAGAAACTCCATGACACCTTCGCGCGCCTTACGAGTGGCCGGTGAGTCGGTATGCACTTTCATACCGGGGAACACCGGCATGGCGCACGAAGCAACGGGCTGCAACAGAACAAACTTAGGTTGCCTTTTTTACTTGGACTTCTGTTAATAACTGAAGTCATCGAGGCACACTAATACCATATCATAATGGTGTTTTCGTAGTGGCCAGAGAGTTGAATAAACTGACGGGCATGGGCAGAAACTCCAGAGCAACGAGTCAGCAGGATCTTCATGGTCAGTACTTTTAACAGTCAACACGCTTGCAGAAAGTTGCTTAATTTTTAGAATTATTCTGTAAACCGTTTTCAAATCCCAATTTTACTTTTTCTTCAGCCGAAAACGCGATGATCGAAAGAAACAAACTTATAAAAATAAATGATTTCAACTTACCTTGATGCTTTTCTCGACTTCCACCAGACACATGCGGCAGTTACCGGCGATGGCCAGTCGGTCATGATAGCAGTAGCTGCAAATTTTTTTTATCATTATTTCTATTTATTAGAAAAAAAACAATAACAGAGTTTATTTAGAAGAAAGAAAAATTTGTCAAATAGTTAAAATAATATCGATCGCAACAAAAATCGACGAAAGGAACGTTTATACTATTGAGTTAAGATAATTCGATCGAGAAAAACATTTTTGTTTCTGTTTGTATAAGTATGACTTTTAACTTAGTTCCTATAGCATAGAACATTAAACAAAATTGCTACCAAATCAACTGAATCACTAAATTTATCAGTAAATTCATTGAACAGCAGGTAACTAATATTTTCGTTATAAACTGAGATTATTCGTCTCTTGTTTTGTTAGGCTATTGCCTTTAATTCGTCCGTCTTTGTAGTTTCTGTCTAATTTATCTTCATCATTGTAACTATTCCGATCAACCTGTCACTTATTTACAGAATTATTCCGTATTTTTGTGTGTAATGCTACGATCAAAACAAAATAATAAAAAGGCTAAGTAATGATAAGAATAATAACCGTGGAATATCGATACCGATGAGGGAGCAGGCCTGGAGAATCGTGGTGCCCGGCTCGCAGAGTACCTGAATTAACAGTCCTTCGCTTCGCAATAACGGACGAGAAGAGGTCGAAAAAGTGTAATTTCCCTCTCTTTGGCATTTTCAAAATGATTAAATTGCTTCCTAATGTATAAGTAATAAAATGACTTAAAAACTGCGGATTCCCCCTATTTGACCAAATTCCCCTCCCTTCGGAGATTTAACTCGTCCGCCAGTGGTACTCAAAAACTCTAATTTTATTCACGTTGTTAAAAACGCCAACCTTCTTATTATTAATGAAGATCTCCACTTTCTTCGATGCCTCGCCACTATTCAGTCGGACGGCCAACGCCTCGCGGGCGGCCGGCACGCGCAACAGACCCTTGGACGCGCGATACATTTCTCGGAACTTTCTGCCCTGAAAATAACACATGAAATTTTCTGTTCATTCTAATTTCATGAGGAAACTTTTTATGACATGTTGAAAAAAATCGGGATTGGGTGGCTTTTTTGGGCAGATTGAACTTTAGGTATCCTTTGGTCACTGAAGGATATATATTATATATATCCGGATATATTCATATATGTCCGGATATATAGCCTTAAAGTAATATATCCGGATATATACGAATATGTCCGGATATATTAAAAAGTTTTCCCAAAATTGAAAATATCCGGACATATTGATATATATCCGGATATATATTTAACTTATATATCCGGACATATTGATATATATCCGGACATATATTTTTCTTATTCGTATATATATATATAACATGATTATAAGGGAGTTCAATCTTTAGGCTACTACGGCATTATGAATCGGTTCGGGTGACCACTCCATACACTACGCACATAGTAAAAATACTACTACCGAACAAAAAACAAAAAACATTTGCTAAATATGCAGTTCACTCTTGCAACTATCGAAACGGTGCTATGAATCACTTGATTCATAGCACCGTTCGGGATTTGTTTACAAAACAAGAGGTTTTGAGAAAAGTTTTACACAAAAATAAAGTCACCACCAATTTGTCTACAATAAAATTGGCTCACTCCCTCATTATCTCACTCACTTCATTCACACACCCACTCTCTCACCTATTCTGCCCTACACACTCACCTACTCTCTCAGTCACTCATTCACTAACTCTCACTAATTCATCACTCACTCATCTAGGCACAAGCTCAGTCACTCCCTTACTCATTCTATTCACTTACCCACTCACATACTCATACATACATGTTTACATACAAAGTGACATTATCAGTTGCGAGCGCACCCAAACCGTTTTAACCCAAATCGTTTTATCGTTTTATTTTTTTAAAGGTACTAAAATGTCGCTGTAATGCTGTAAGATCACTACAAAAGTGTTATAATTCATGTCCGAATACCATTATGAACTCATTTGGCAGCATTTGGTAAGTAGATGAGTGAGTGAGTAAGTGAGTGTGTGAGTGAGTGAGTGAGTGTTTGACTCCGTCAGTGACCGAGTGATTGAGTGAGTGAAATATGGTAAGTTTGTGAGTGAGTGAGTGGGTGAGTTAGGTAGCGAGTGAGTCAGTGAAAGAGCGATAACTTTGCTTCTTCCGTTTGTGGCTGTTACGTAGATGTAAATGTAGATGATTAATGTAGATGTAAAGTTAATGTGAGCCACAAATGCGTGTTTATTCCTACTGTTTGTCCAAATTATTATAAAATTTCAACATTTAAATTTAATCGAATGGATATCTATGTCGGATCCAGAACAGTGTGTGACCAAGTATTTGACGGTTCTGGTAGTTCCGACGAAACATATATTCCTCCAGGTAAGATGTGAACATGTCATTGTTTCCAGATCTTCGGAAAGGAAGCCGTTCTTTAATTTTCGCCCATGCGCCTTCAATGCCCTGTGTGTGTATTCTGTCATCATTTGGGTCTACGAAGTTAACACGGTGGTTAACAAACCAATGTTGAACATTTCTATTCATATTGTTGAGAGCCGCCACGACACCTAAAAAGTTGACTACATGGAACTAATTTATACAATCAGTCGCACCAGAAAAACTGGAATAACCTGGATATGCAGCCCAGCCATCAGTGACTATAATTGTGTTTGGCAGAATCCATTGTTGGAAGTATAGAAGAATGGTCGGAATGTCACGACGCTGGTCTAAATGAGAAGTAAGTTGGACGGGAACATTGGAATCCACTGAACATGTATTTGTTGAACCATTTAATTATTTATTCATAATCCTTGTAGATTTTATAATTTAATACCAACCGTTGAGGGCTGATATCATAATTCGCCCAGTACCCCTCTCTATACAGCCCAACACCCATCTCGTCTGACGAATCATTCTACCTCGATTGTATTTTCGTTTGAAGAACGCTGACTCATCGCATTCCACTATAAATGGTTGGTTGTTGCCGTCCAAACCACCAATACGACGTTGCGCTTAAAAGCTCAATTAATGATTATTCGTTTAGACGATATCATACGTATGTAAATGTAAATAGATTACACAATACTAACCAAGGTTTTGCTCTGCCCAGTGACCATATATGTCGCGAATGAAGTTGTACCAGTCGACGAGGGTTCGCATTGAAATGCCAGTCTCTTCATGAACATTGGTTATCGAATTAGGGAGAGGTTGCGTTGCTTTCATAATGATCGAAAAAATTTGTTTGACCGAAAGATGGCTGTTATCAAAGAAGGAATCAGCGAACACAGATTTTGTAGCGGTATGGCCATTTACTCGACAGGTATTGCATCTCCAAAGGTATCCAGCCTTTTTATCATTTCTCTTAACTAAGGACATGAAATCTCTTGCGCATGTACCTGAAATGGATTGAACATTCTATTAATCGATTATGACTCTTACTGGGAGCACAGTTCTTTTTAGAACCCTCCGTGTGCTGTGAGTGCTAAAAAACATACTCAATTCCAGGAAAAAGAAGGACGAAAATGGTGTAACAAAAGGTGGTATATTCGTAGCGTAGTTATACAGTTTTGAAACCCAATGCGAACGGTTGGGCGAAAATACTTTTGTGTTTCTGAAACTCAAATGATTAACAATGAAATGAATTTAATGCAGTTCTGCGCATTCCAAACATTTCATCGCTGAATATGTTAATTACCAGAACATCTGTTCAATAAATCATTTATACCTTTTACGCACCTGGACAATGCATCCTGTTTGCAATGAGTCCCCAATGAGCCAGAAATTTCAACGTGGACTCGTCATCGTCGTCAGGTAGGTTGTTCATGATCTCCTGCAGGTACCTGTACGACATATGGGTCACCAATCTCGCACGACCGTGTGGCTGTTCGCCTTGGGGGAGAATGCTGAGCCGGGAAATGCGTGGCGACCCGCAACATTTCAACATTACTAACAGCAGCAGAACCACCCATTTTATTGAGTACATTATGCTGTTTGATGTGATCTTAGTAAGTAGATTACTTAGGGTTTTTTTTCATTCTCACTAATACTGAGACAGATATTGTCGCGCATTCAAAGTAAAATATTGGGGCTCATTCAGAGTCAGTTTCCAGTAACTTAATAAAGTTGAATGCGCGCCAAACCGTGCCCATTTCAAACAGTAATAAACGCTAGCCAATACACTGCAAGTTGCAACTCAGTTCATAACACATAATGTAAGTATTATATGTTATAATATCCGTGATTTGAACGGTTGAGATTTTCAAAATCGACAAAAAACACGTTTTGAACAAACTTTGTGTGAATAATATTCATTGCGATAAGGAAAACGTTAACGATATAGCTAGACTAGGAAAAACTTTAATAACGAATAATGAGGGTTTTTTTCATTCTCACTAATACTGAGACAGATATTGTCGCGCATTCAAAGTAAAATATTGGGGCTCATTCAGAGTCAGTTTCCAGTAACTTAATAAAGTTGAATGCGCGCCAAACCGTGCCCATTTCAAACAGTAATAAACGCTAGCCAATACACTGCAAGTTGCAACTCAGTTCATAACACATAATGTAAGTATTATATGTTATAATATCCGTGATTTGAACGGTTGAGATTTTCAAAATCGACAAAAAACACGTTTTGAACAAACTTTGTGTGAATAATATTCATTGCGATAAGGAAAACGTTAACGATATAGCTAGACTAGGAAAAACTTTAATAACGAATAATGAAGCCTATAAACTTATTACAACATATAGTGCTTCATCAGCAGCAACATGTGGACTGGGTCTAAGTTGAAGTCGGGTTGACGAGCCCGCACACGCACGAGTGTGTTATGCAAATATGTTGGCTGAAAAACAGTCATTTTACTCACTTCATGGAAAGTGGCTAATCTTTTGATACTCAAATCGTGCTTAACCATAAATGGCTTAAATGCCGCTTGTTTGCTGAAGTTACCTTAAACATATTGTGCTTAACTTCGCAATATATATCTGGGTTGTTCTTCCACCACTAAATGAATAAGTTGTATTCATAGTCATGTGCCAATTACTAGAAACAAGGCCAACATAGATCGCTGGGTGATCCTCATTGGCTTGTCTTACGGAATTGAACAACTCGCGGTACGCCTTATCACGTCGGCGTACATGTGGGGCAGTAGGATCATCGTGCATGTGGATGAAACGCCTCTCAGCCTCCCAGTTGTCATCGTACATATTCTGCATAATAGAATAGCTTTGTATTGGCACACAGGAATTGCGTTGACTGCAGTGCTGCACCTGCAGAATGCGGTCCTGAGATTCCTTGATGGTCTCCCTGTCGTGAGAATCTCCGAAACTGGTGAGAAAAACGATACTTGACCCCGGTCGTATTATCGTGAACATGGCTTCCCACATGTCATCCATCCGTCCGACCGGCAGATGAGGAATACGAGTATACGCCACCACATGTGATCCTTAAGTTTTTTATATGTACAGTGAGTAATGTGACATTGTTCACTCGTTAAAGCTACATGCTTACCCCGTTCGATGCATCCGACTGCGGTTCCTACTTGTGGTTCCTGATTTTCTGGTTCGTATCTAAATAAGTTAAATGCATTATGAAACGTACATGTTCAAACTGAAAGTGGATTAATTATAACTATAACGTTTCGTTCCAACTACTAAAAATGATAGGAACTAACACCATGTAAAATTTGTCTTGTATGCAGTCAACTATTTGCTCGAAGCCACCGATCAATTGTACGTTGGTGGCGAACAGCGACTTCGTTGCCAGATGATCTAAGAAACTTGCCCATCTGGTAGCCTGAGAATAACATAGGATGTTAACATAAGCATTAAATATCTTGAAAATTTATTTTGATAAACTCACTGTTCGGAAATCCACGTTGACTAACTCGCCCAACTCTATCATGTCAGTTTTCAGTGGCATGGGACCCATGTGTGCCATAAACTGGAACACCAAATTTTATGGTAAAGACTCAAAATTTATATTAAAATTGCATGTTAAGTGAACTATTTACAATCTTGTTATAGTGTTTTCATAAACGGAACAGCGGGACATCGTTGATTTAACATTATTCCGCTAAATCTTGATTTCCAAACGGATATTAAAACGCAAGGCTCAAAAGATTGCTCACTACATACCAGTGTTTTCTGTTTGATGGAGGATCTGTGCATGCCCTCAAACACGCTGTTAAACCGGACAGATCGGGTCACAGCAGTCCTTCCATCAGAGTCACGGCACTCTGAGCAGGTCCATCTGTAATGCTCTGGCGAGCCTTCGTGGGCCGTTAATGACATATCATTCCCGCAATCAGCGTCGATGCACGTCAAGGAGTTCAGGATGATGCCTGAAGTGTGACATAAGTTGTGAGATGGGCAGGTTAAAAACGGTATATATATTTTTTACGCTTCTGAACTGTCAAATGAACCGGTCGTTGCCAAACGCTGAAGCATACGCATGGCTTGCTCCTTACTGGGATTCTTGTGCAGGTGGCGCATTAAGTACTCCAGTGTGTACTTATCACTGTTGATTAGTCCATGATCAGATAAAACATCATCTTGATCAACAATGTGGAGCAGCTTTCGGCGACCTCTCGGCTCATTCATCGTTGTATTTGGACGGATCAGCACATCCAGATCGCGGCTCATCCACAATTCCTCCTGATTACACATGTGAATCAGATGGCAGATTCCATATGTCGAAACGTGCTGGAACAACAGATACATATGTTGCACTTGAGGTGATTAGGCGTTATATACCGCATAACCAGGTTCAGTTCGGTAATCATCAGGTCATAGAATTCTGTCATAACTGTCATGCATATGTGCTTCAGCACAAATAACATATTGCACACGCGGTCGACCGTCGGTGGAATGCCCAACTCAAGAAGCTTCTTTATTCCATTCGCCGCTGAAATATTTAGTTATCAACGACTTAAACAAGTGCTAATGACAATTTCTCAGTCAATAATCCGTCACTCACTTATTCAATGCGTCCAATAACTTATTTTCCCCCAAACTCATACTTGTGATGAAAACCAACTGAGTAGGCACGCCATGCATTTGACGCTGCTAGTTGCCTTCTCGATTCTTACAAGCTTGCGGTCAGTTACTGCCATGGAACGATTTGCAGGAGTTGGCGGGTTGATAGTGAAAACGTACTCTCGTCCAATTGAGCATTCAGCGTCGAATCGACAGATATATGGTTTATAAAAATGATACCGTAAAATAGTTATGCAATGATAAATTACGGCGATTAGAACTCACTTAATGTACATTATGATGTGGTGTAACCTTGAGACGTTTGTAGTTGTTTCCTGAGCCAGTCCCACAAACGGTGCACTCGAACTTCCATGTGTTCGTGCTCAAAACCATGCACCAGTCGTAACACCATGCGTAGGTGTTTGCCCAAAACATGGCCTTTCCCGACGACCACTTTTGTTCCTTTTGATTGAACCCAAGCCACATACCATCCTCCTTCTCTTCGGGCGCCCAGCGCATGACGGCGAATTCAACGAAAGCTGACAGACAGACCACGGAGATAAGGTTACACACCGTGAAAATTTTATTAAAAAACAAAACTTATTCATTTATACACTCTTACACTCAGGGAGTCTTCCATTCGTACAGTCAGATCAGCTACATGTACATATGTATGTATGTACATACATACATTACATACAGAACATACATCAATCTGCCTACCTGTTAAGATGTATTTTTCCTGCCAGTCGTATATCTCTCCCAGATATCCTCCTTTGTGCTTACAATTTGTTTCCGCTTGAAACATCGTGGCGGGTTCTCTTTCAACGGTAGCCAACGCACCTCCCCACGATTCGCGTGAAGATTTCAGGCATACCGCTGCTTCTTAACACAAAGTTTCAAGTACATATTCTGCGTTCTTGTGCGTCTGTGGTTACACAGAACATCCGGTGACTGACTGACTGACCAACTTACTGACTGACTGTATCTAACCTTCCCATGATGACGGACGAACAACCGTTATGACAGTTGCACACAGTATTGTGATCGATATTAACCATCGCACGGTCATTGTGTATTGATTCAAGCCTTTGATGCTCGTTTATAAGCAGCCAAAATTATTATCCAACTAAACATAATAATTTAATTAGTTTTATCAACGTAAAAAATCAAATCGACAAACTGCCGCTTTATTGCTACAATTTTCCGTTTTAGAAAAAAACTAGCAAATATATATGCATAAAAACAATGCGCAGTACATAACACATGTTGGTTTGTCGTATCTTCGTTGCTGTTAGCAACCATTGCAGCCCGTTCTGTGACGTGTATGAAAATCGGACGTATGCCCATAGTGAGCCTGCTTACGCTCAATATGTGTTCTATATCAGCTACATACATACGTGCTGTTCGCAACCATTGCAGCCCGTTCTGTGACGTGTATGAAAATCGATCGTAGGCCCATAGTGAGCCTGCTTACGCTCAATATGTGTTCTATATCAGCTACATACATACGTTGCTGTTTTCAACCATAAACGGTCTGTGATATAGGACGCATTGGGTTAACTTGTTCAACGGTAGTTTTATGACGCTAGTTTTGTGAACATGTACAAAATATGTGTTTGTTTGTGAATGCAAGGAGCGAGTAACTGAAAATAGTTTGTGAGTTAGTAGATGGGTGATTTATCGAGGAAAGTTTAAGTGAGATGAGTGAGACGGTGAGTAAGGAGGGGAGTGAGTGAGCGAGTGTTTTTGTATGAGCGCGTCAGACGCACGGAACAAACGATACATAGACTACATCTTACATTTTACTTTTGCGAAAAAGAATTAAAATTGACGTTCGTATCGTGAAATTTAATTAAAATAAAAAATGAGAAAAATAAATTTAATTCCCTCACACACCAATTTACTCACTCCTCACTCACTCACTCACTCACTCACTCACTCACTCACTCACTCACTCACTCACTCACTCACTGACTTACTCACCCACAGGCACAATGCGAGGCACGTTCTGACTGTGTGTACTATGACGGCCACGCTTACGTCGGCAATCCGAATGCGAACAAAATAACCGCTCAAGTAACCGGTTGTGCCGACGGTACGTAGACTGACGGTACATTGAATGACTGCAGATGGTACATTGATTGATTGCAGACGGTACATATGACTGCAGACGGTACGCACATTGATTGACTGCCGACGGTACACATGACTGCACATGGTACATTGATTGACTGCAGATACTCATTCACTCCTCACTCACTCATTCACTCACTTCCTCACTCACTCACTCACTCACTCACTCACTCCTCACTCACTCACTCACTCATTCACTCACTCACTCACTCACTCACTCACTCACTCACTCACTCACTCACTCACTCACTCACTCACTCACTCACTCACTCACTCCTCACTCTTTCACTCACTCACTCACTCACTCACTCACTCACTCACTCACTCACTCACTCACTCACTCACTCACTCACTCACTCACTATCTCACTCGCTCACTCGTTCCCACACTAATTCACTCACTCACTCGTTCACACACTAATTCACTAACTCACTCACTCACTCACTCACTCACTCACTTCCTCTCTCATTCACCCCCTGATTTATAGCCTCACTCTCCCCTCACTCATTCACTCTCTCCTCACTCACTCAGTCCTCACTCACTCCCTCACTCATTCACTCAATCACTCACCCACCCACTGACCCATCCACCCACTCCCTCACTCACTCACTCACTCACTAACTCCTTCACTCGTTTATTACTCATTCACTCTCTCACTCACTTATTCACTCACTCAAACATATAATATAAAACAATCGAGAAAAACTGCCAATATTATACCGTTTTGTAAATATTACGGTATTTTATTTTCATGATAACTCACTACCCTACCATTTTATGTGAATTTATTTTGGATTCAGATTTTGCTGCATTGCAGAATTATAATTGTTGGTTCATCGACAATTTTAAACGCAACGGTAAGAGGAATTCTATCTATGGAACAAACGGCGCCTTAGTTTTCAGTAGTAAATTTTTTTCCTCGAATTAAATTTATATATCCGGACATAACAATATATATCCGGATATAATCAACAAAAATATATCCGGATATTTATAAATATGTCCGGATATATAAAAATTGAGGTTTCCCCCAAAAAAAGTTTATATCCGGACATATTCGTATATATCCGGATATATTACTTTAAGGCTATATATCCGGACATATATGAATATATCCGGATATATATAATATATATCCTTCAGTGACCAAAGGATACCTAAAGTTCAATCTGCCCGCTTTTTTATTGCTCCACGACGATTTTTGATATATGAATATCTGGCGCTGTTTACTGAGAATAGCTGGCCTAAATAAAACTTTTAAAATTCATTTATTTTTTTAATTCAAGAAATGAAGAACAATTTGGAAAAATTAAAATTAATGGTCCGTTGTTATAAGGATATTGAAAATTATGAATGGCGAGGTTTTTACATGAAAAAGACAAATCAAATATTTTGTACTTAGGAAAAAATGTAGTAGGACCACAGCCCAATTGTCATACAGGGCAAAGGTTTTACAGATGAGATTTGTGCCGGTGCCGTTTGTTATGAATTTGAATTTGAATTTGAATTTGAATTTAAATATTATTTTTTATTATTTGTTTATTATTGATTTTTACCTGAGTCGTTGCGTTCCGTTGTTACATTCCGTTTTTGCCCACAGATTATTCCAGTACCTCTACACGGGTCTAGCCAGCCCTGCCACCTTGATCACACCCGTTGATATTTGGGGCCTAGCCAACCCCACACGTATTATTGATATTTCATTTTTGTTACAGATAATCCGATTGATTCACATTTTTCCATTTCCATTTCCCGACGTTTTTGACAGCCGGGTCACTTCGAAAATAAACCCAATTCCTGCCGTTTCGTCTCGGTTGGAATTTTCGGTGTATTTCGGATAACCAAGTCCGCACGAAGGTTCGTGTATCTCTACGACAGTCGCGTCGTGGAATTATTGTGTGTCAGTGTTCTTTAGTAAGTCTTTAAGTAAGTTAAGTCGTAGATAGGAAGCTAATTACGAAAACTCCAGTTTCGTAATCAGTTTCCTCGCAAACTAACTTTTTGGCTAGTGGACAAGTCTTGGCTTAAGTGCCAGCTGTGCTTCGTTCCATTAGTTAAAAAAGTAGTTTCGATCGCTACTTTTGTGTCAAGTTTTCCCCATTGAAAACTTGCGTGACTTTGGCATTCGGTGCCAGCCAGTCACGGCCACTCTCACGATCGTTTAAGTACGGTCAAGAGGGGGTTCACAAAGGTGAAGTAATTTTTAGAGACAAGCGTGTCAGTGCTACATTGATACGTTTTCTCTAAAGATTGCTTAGATTGCTCATTACCAGTCCCGAACTCCACTCGGTGAACTGACTAATCATTCATTTGATTAAATAATAATACTTGACCCGTGTATGTAAACTGATTATTTATTTGATCATAATACCTTTGGGCTGTAATCTGTGAATTCTTGTGTCGTCAACGTCACATAGTTCTTTACGTTCAGATTCCAAAACATAGAAATATTAACGGTATCACTCACCGTGCTTAAAGTGTGTAGTTGACTCACCCATTGGTACCCATCTACACGTCACTTACATCTCAATCACTAAAATTGAAACACTTGGAATAAATCTTGACTGAATTGTCATTCCAGTTGTTTATCATACCTATACGGTCTCATGAATGGTCAGTGACTAGACGTCACTTACATCTAAGCGTCCAGAAATCATAATACTTTGTCATTGGGTTCCAACCCGGGCCCGTAAGACGTGCATTTAATAATTGTATTTATATTTTACAGACGGTCGCTCCGCTCATCCCGACCGCTGACCCTCACGTGTGCTGTTCACCGCGCTATCAAAGCCGCAGCCAATCAGAAGCCGCAGATCGGTTTCAGTGTTTTCGTTCGGCAAATTCGTCCAGACGTCAAGGTGAGTACAGATAAGGAACTTGGATAAGACTAGTGTTCGCTCATTTACCACTCAGAAAGGCACTAGTATTACATTGGAGGTCCCGCCGACTTATCTCTCACAAACAATTAATCGCACGTAATTTTACCAGTGTGTCACATTACAATTATACATTCACCAGTGTGAAAGTATAACCATTAATCATTCACCGTTTGTAGATGAGCCAACCCCCGTCTGACAACGAGTCACCCGCCGATCAGCCATCGAAAGAGGCCGGACCGTCGACCAAGAAGTTCAAAGACCGTCAGCCACGACCATACAGCAAACGCCACCGAGCGAACCCCAAGAGCCAATCACCCAGCAGGGCTCTCAAGTTGGTCAAACTCACCTGACTCACTATTAGACATTCACACACAGTCACTAGGCTAGTTCGGTGTCGGTTTTCCCAGTTCCCTTCACTTTCAAAAGGGGTATCGCGAAAAAGATACATTCATTATAATTCGATAAACGAATTATACAAGCATCTTTTTACGGTCAGACAATTAACTCTTAACGGGTAACAACAAAATTCAGAAAATTAGAATTTTCGGAATTTAAAACCTTTGGTTCACGCCATCAGGTTCACGAATCCAAACGGACAAACAGAATAATAGTTCCACACACTGGTAGCACAATAGTAAATAGTGGTGGTTAATTTACGTTGAACACAATATCACGCAATAATTAAAACCACCTTTCCTAAAAACACCGTATCACAAGTGCGCATTTATTTTTTACAAAGCCAAAAAGAAAATAAAATTTTCTTAAAGCGAAAGACACTTCGCTCAGACTTGTACATTTGAACTGAACAGAGCCACTAATATCACCGACACAAGGCCATGTATTAGTAACACTAACAAGCAAAAATTTTAAAGACAACTAAACCTCTTTAAAAAAATAATAAGCACAAATAAATCAAAGGCAAAGCAATCCTTTGTTCATTTAACTAAAAACAGAAACAATACATAAATTTTATTTATTGTCACCCACTCACTTAATCGAAAGTAAACATCACTGATTTATAAAATCAACCAGTTAATGCTGTTCCGTTACTCATACAACATAACAATCATTAACATTCACAATACTAGTCGGTAATAAATCGATACAATCATATTAAAACACCCACATAATAAAGTTGATCCTCCAATAACAACATTTATTCTATACACAAGTTGAACATCAACCATAACACATCAATGTGTCGAGCTTAGTTCAATAGTGGAATTTTATCAGGTGACTCACACGAATAAAACCATTAACATTCACTAACCATTCAGTGAATTGGGATTTCTCGCTTACTACAAAAGCAATAATTGGTTACTCACAACCTAACCAGAATACTACAAACCATAATTGATTAATACCAACATTTACGGTAATCAACTAATAATTACAAGAACAGTAGTTCCCACGTCATTATTAACTATCAACAATATTTATTAATGATCAATAATTATTAACCGTAACGAATACGAACTCCTCGTCCTCGAATAACAACCTAACAATAATCACTATATGCAATAGTAGAAAAAACTGAATAAAGCAACAACAAAACCTACATTAACATAATAGGTTAACATTAAAGACAAAACATAATCACGCATTACTGATTACATCGTATGCGATTACGATCCGGCACGGATTACACACACACGAACACAATGACAAATCCAACCGGTAACAAAACAGGCAAACAAAACCCAGGACGTACACCACCTGGCACGTCCAAGAGAAATGAACAGGAGGAACAAATCAGCATTTTGACAGATCAGATGCGACACCTGTCTGACAACCAGCGGCACTTCGCAGACAACCAAACAACAATACAGCAGTCGATTGGGAACCTGAACGACACGACGGTCAACCACACCGCCGCCCACATCGGACACAACAACAGCCTGGAAGAAATCAAAATCATGCTGCGACAACTGGTGGCTAACAAAGGGGTCGACGACCCACCTGGCACAAGGGCATCCACCCCTGCCTCCCAACATCAGTCAGAGGGCGTCCACGCCCAACCCCAACATGTCCGATTGGCACAAATGAGTGACCAGTGGAACAGACAACAGCTTCCACAAACACAGGCAATACCTGAACAAGACCTACTGCAAGATTGGGTAAGACAAGGCGCACAACAGCAACAGCAGGCTTCAGCACAGCGCACACACGTCATCTATCAGGCTGCTAACACCCAGCCCGACCCATGCACACAACCCAATGTCATGCAACAGGGTCCGGACGCCAACACTGAACCATACGTTGCGGGCATACCACAACACCAAGGCGTCATGACGCCACCGTCGAAGCTAGAACGTCTAGCACTTGATTTGTTCGGCAACACCAGTCAACTGCAGGGCATGGCACAAAGTCTGCAACTGTCAAAAAAATTGGATGTGTATGACACATCAAATGTCGAGTCTTTCACCGCATGGGTTAACAAGTTCGATTTAGCCATGATGATCGATGGTTACAACGGAGCCCACAAATGCTTGGTGCTGTCCTGCTACCTGAAGGGTCGCGCACTCGCAGTGTACAACACACTATCACACGAGGTGCTCAGGGATTACCAGCGTCTGATTGAGACATTATCCTCGCGACTATCACCACAGACTACCACCACCAGCTCATGGCTGTCAGCACTGAACATCACCCAGAACACAGATGAATCAGTAGCTGAATATTTCCACAGACTGATCGCCGAGACACAGGGTCAGCATGACAACCCGCACAGCGAAACAATGCTGTCAGTAACATTTCAGAGAGGACTTTTACCTCAGATTCGAGACCTCATCATGGAAGGTCCAGACGGCTCATTCAATGCGATCCTATCGAAAGCCAAAGAAATTGAGCAACGCTTAAACAACAAGGCTCAAATGCAAGCAATGTCGCGTCAATCACGTTTCCCGCAACAAATGCCACAGCAAAACAGATACATGGGATACAGTTCAGGCTGGAACAATAGACAGTATACAGCGGCCACTCAGTACAGCCCACCGGCTTACAGAAACTCATCCTATCAACAAACACAGGGTTACCAACAGCCCAGTAGCTACCAACAACCCCCTAAAAACAACACACAAATGAGTCAGGGTCGACAGCCGGCTAACGCACGACCCCTGAACAATTTCACACAACAGAATCGCTATAACAATCAGCAACCAACTCAGCCATTCACCGGCACGTGCAACCGATGTGGCAAACTAGGTCACAGGGAGCGAGACTGCTTCGTGAAACCACCTCGACGTCCACACTCAGCTGTGAATGAGATCATCGAAGACACGGAGGATTGTCAAGAACAGGATGATTTCCAACCTGGTGATCAAATCGAACAAATATACACAGAGGGTGCCCCAGAGATGTATCTCACTGAACATGAGGAATACCCTCCACCCCAGTGCGACAGAATGACGTTGCAGAATGACATCGACAAGATCATCTTCTACGCGCCGCGACTCTCACCTAAACTGGATGGCATAAAGGTAACGGGCAAACTCGACTCCGGTTGCGACGGATCATTGATTTCCCGTGATTTAGTGCAGAACATTCAGAACCAAGTCGAACACCAGCTCAACATTCAACCATATACAGGAACTATCCGTGACTACCACGGTACATCCTGTGAAGTTACGGAATTTGTCACCTTCAAAGTGGAAGACGGACCATACGTGGCACAGATTCCCTTTCTCATTGACGAAAAATCGAAACAAAAGCTACTGTTCGGTGCACGATTGCTCCATGATCTGTGTGGTGAAGCATTGAAAAAGTTACCGTACTCGATCGATTTCACACAACCAGGCTCACAAAACCAGGCAAGAATACAACAAGTCTACAAAGACTACCGTAATCGAAAAGCAACGGTTCGAGTTAAGTGCGACACACAGCCCGAACTATACCACAACAAAACAGAAGAACAGGCCGCATGCTTCCAGCCGTCCTCGGCATTCTTCCCATCGGCGTTTATAACAACAGATGCCAATAAATCATTCGTCCTTCCATTCGAAAATTTCGACGCAGCCACTCACCTCAACGAAGGCGACGTAGTGGGAGAAGTCGTAGCCACCAAACTACCGCTCGGATGGTCCAACATGACTACAGAAGAATTTGACGACAGTGAACCAGATCCGAACTCGCCATACAGAGACCCATTTCAGCCAGAGAGGCTACAGAAACTTCGGGAGCTGATGGAACCCTGTGTTCAGGAGCAACCTAACCTCGACAAAGACAAGTTCATCGACTGGCTTCTGTCCAAAGCCGACCAGTTCGCGTTGGATGATACGGAACTGGGCTTATGCATGGTTCTGCAACACCAAATACGCACAGAAGACGCGAAACCATTCAAAGACGCCCCTCGTCGTTACTCGCCGAAACAACAAGAGTTCATAATGAAGAAACTAGAGGAGTGGACGTCGAGTGGCATCGTAGAGAGATCAGACAGTCCCTACTGTAGTCAGTTACTCCTCGTTCCCAAACCAGGCGCACGGCCAGACGAAGACCAATGGCGTCTGTGTATCGATCTACGGTCACTCAACAAACAAACAGTTCAAGATGCCACCCCAATCACACCGTGTCGGTCAGTCATCGCACGCCTTGGTTCTGTCAAAGCAGAATATTTCTCCAAAATTGACTTGAAATCAGGCTACCTGCAACTCCTCCTGGAAAAAGCCAGCAGACCGAAAACGGCATTCCAAACGCCCGCGGGCCTTTATCACGTCAATAGGATCTGTTTTGGATTGGCTACGGCCACACAAACATTCACACGAGCAATGTCAATGATACTTGACAAATACAAGTTTGACAACCGGGTACAGTACTACCTAGATGATCTGATCCTGGCGACAAAAACCACGGAAGAAATGTCTGAACTGCTGGCGGACATAATGAAGACACTAGGCGAGGCGGACATCCGCATTGGAGCGTCCAAATGTCAGTTTTTTCACACAGAAATCAACTTTTTGGGTCATACCATCAACAAGACAGGCATCAGTATCGACAAAAACAAAGTGGACGCCATACAATCTTTCCCACGACCTCAGACAGTCAAACAACTTCAGACATTCTTGGGTGCCGTCAATTTCAACAGAAACCACATACCCAACATGGCAGAAGTTGCCACTCCACTATACAAGTGTCTGAAGAACAAAACAGCCAGCGGCAGCTCACCCATACAGTGGGAACAACCACAACAAGACGCGTTCGATGCCATCAAACGAGCTATAACAGAAGCCCCAGTGTTGATACTACCAGACCCAGAGAAGGAGTTCATCATTCACACAGATGCATCGGTCTTCGGCATGGGTGCAGTCTTGCTGCAAGAAGGTAATGATGCACAATTGCACCCAATTGCATATGCCTCCCGAAAGTTCACAGAAGCACAGATGAATTACTCCGCCACCCTACGCGAGTGCCTGGCAGTCGCGTGGGCACTACAGCACTATACGGAGAACATAAACGGCCAGAAAATCGTAGTATACACAGACCATGCCGCATTGCTGGCACTACGCACCAAAAAAAATCTTCCTGACACTCTGGCGCGTTGGGCAATTCGAATCGACGCATTCCGACCCGAAATCCGCCACCGAGCGGGAAAGTTGAATGCGATGGCTGACATGCTCAGCCGAAGAGAGGAACCACCCAACCCAAGACGGTCAGTCAAGCAACATCTCGAACATCTAACGGCTCTTCACACCAAATACAGAATTGCCATGGACGCTGGTGAGCTACCAGTACCAACTATGTGCACCATGGAACACTCAAACGCAGCCGACGTACGCGAGGCTCAGATGTTGGACCCCACATGGGCCGCCCTGATCAGATACCTGGAAGCCAAAGAACTCCCAGACAATAAAAAACTGGCTGAAACAACAACAGCACAGGCCGGTTCATACGAAATCCTAAATGGCGTACTATACCGAGCACCGGAACGTCAGTATGACGCCCGCGTTGTGGTGCCTCGCAGCCTGCAAACCAGTATTCTGCATGAATACCACACGGCACCAGCTATGGGTCACTACAAGGTTCAGAAGACATACGAACGAATCCGACAGTTATTCTGGTGGCCCATGATGTTGGCAGACATCACTTACAGCATTCAGCAGTGTCGACTGTGCGCCACACGATCAGGCACGGGCCACAAACAAAAACCAAAACTCCACTGCGTCAAGATGGCACCATACCCACTGATGAGAGTCGGAATGGATCTGTGTCAATACCCACTAACGACCAGTGGTATGCGATACATGCTCGTAATCGTTGATTACAACTCCAAGTACATTGAAACAGCCGCACTCCGAGACAAAACAGCAGTAACGGTGGCCAAACACTTCGTTAAATACATCTGCAGATTTGGAGCACCAGAGCAGACGATAACAGATAACGGAACCGAGTTCATAAACGAACTGATGGGCAACGTCAACAAGCTCTTCAACGTGAAGAATTGCCGCACCACGACTTACTACCCGCAAGCAGACGGAGAAACGGAGCGAGTTCATCGAGAGATGCAGAAATCTCTGTCAAAAGTCACAGGAACACTGGGTACAGATTGGGACAAACATCTGCCTTTAGTCACGTTTGGCTACAATTGTGCCATCCATTCATCGACTGGTTACGCACCATTCCAGGCCATGTTCGGCAGACTGCCAAATTTCCCATCGGAAAACGCAATCAACAACTTGGCACCACCACGTTATGTTCAGCTCAGCGACAACCTGGACTACCCGGCAGAACTTGCTTTGGTGATGAAAAACATCTGGCATGAAGTGGGAGAGAACATACTGAAAGCTCAGCTACGGTACAAGTCTCAGTTCGACAAAAACAAAGCGGAAACACAACTGCAACCTGGCGACCGGGTCATGTGTTTCCGACCGCAATTACTGTCAGGAGACAAACGAAAGTTGGCAAGACCATACCACGGACCTTTCACCATCGTCGAAATGACAGACACCAACGCAAAAATCCGCCCAGTCGATCAACCAAATGCGGAACCAGAAACCGTTCACCTGACCAAGGTCACCCGAGTGCCCGAAGCCATGCGCAACGAGGCCTGGCTTGGCAACAATAAAAAGACAGACAGAATCGAGCCGCCCCCGCGACCTCGACAGCAACAGTAAAGACAAGAAAAATACTCAGTATTTATTCCTACTAACGTATTTATTACTCTAATTTACTACTAACAAAAGTAGCGCATATTGTCGACCATAAAGGCCGACCACCAAATAATATAACTGGCTAAAAATCACAGCTCACAATAAAGCAGCAGAAAAGTTAAAAAAAAACTATAAACAAAAAAACAAAACAAAAAAAAGCACGCTTTACAAACTCACATACGTACAAGGCACACGTTTACACTGGCATACTAAAATAGTACCTGTATTATTTACCCGTCTGAACAAATAACCAGGCAACTTTATCTTACGTCCCTCACAGGGAGGACACAGAAGTTATAAAAGGCTAAACAACCTAGATACTCAAATTAAGTACTTATAAGCCTAACTAAAACTCTCGAGCATCATCGCACATGAACTGGGTTAGCGATTGATAGTTATAATCGATAGACTTTAGTTGGCAGAGTCAATTTGAACTTTTACCCACCAACGTACAAACTGTCACGGTTGATCCCAGTCACAGAAAGCACAAAACCACTGTTAATTGATCAACTTCAGTAAAAGTACTAAAAACACCATCTAAAAAAGTTAATACCAGTAATAAACAATCACAAACACTCGTATAAAACCATAGAAACGAGAAAAGCTATCTGGAACTCCATTAATCGGCATTTTAAAAAAATATATATATATTTCATAAATATATATAACTCAATGAGACTGTTAAATCATCACAACGAGCTTCTCCCCTAAAAAGTAAAATCGCAAGCGTCATACACTAATGGGGGCTCTCAAAATTCAATCAGACTGACACCGAACTAACTAGTATTAATAAGGACAGTTTTGAGCAGTAAATGCACTCTCAGTGAGCAGAATTATAGATTCCCGTAGGAAATTCTAAGTCATTAAGCTCTCACCTCCAAAACTAGTCGTTAAAAATTTTTTCAGTCTGATGGCTGAGAGCCACAAGTTGCTACTAGAGGCGCTCGTCAAGAAAAACAAGCACTGTTCAAAGTGCAAAAAGGGTGGGCATGATCTGCAAGAATGCTGGTCGAAGAAAGGAAAGAGGTCATTCCCGAACAGAAAGCCACCCAACCATTGCAAGACACCCAAAGACCTGCCGTCCAACAAGAAAAAACCCGAAGATGACGACGAAGAAATGCCACCGGCTCAGCCGTCTATACCATCAATATCTATCACTAGTGCGATCGGGGTGACGCAATGATTTTAAGTAGGACGTGTGACAGAACTGTGTGTATAGACTTATCATAGAACTGCGTGTATCGACTTATCATAGAACTGTGTGTATAGACTTAACATAACCCAATAACCAAACTCTATATAATTTTACAGGTCGCACGTATCAAACAGAACCGACCCGTGGCAGCCGATCATACAGTTCCCGAATGCTCAAATAAACATTGAGTACGCGCTCGCGGACGCTGCCGTGACGCAATTGTTCTACTTTAGGAACTGTTTTGATAAAGACAGCGCTCTCCCCATAGGATTAGACACCTGGGCACGCTTACTAACCTCAGCCAAAGCTAATTTGAATCGATTAAGGAACAAACTCTTGTTATCCACCCTACAACCGATTGGTGATTGTTTTCAAACCTTTTATGTCACCCACAATAATCAGACCAGCCCGGCCCTGGCATGCCTAGCGGCGAGCATATTTGCTGCAGGCGACAATAAGCTGCTAGTCTCCACTGTGACGATCCCACTAGCAAAGGCTTATGACAGTCTCAGTAAAGAAGAATTCCCCAAGAAGGAGGGCAAAGGCTATCGTCCTTATCTGAATAAGCAACCAATAGATATGGTAACTACCATCATTCTATCATCCACCTCCAATACCGTTTTACTGTTTAACATCTATCAAATGGGAGGTTTGAATCAAACACTGTTCAACTTCCTCACAAACAGTAAATATAACACTCACATACCGGCCCAGTCAGAATCCGATAATCTGTCCAAATGCTTCCAAGGATTCTCGCTCAAAAACTCACTAAGTAACGACATGGGCATTCTGAAGACGGCTCTGGGAATTAAGGTGTCACAGAAGTGTGAACAACTAGCTTTAATCAGCGCTGTTGCATGCTCAGATCTTATGGTACAGACACCCACAGTCGAGCAGCTGACAGGGAATACCAATCCAACCGTAGTCCGTTTCTTAAGACGAAAGGCGTGCGTTTTCAGGGAAGTGGTAGTCTTGGCCGGTATCGTCAAGGATGAAAAGTACAAACCCAGAGAGTACTTTTCGAAAACAGTTTTCAAAGGTCAAACAGATTACTGGCTAAATCTCAACCACTCACTCAAAGCCTCTCTGCATAACACTGCGGTTAATGAGAATAAACCCATCGCGTGCCAACTTGTCACTTTACTGCAGTACGCACAGTCAGCCGTTCTCACTAATGACAATACCCCGCGAGGTTACTTATCAGCGCAAGCTCTGGTGAACAACATCCTGTATGACTGTTCACCTCCATGGGAACCGAACAGTTGCAAGGATCAGGTAGCGTATGAGACATTGCATCAGAGCAATAATCTGACCCAGACTCTGGATCAGGCACCCATTACGGGTAGTGCCTTTCAGTTCACACATAAGGAAGTGGAGACCACATTTGAGCAAATGAATCCAGCGGAATTAACTCAGTACAACTGGATGAATCCAGTACGAGACATTCACGCAATGGTGCCAAAGCCAAAGTCACTTATTCCTCACGATGAACTGACAGATACTACAATGCAATGGACGCACGCAATTCAGCTAGCCGCCAGCTTAGAGAGCACGCGAAAAACCGAATGGGGTAAAATTTCCCCATTACAAAACTCGGTTCAGAACTTGTTTCCATTAAAAGCCCGTCCCGTTAATGTTGTTGACACAACCAAGGCCGAATTAATCGTTCTTGCAGTCGATCAGGTAAACGACCAGGACAACGATCTCGGCAACACCCGAGTTCTGGCGAACACAGCGCTGGATACACTAACCAATGCATGCTCGACTCTGACACTCTGCACTCGCTATGTAGACCGGGATCATCTGAATCCCGACATCGCATTGAGCATTAAGTTGATGACCGACCGAAACCAGGTGGTGACAGACAGGTTAACCAAATTAGTCATCCAATTGGAAGCCCATCTGGCCACTAAATTGAGTCCACCACAGACGCATGACAATTCTACCCAATGCGACAACTAAGTAGAAGTAGTCTCAATCATAAATTCTATACGCATAGTTATGTCACACGAGTCACACAGATTCTATGCTAAATAGCTATGCCGTCATGCTATGCTTATACGATCAGATCCGTTCCCCATTTTGCCTTATTGTTGTTGTTATTCTTACGTGTTCATTGTTATATTTTTTTTCCCCTTTCAACCAAACTGATCAAACCTGTTCCAACGGGTCAAATCCGAGAATCTTTTAAACCAGAGCACAGTCTAATTCCCGTCCGAAGTTCGTAACTCCGGCCCATTTTGGGAGAGGGAGCTGTGTAGTAGGACCACAGCCCAATTGTCATACAGGGCAAAGGTTTTACAGATGAGATTTGTGCCGGTGCCGTTTGTTATGAATTTGAATTTGAATTTGAATTTGAATTTAAATATTATTTTTTATTATTTGTTTATTATTGATTTTTACCTGAGTCGTTGCGTTCCGTTGTTACATTCCGTTTTTGCCCACAGATTATTCCAGTACCTCTACACGGGTCTAGCCAGCCCTGCCACCTTGATCACACCCGTTGATATTTGGGGCCTAGCCAACCCCACACGTATTATTGATATTTCATTTTTGTTACAGATAATCCGATTGATTCACATTTTTCCATTTCCATTTCCCGACGTTTTTGACAGCCGGGTCACTTCGAAAATAAACCCAATTCCTGCCGTTTCGTCTCGGTTGGAATTTTCGGTGTATTTCGGATAACCAAGTCCGCACGAAGGTTCGTGTATCTCTACGACAGTCGCGTCGTGGAATTATTGTGTGTCAGTGTTCTTTAGTAAGTCTTTAAGTAAGTTAAGTCGTAGATAGGAAGCTAATTACGAAAACTCCAGTTTCGTAATCAGTTTCCTCGCAAACTAACTTTTTGGCTAGTGGACAAGTCTTGGCTTAAGTGCCAGCTGTGCTTCGTTCCATTAGTTAAAAAAGTAGTTTCGATCGCTACTTTTGTGTCAAGTTTTCCCCATTGAAAACTTGCGTGACTTTGGCATTCGGTGCCAGCCAGTCACGGCCACTCTCACGATCGTTTAAGTACGGTCAAGAGGGGGTTCACAAAGGTGAAGTAATTTTTAGAGACAAGCGTGTCAGTGCTACATTGATACGTTTTCTCTAAAGATTGCTTAGATTGCTCATTACCAGTCCCGAACTCCACTCGGTGAACTGACTAATCATTCATTTGATTAAATAATAATACTTGACCCGTGTATGTAAACTGATTATTTATTTGATCATAATACCTTTGGGCTGTAATCTGTGAATTCTTGTGTCGTCAACGTCACATAGTTCTTTACGTTCAGATTCCAAAACATAGAAATATTAACGGTATCACTCACCGTGCTTAAAGTGTGTAGTTGACTCACCCATTGGTACCCATCTACACGTCACTTACATCTCAATCACTAAAATTGAAACACTTGGAATAAATCTTGACTGAATTGTCATTCCAGTTGTTTATCATACCTATACGGTCTCATGAATGGTCAGTGACTAGACGTCACTTACATCTAAGCGTCCAGAAATCATAATACTTTGTCATTGGGTTCCAACCCGGGCCCGTAAGACGTGCATTTAATAATTGTATTTATATTTTACAGACGGTCGCTCCGCTCATCCCGACCGCTGACCCTCACGTGTGCTGTTCACCGCGCTATCAAAGCCGCAGCCAATCAGAAGCCGCAGATCGGTTTCAGTGTTTTCGTTCGGCAAATTCGTCCAGACGTCAAGGTGAGTACAGATAAGGAACTTGGATAAGACTAGTGTTCGCTCATTTACCACTCAGAAAGGCACTAGTATTACAAAAAACATCATATGAAAAGTGAGTCAAGAAGTGAAGTAAGTAATTTCTGTATCTCAATCACTCATTGATTCATTCACTCACTCACTCACTCACTCACTCACTCACTCACTCACTCACTCACTCACTCACTCACTCACTCACTCACTCACTCACTCACTCACTCACTCACTCACTCACTCACTCACTTACTCACTCACTCACTCACTCACACACTCACTCACTCACTCACTCATTCATTCACTCACTCACTTACTCACTCACTCACTCACTCACTCACACACTCACTCACTCACTCACTCATTCATTCACTCACTCATTCATTCACTCACCCACTCACTACCTCACTCACTCACTCACTCACTCAATCCCTCACTCACTCACTTACTCACTTTGTCACTCACTCCACCACTCAGTAACTTACTCATTCACTAACTCAGTTACTCACTGATCAACTTACTCACATACTCACTCAATCACTCACTCACTCGCTCACTCACTCACTAACTCACTTACTCACTCACTCAATCACTCACTC
>OZ038448.1:24336559-24351559 GCA_964036265.1 Daptonema setosum | reverse complement strand
ATAAATAAAGCGAAAGAACAACAAAACACCTTTTATTACTCGATGTCAGAATCAAAATAAATCATCACGTCCCCTTCAGTTGTTTTTCAAATCTGACCTCTAACTCAACCGGCATAATTACTCTCAATTGGTTTACTCAACTCTTATTACGAAGTCATCAACACCCGTTCAACTGATTTTCAAACCTGAAACCTCAACATTCATGAAGGTCATAATAATGGCAATTATCATGAGCAATTTTATTGATCCACTCAATGATTCGTTTTTAACAAACGGTGCATTCATCAATACCCTCCCATTCACTGAATGGAAAACTGAAACACCTTAACTATAATGCCGCTTAATATTGTGGGGGTGAATCCCAAAATACCTAAAAGTCAAAATACCTAACTGGACAAAACACCTAAAAACACGCCCAAAATACAACACGACCAAAATCCAACTGTTGGATTTTGGTAGTGCATTTTTTATACTTGTTGGATTATGTCCACCCAAATTACATAATCCAAAGGACATAAACAACAAATGTTACCCCTCCCCTGTTTCCCCACCCTTACAGTATTCATGTAACAGTTACTTGCAATGTGGAATAATATTGCATATTAACCGTATGGTAAACGTAGTGTAGCGGTTGCTGTTAAAAACAGTAGCGGTCGAAAACATGATGAATAGTGGATCTGGTACTAAAAGGGGAGAGTGTTGGTTACTCATTCGTTCACTCACTCACTCACTCACTCACTCACTCACTCACTCACTCACTCACTCACTCACTCACTCACTCACTCACTCACTCACTCACTCACTCACTCACTCACTCATTCACTTACTCACTCACTCACTCACTTACTCACTTACTCTCTCACTCACTCACTCACTCACTCACTCACTCACTTACTTACTCTCTCACTCACTCACTCACTGACTGACTGACTGACTCACTCACTCAGTCACTCACTCACTCACCGTCATCTTCAATTTTACCGGTTTTATGGTTTTTATTACAAAATATTTTCTTTCACATTTCATCATTCATTGCGCTAATTACAGCAGTGAAGGCGGACCAGTGAAAATGTTCATTACATCTCGGTTAATAACGCATAAAAGAACTGTGACTGACTGCAATATGACATAACCATATCAAAGAGGGAGGGGGTACTCTGAGGAGGGGTATTACATTTGTTGTTGGATTATGGACGTAAAAAATCCAAATTTTTAGGTATTTTGGACTTTTTAGGTATTATGGGCGTCCCGTTTTGGATTTTGGGCATGTGTTGGATTTTGTCCAGTTAGGTATTTTGGCTTTTAGGTATTTTGGTAGGGACCCATATTGTGGTAGTTCAAGATAAAAACTTTTTTAACTAAAAAAGATCGGGTAAAGTTTGAATATTTCAGATGGTCTTCCTTCACTACGAGTTATCCGATGATGCTAATTGTTTTATACGGATGGGTAAAACATGATTCATCATTATAGAAAATAGCGAGTTATTAGATTTTTTCCACGGGTTCTTTTAGTGTGGTCACGGAGTTGAATTAGTCTCAAAACAACAAATATTTGGACAATAAACTCCAAACGTAATGTGTCAGGTAAGTTTAATGTATTGAAATCTCGGGTCGGGTAGCGATTTGTCAACGGGAGGCTATATATTGTTTTTCTAGAAATATTTTTAGAAGTTTTAACTGGAACTGTGAATCAATGATAACTTGAGTTGCATAGCAACGGGTTCGTGGTACATATAACGAAGCTAATTTGTATGTTGACGGGTTTACTTCGATAATATTTTTTGTAAACTTAACACTCAGTTGCGTAGCAACGGGTTTACCCTAGTATATCCTATATATAAAAAGAATAGAGTTTGTATCTATGTAAGTTTGTATGTCCACACGATGAATCGATATAAATATCAGAACTGAAACTCCAAAAAACTCTTTTCGTCATTATTTTTCAGAAGTCAAATTTTTATGGTCATCACCTCCTCATATTAAAGTTGAGGAGAAAGCTGTCATCCACACCCTCCCAATGGAGTGTTCAGATTCACTGAACTTTGTAAAAATCGAGGGAACTCAACTAAAATTGCAACTAATTATTTTTTGCCACGAGTGAAAACGGCATTTATGTAAACGTTGGAATAAGTGAGCCGTACAAATACTTTGCTAAACATGGGAATGGTCAATGCCTTTTATCAATAAAACAACCATTAAACTTGATGGCATTTGATTGAAATATCTAAGTAACAATCATAAATTACCGTATTTCAGAATTTGTCATAGAATGAAAATTAAGCGGTGATTAAGTACAAACTCAACGGGTTGTTTTTAGGTCTTTTCTTAAAAGTTAATCATGTAAATTTTAGTCAAAACTGTTCAAGAACATGATAAATTTAGCTTCAAAAAATTTATGGATGATCGGGTTTTGTTTTTGAACATTACAGTACAAAATATGAGCAGCGTAACCTTATTTTCCTGTGTGGCAACAAGTTTACCCAATAAAAAAATCCATGTAAAACCCAGAAACTACGAATTCTATCATCGTCACCTATCACATAAAAGTTGTAATCGACACCCAAGGATGTTCCCCATCTTTTGAACTGGAAACACCATTAATCTTAACTGGAATTGTAGTTTTATTGTGCCGCTAATTGTTGCGCCCACGGGTGCTCATGTTTTTAGGTTCAAATAAAATTGATTTATTTTTGGTTTTCCACGGGACGGGTAAATATATATATTTGAACGAATGTATGTAACGGATTTATGGGTGATGATAAGCATTTAACTTCACGGGTGGCCCTAAATTTTTACACGGGTATTCTCACTGAAGTCATCAAGACAACAGAGTGAAGTTACAGTCAAATGGGTCGATTAAATTTAATGGAATGAAAAAACAAGTTGTGATATTGAACGGGATGTATAAATATTTACACCTTTCAGCTAAAATAGATTAGAGTGGTGGATTAAATGAACTAATTTCAACGGATCAGGTGAATTACACTGGGTAAAAAAATTATGTAGATATTCAATTAAACGGGGATACATAAATTATCGCATCATCATGCATCTCAAATTCAGACAATCTATGGAACGAACCGATAGATTTGTCTGAATTTGAACATTTTAGTTAAGTTTTGTAAACTTAATCTACAGTTGCGTAGCAACGGGTTAACCCTAGTATCTTATATATTAAAACAAACTTGTCGGTGGGTAGGTATGTCCGCCCGATGAATCGATATAAATATCAAAAGTGAAACGCTGAAAAACTCTTTATGTCATTTTCATGCAGAATCAAGAAATTTATAATCATCATCACCTTCTCTCATAAAAGTTGAGGAGATATTGTCATCAACACCCTCAAAGAAGATTCCCTCTATTCACTGAAAATATCAAAGGTCTTAACTAAAATTACCGCTAATTAAGGTCACGGATGCAAGTGATTCTTTTCATCCACATCGGGAATCATCAACACCTTCCATTGCAGAAAAAATCAGTCAACTACTAGACGTGATCAACCTCAACCGAGATATCTTTGATCAAACAAAAAAACAGTACAAGTAGTTTCAGCGATCATCACGATTTCATGTGCTTCTCGGGGTCGGGTCAAGAGTTGAAAATATCCTGTAGGTTTCCAACGGGAATGGGTCCTGTAGGTTTCCAACGGGACGGGTAAAAAATTACAATACCTAATAGAAAAAAATTAGTGAGTCAATCAATCGTTTTTCCACGGGTTCTTTTTAGTGTAATGCTAAACCTAAACTAACTTTACCATAATTATTTTTCAGAAAATTAAATCAGGATTTAACGGGTCGGGTGAGTTCAACGTTTATAATAACATATCGGGTCGGATACTCCTATGTATGTATAACATTACCTTATGAGTTTTCAACTGGTCATACTGGGTATACTTTATCAAGAAAAGTAAGATGAGTTGGGATTTTCACGGGTGACAAATTTTTTTTTCAACGGGTTTTTCTCACTGTAACTATGTTAAAATAAATTTATCTCGGAACAATTTTCAACAGTCAACAGGTCGGGTTCGGATGGATTAAACTGAGTTAAATGTTTTTATGATTTCCTATGTACAAATGGTCATTACTAAACTTGATCCTCCGTTGCCCTGCAACGGGTTTACCCTAAACAATAAACTCCGAACTTAATGGGTCGGGTAAGTGTAATGTATTGAAATCTCGGATCGGGTAGCGAGTTTTCAACGGCTATGTGTTGTTTTTTTCTGGAAATATTGTTAGTTTTAACTTAGAACTACATATATGCATGAATCAATGATAACTTGGGTTGCGGGTAACGGGTTTTTAACGTGAGGCTATTAATTGATCTTCTAGAAATAATGTTAGAAGTTCTAACTTAGAACTGTGAATCAATGATAACTTGGGTTGCGTAGCAACGGGTTCGTGGTACATATAACAAAGCTAATTTTGTATGTTGACGGGTTTACATTGATAATATTCTTTGTAAACTTAACACTCAGTTGCGTAGCAACGGGTTTACCCTAGTATCTATATAATTAAAATCCATGTCCGTTTGTGTGTATGTATGTGTGTCACGCTCTGCTCTATATAAGATCGAAACGAAGTGCTCAGAACCTCTTTTTATCATTTGGAACCAATTGGTTTAATCATCGTCACCACCTTCCTGATCAAAAGATTAAAACAAATCATCACATACCCTTCAACATGACAAAAACTTACCTCAACCGACGCTTCCTCAACTCAACTTTAATGTACCTCAATTATCCAAGAGGTCAAGATAATTAAAATGTAGTTTAACATTTATGATCGGTTTGTTAGAATTCTATCGAAATGTTTCATTCTCATGATTAATCACATTCAGAAACTACGAATTTTATCACCATCACATACTCACAGATGTATGTGAGAGTAACCAAAGATGTTCCCCATATTTTGAACTGGAAAATCGTTCATCTCAACTGGCATTGTAGTTTTAATGTGCCGCTAACTGTTGTGGCCACGGGTGCTTACGTTTTTAGGTTTGAAGTCTACAGGGTGGGCCAATAAAAACCATACGATTTTGAACGTTAATAACTCAATCTATAAACAACCGATTCAAACGTTTTTGCTCTTATTTGAAAGCCAATATTTTAACTTAAAATCCCTTCAATTTTAGTCGTGTTTCATGGAGTTACTCTAAAGTTACAGAAGAAAAATTGAAAAATCGTGTATTTTTAGCGAAAAGGTGATCGAAATGCATAGGTTATTGTGTTTTAAAAAACCGTAAACGGAATATTTCAGTTTATCAATAAATTAAATGCATAAAATAACAACTAGTTAAGCCTTGTTGATCAAAGATAAACGAATGGCACACTTGATTTGATCATTTTCCTGAACCACCAAAGCCAGGGCTCAGTGTAAAATTTGTCAATGGCAGCTATGACATTTGCCATGATTTTTTTTTCAAAGCACTTAATATGGTATTACAGAGTTTCCAAAATAGAATTGAGCTCAGAAAAATCTATTTCCCTTATGGAACTTTTTAAATTTAGAAATTCGTGGCCTAAAAAGTACATTTTGTTAAACCAAAAAAATACGTTTTTTTTCATCTAAAAACACGACATTTTGGGATTTTCTTCTGTAACTTGAGGGCAACTCTATAAAACAAGATTAAACTTAGGGGGATTTTAAGTTTAAATATTGGCTCTCAAATGAGAACAGGAACGATTGAATCGGTTGTTTATAGCTCGAGTTATTAACCTTCAAAATCGTATGGTTTTTTTTGGCCCACCCTGTATATATAAATTAGACGATGTGTGTATGTGTGTATGTCACGCTTTTTTAGTATAAAAGTAACAAAATAACTCTCTCAAACTCTTTCTTCATTTGTTGGGAAACTTGGAAAAATCATCGTCCCCCTCTGGATGGCAAGAAGAACACAAATCATCACATACGCTTCAACCTGACCAACACTAACCTCAACCGGTGGTTAGGTCATGATAATTGCAATTCATTAACACTTTATTGAATCACATAAAAAATAACTCACTAAAACCTTTTCTACATTTGATGAGAAACTTTGAAAAATCATCGTCAGCCTCTTGATGGCGAAAAGAACACAAATCATCACATACCCTTCAATCTGACCAACACTAACCTAAACCGCTGATTAGGTCATGATAATTGCAAGTCATTAACACTTTATTGAATCACTTAAAATTTATTTCCAACAAAAATTGCAGTCATTATCCCCTAAAATGATTGAACTTAACAACCAAAAAACTTCCAAGTATACTTATGTGAAAACCTTAATTTCAATTCAAGTGTGTGCATTTTGGATTTGACATGTCCAATGAACTGGTGGTATGACGGACAATACGGGTAATATATTTCTGCATATCTTTCTCATTATCAGTTGTGTTTGAATAATATAGAGAAATTATGCCAGCAGAGCAGTTAAATCAAGCTGAAAATTTCATCAAACCGTTTGATTTCAACGGGTTAAAATAACCTAATCTTAGGAATGTTTTGAATCTATTAACTTTATTTGAACTTTAGAAACTTTATGAATGGGTTAACTCCCATTATGTTTGTATTACAGTTATTCAATTAACCGACGGGTTTACACAATACTTTTTTAGGATAATTGATTTTTGTTAACATAAGAAACAGTTGCGTAGCAACGGGTTTACCCTAGTCTTATATATATAAAATAGTATAAGATGTATGTTTGTCTACTCAAAGCGCTTAAATAGCAGCGATGCATCGCTCAAAAACTCTTTCGATCATTTATTTATAAAAATCGAACTATGATTAAAAGTTCAATGAGGAATAATCATCATCACCTTCCCAATGAATTGACACCGATTTCCAGAACCAAACACAACATGATGCCTCAACTCACCTCCAATGTACCTCAATTATCGATGAGGTCATGATAATTAAAATGTCGTTCAACATTTATGATCGGTTTAATCGAAATGTTTCATTCTCATAATTAATCACAATCAGAAACTACGAACTCTATCATCACCACCTATTCACATAAAAGTTGTCATCGACACCCAAGGATGTTTCCCATATTTTGAAGTGGAAACATCATTTACCTTAACTGGAATTGTAGTTTAATTGTGCCACTAACTGTTGTGGCCACGGGTGCTTCCTGTATGTTTTTAGGTTTAAATAAAATTTGGTTTTTTGGTTTTCCAAACTGTTGTGGCCACGGGTGCTTCCTGTATGTTTTTAGGTTTGAATTAAATTTGGTTTTTTGGTTTTTCACGAGACGGGTAAAAATAATAAATCTAATGAAATTTTCAGAATGGTTATAAATTACCCACGTTATGCTCTGCTCTACATTATATATGACAGACAAATTCAAAAAACGGGTTGTCTTATTGAACAGGGTGTTGAAAAATTTAGTTCCGTTCAGCTAAAATGGATCACATTTCAACGGGTCAGGTTTACACTAGCAAAAAAGTTATGTCGATATTCAATTAAACGGGAATATATATACATAAATTATCGCACCATCATGAATCTAATGATTTCCTGGGCTAAAGAGAAGCTGATGAACAAACCGATAGGTTTGTTTGAGTTTAAATACGGTAGTTGAGTTTTATTTAAATCAATCCACAGTTGCGTAGCAACGGGTTTACCCTAGTCTTATATATATAAAATAGTAGAAGATGTATCTATCTTTGTATGTCTACTCAAAGCGCTTAAATAGCAGCGATGCATCGCTCAAAAACTCTTTCGATCATTTATTTATAAAAATTGAACTATGATTAAAAGTTCAATGAGGAATAATTATCATCACCTTCCCAATGAATTGACACCGATTTCCAGAACCAAACACAACATGATGTCTCAACTCACCTCCAATGTATGTACCTCAATTATCGATGAGGTCAAGATAATTAAAATGTCGTTCAACATTTATGATCGGTTTAATCGAAATGTTTCATTCTCATTATTAATCACAATCAGAAACTACGAATTCTATCATCACCACCTACTCACATAAAAGATGTCATCGACACCCAAGGATGTTTCCCATATTTTGAAGTAGAAACATCATTTACCTTAACTGGAGTTGTAGTTTAATTGTGCCACTAACTGTTGTGGCCACGGGTGCTTCATGTATGTTTTTAGGTTTAGATAAAATTTGGTTTTTTGGTTTTCCACGAGACGGGTAAAAATAATAAATCTAATGAAATTTTCAGAATAGTTATAAATTACCCATCTTATGCTCTGCTCTACATTATGTATGACAGATAATTTCAAAAAACGGGTTGTCTTATTGAACAGGGTGTATAAAATTTAGTTCCGTTCAGCTAAAATGGATCACAATTCAACGGGTCAGGTTTACACTAGCAAAAAAATTATGTCGATATTCAAATAAATGGGGATACATAAATTATCGCACCATCATGGATCTAATGATTTCCTGGGCTGAAGAGAATCTGATGAACAAACCGATAGGTTTGTCTGAATTTAAATACGGTAGTTGAGTTTTTTTAATTAATCCACAGTTGCGTAGCAACGGGTTTACCCTAGTCTATATATAAATTAGACGATGTATGTCTGTCTGTGTGTGTGTCACGCTTTTAGTATAAATATCGCGAAAGAACATTGAAAAACCTTTCATTACTTTATGAAAAAAAAACAAAATAAATCATCGCCTTCCCTTCAACCTGACCAGAATGTATGTACCTCAACCGAGGCTAAGGCCATGATAATTCGGTAAGGTCATGATAATTGCAATCCACCAATCTATCTATATATATAAAATAGTAGAAGATGTATCTTTGTATGTCTACTCAAAGCGCTTAAATAGCAGCGATGCATCGCTCAAAAACTCTTTCGATCATTTATTAAAAAAAATCGAACTATGATTAAAAGTTCAATGAGAAATAATCATCATCACCTCCCCAATGAATTGACACCGATTTCCAGAACCAAACACAACATGATGCCTCAACTCACCTCCAATGTATGTACCTCAATTATCGATGAGGTCAAGATAATTAAAATGTCGTTCAACATTTATGATCGGTTTAATCGAAATGTTTCATTCTCATAATTAATCACAATCAGAATCTACGAATTCTATCATCACCACCTACTCAAATAAAAGTTGTCATCGACACCCAAGGATGTTTCCCATATTTTGAAGTGGAAACATCATTCACCTTAACTGGAGTTGTAGTTTAATTGTGCCACTAACTGTTGTGGCCACGGGTGCTTCCTGTATGTTTTTAGGTTTAAATAAAATTTGGTTTATTGGTTTTCCACGAGACGGGTAAAATTAATAAATCTAATGAAATTTTCAGAATAGTTATAAATTACCCATGTTATGCTCTGCTCTACATTATGTATGACAGATAATTTCAAAAAACGGGTTGTCTTATTGAACAGGGTGTATAAAATTGAGTTGCGTTCAGCTAAAATGGATCACATTTCAACGGGTCAGGTTTACACTAGCAAAAAAGTTATGTCGATATTCAAATAAACGGGGATACATAAATTATCGCACCATCATGGATCTAATGATTTCCTGGGCTAAAGAGAAGCTGATGAACAAACCGATAGGTTTGTCTGAGTTTAAATACGGTAGTTGAGTTTTTTTAAATTAATCCACAGTTGCGTAGCAACGGGTTTACTCTAGTCTATATATAAATAGACGATGTGTGTATGTCACGCTTTTTTAGTATAAAAGTAACAAAATAACTCTCTCAAACCCTTTCTTCATTTGATGGGAAACTTGGAAAAATCATCGTCATTCCCTTGATGGCAAGAAGAACGCAAATCATCACATACCCTTCAACCTGACCAACACTAACCTCAACCGGTGGTTAGGTCATGATAATTGCAGTTCATTAACACTTTATTGAATCACTTAAAGTTCAAAAACAACAAAATAACTTTCTCAAACCCTTTTACATTTGATGATAAACTTTGAAAAATCATCGTCAGCCTCTTGATGGCAAGAAGAACACAAATCATCACATACCCTTCAACCTGACCAACAACTAACCTCAACCGGTGGTTAGGTCATGATAATTGCAATTCATTAACACGTTATTGAATCACTTAAAACTTATTTCCAACAAAGATTGCAGTCATCATCCCCTCAAGTGACTGAACTTAACAACCAAAAATCTTCCAAGTAAACTCATGTGAAAAGCTTAATTTAAATTCACGTGTGTGCATTTTGGATTCGATGTCCAATGAACTGGTGGTATGACGGATAAGACGGGTAATATTATTCTGCATATCTTAGGCATTATCAGTTTGAATAATATAAAGAAATTATGCCAGCAGAGCAGTTAAAACAAGCAAAAATTTTCATCAAACCGTTTGATTTCAACGGGTTAAAATAACCTAATCCCAAGAATGTTTTGAATCTATTAACTTTGTTTCAGCTTTCGAAACTTTATAAATGGGTTAAATTCCATGTCTTTGAATGTAAATAGGTTACTCCCAATATGTTTGTATTACAGTTATTTAATTACCCGACGGGTTTACACAATGTTTCTTTAGGATAGTTGATTTTTGTTAACATAAGAAACAGTTGCGTAGCAACGGGTTTACCCTAGTCTATATATAAATTAGACGATGTGTGTATGTCACGCTTTTTTAGTATAAAACTAACAAAATAACTCTCTCAAACCCTTTCTTCATTTGATGGGAAACTTGGAAAAGTCATCGTCACCCTCTTGATGGCAAGAAGAACACAAATCATCACATACCCTTCAACCTGACCAACACTAACCTCAACCGGTGGTTAGGTCATCATGATAATTGCAATTCATTAACACTTTATTGAATCACTTAAAATTTAAACGTAACAAAATAACTCTCTCAAACCCTTTCTACATTTGATGGGAAACTTTGAAAATCATCGTCAACCTCTTGATGGCAAGAAGAACACAAATCATCACATACCCTTCAACGTGACCAACACTAACCTCAACCGGTGGTTAGGTCATGATAATTGCAATTCATTGACACTTTATTAAACCACTTAAAATTCAAAAGTAACAAAATAACTCTCAAACCCTTTCTTCATTTGATGGGAAACCTTGAAAAATTATCGTCAGCCTCTTGATTACAAGAAGAACACAACTCATCACATACCTTCAACACTTCATTGAATCACTTGAAATTTATTTCCAACAAAGATTGCAGTTATCATCCTCTCAAGTGACTGAACTCAACAACCAAAAAAATTCCAAGTAAACTGATGTGAAAAACTTAATTTTAATTCAAGTGTGTGTATTTTAAACTCGACATGTGATTTCAACGGGTTAAAATAACCTAATCTTATGAATGTTTGAATCTATTAACTTTATTTAAACTTTAGAAACTTTATAAATGGGTTAAATTCCATGTCTTTGAATGTAAAAAGTTTACTCTCAGTATGTTTGTATTACAGTTATTTAATTAACCGACGGGTTTACACAATGTTTTTTAGGATAGTTGATTTTTGTTAACTTAAGAAACAGTTGCGTAGCAACGGGTTTACCCTAGTATCTATCTATAAATTACACAATGTATGTATGTCTGTGTGTGTGTCACGCTTCAGTATAAAAGTTGCGAAAGAACAGAAAACAACCTTTCATCCCATTGAAATCAAAATTCAGAAATAAAATAGTCATCGCATACCCTTCAAGTATTTAGTTTTTTAAAACGAACATTTAGAATCAATGACTCAACTGGTGCAATCACTGGCCAACATTGCCACGTCTGAAATTATATGCTGCAAACTTCATTCGGTTGTATGTAGTGTTTTTTAATTCGAAATTATTAATTATGTCAAATGCAGCAGATACTCGATCCAAAGCTGCAGATCGTCAGAGAAAGCGACGACTAGGTTACATTAGTTCAGAGTAAGCGTTTATCTTCGAATACTGTTTTCACGAAATAAAAATAGATTTTTTATCATCTTCAGCTGAGAGTGAAGAGGAAAGGAAGAAACGGAACGCAACGAATGCTTCCAGAACTGCTGCGAAACGTGAAGTTATGTTTGTTATTCCGTAAGAAATCGAACGTAAGAGAGTTTTTAAACCAGTTTTCACAAATTTATTTGGATTATCTTTAGCTGACAGTGAAGAGGCAAAGAATCAACGGAAAGCAACGAATGCCTCACGAACTGCAGTGAAACGCGAAGGTATGTTCGTTATTATGAATGACATTGCTCAGAATTGCTCATTTGAGATATTTTCCTGAAATTTAGCGGAAAATGAAATGGAAAGAAATCAACGACTAGAAATGGATGCCCAACAAACTTCTGTCAAACGCAAAGGTTTGTTCATTAGTAGAATATACATATACAAAACGCCATGTTATTTGTTGTGAAAAAAACACATACATACATAAAATATTACATACTCATTCGATGATTGAATTTACGAATGTTTCAGCGGAGGATGAGGAGAGAAAAAGGCAAAGACTTGCCTTAAATGCTCAGCGGAATACATCGAGACGGGAAGGTACATATATTTCTGTTGTCGTTCTATCAGTTATCAATTATTTCAATCGAAAATGAAACACTGTACACGTATTCTATATTAGCGGTGTAATAAAAGGTTAACATGGATTCACCATAATTATTTTAAGTACTCTTTCGATGACTGAATTCACGAATGTTTCAGCGGAGGATGATGAGAGAAAAAGGCAAAGACTTGCCTCAAATGCTCAGCGGAATGCATCGAAACGAAAAGGTATTAATTACACTGTCAATCAAAGATTAAATCACTCAGGATAAAAAACTTTTGAACGTTTTATTTTAGAATCGGGTGGGAGAAACCACATTGTACGGTTAAGTGGGCGAAAGGCAGCTACAACAACTGAAGATGAAGTGGATATTGACACCATACGACATTATTTGGGAGAAATGAACGTAGTATGCTCTCATTGTCAGGTAAATTGTCAAGTACATTGACAGGTACATAGTCAGGTACATAAATGATGAAATATATATTATGCCTTTTGACTAATTAGTGACAAATTCAAGGCTTCTCATTGGGCTGAAGAAAAATCTTCAAAATCTACAATTGCCAACCCGAAATTCAGTCAATGTTGCTGCTACGGTGAAATGCCAATAATGGCGAACCATACCGTACCTCCGTTACTTGAAGAATTGACTAACGGTACAACACCGCGCTCTAGAACATATCGGTTATGGAATATTTATTTTGTGAAATGTTCAGAATAAAGTGGTTTGTATAAAACATAATTAATGTTTGAATAAATAATATAATGTGTCATTATTCAGAAATCAGAGTCGACAGATTAACCAAGCTCTAAGCTTCACATCTACTGGTATAAAAGTAGATGACAGCATAAACAAGAGAGGCCCATATTGCTTCAAAATAAATGTTATAATTAAATCAGGTACCAATTTAGACAAAAAGTTAGTTTTGTAATTCAAATTTAGGGGGCATGGATGCACAAGATTGGCAATTGGATGCCTGATAACGGTATGGTCCCGAAATTCGCCCAGATCTTCACAATTGATACTGAACAAGCACAATTGGAGTGTCGTATGATGCACATGCCCGCTGTCGATGTGACTTTGGTAAAAGAATTACAGGTTACCATGGAAAATAAAATGGCATATTTGAGAAGTGGGAATAAATCCTTCTATGATGACTGATATGTATGTGTGTTATTTAGGCCATGCTAAGTAACACAAACCCATTTGTTACGTTATATCGCAATGCAAAGACGGTGCAGGAGGAAAATCCAACAGAGGACATAAAGATAATAATGAAAGCAGATATTCAGGGTTTAGGTTTGAGAACGATTGATTGAGTTTATTGTTTATTAGTATTACATAGGCCCGACATACATAAATGCATTTGACAGATCGGCACCGTTATAACAAACCAACGGCGTCCGATGTGGGGGCTGTAATTATTGGGAATGAGACCGATGAGGCATCATCAAGAGACATTGTGCTACACAAATGTGTTAGTCGCAGTCGCAGGTGAAAGATTAATAATCGAACCTTGAAAATATAATTTTGTAGGACGGAACTTTGCGTCGTATCAATGAGACTCACGCGTCCTACGACAGTTTGCATTACACGCTACTTTTCCCATACGGGGAACCAGGTTTTCACAGTAATATCAAACGTGAAACGACCGGCACGCGTAAACGCACGAATGTCACACTGAGAGAGTATTACGCTCACAGGTTGATTGCTTCTTTTTTGTTAAAGAATTTTCAGTTATGAGAAATAACTCTAGAATTTCCTCTAATTTGTTTTAATTAAGAATGCACGTACGAGAGTCGACGTTGCACATATTTGGCTCTGGGAGAATCTTTCTACAATACATCGTGGATATGGGCGCCAAAATAGAAAGCTATAGACTGAACTTCATCCGGAACCATCAATCTCAGCTGCGTGCCGAACTTTATTCAGGTTTTTTCTTGAAAAAAAGGTGTTTGAAGTTTTTGATATTTTAACAGAAATTTTAAACAAGACGACAATTTAAAAACAGGTATCGTAGATGCTGTTGCCAGTGGCGATAATGATCCAAAAAAAGTGGGACAAAGAGTCGTATTGCCTGCCACATTTACTGGCTCTGATCGTCATGTCCACCAGCTCTATCAGGACAGCATGGCCATAGTGAGTGAACCATACATAAAAGATATTATGAGTTATTACAGTAAAAACAATGAAATAAATATCTTTCTAGGTAAGAAAGTACGGGGCACCTGACGTATTTTTGACTATAACCGCCAACCCAGCATGGACTGAAATAACTGGCAAGTTATCTTTATGCTTTAGCCGTCACTCGAAAGAATGTTGTTGTTTTTTCTTTCACTTCACATATAAATTAGTACGAAACTTTAGAAAACTTGCTTCCGGGACAATCGGCATCAGAAAGACCCGACTTAGTGTGCCGAGTGTTTCAATTGAAGTTGAAAAGTTTCTGTCATGACATCTTCACTGTTGGAGTCATCGGTTCCGTTGTCGCCAGAATTCAATGCATCGAGTTTCAGAAACGCGGCTTGCCCCATTCTCACATATTGG
>OZ038448.1:24333094-24336359 GCA_964036265.1 Daptonema setosum | reverse complement strand
TATGGTGCGGGTGCGCCTGCATTCTCATACAATTGGTGTAAAAAGAAAATATGTGGGTGAAGACATTCTTGAGATTAATTATAAATCAAGGCTATTTCATTCTAGGAGCCATGGATTTGGATTTCATGGTTTGCATTGTTTTTTACTTCTTGTTTATGACCAACCTCAATATTAGCCGTTTAAACCATTTCCTCCTATAATTACGCATGAAACGGTCAATTATCGCCACGACTACGTTTCCTGTTGTTTGATTACGCAGATATGGTCAGACTTCTACAGAAGTGATATACGAATACGTGCGAAAAGATTTTTCTGCGCGCGAAATGGGTTGTCAAATGAAGTATAAATTTTTATTATTTATGTTACAGCTCTATTTCTAGTCAAATAACTCATTTACCATTTTCGGTTAAAGGACCCCTATAATGAATACGGCAAAAACGAATGGCACTTTAATGGTATGCGTTTAGTTGTCCGACTCGACGTTTGTCCGAATTTGTCCGAACACGTGTTTTGAAAAAACTTATCATTTGTCCAAATCGAATTATTTTACAAAAGAAATGCCACGATTAAGGTATTGATTTGAAGTATCATTTTGCTAGTGAAAAGTCGATATGAAAAGTTTTTTTCAATAAATTACAGTGGCAGCCAACCTTTTCATTTCAAAAACCCCTTTCATTGTGTGTATGGCTTCGGCTTAGTTACGAACCTTACATATGTAAGTTAGTGACGGTGATCGCCTAGTATCAGGCTAAGAGTTAGTTTTCAGTTTAGGCTTAGACTCTGTATTTAGGATGGGCTTAGGCGCTCAGCGTTCAAGCCTTTGCCAAATACACAGCCTAAGCCTACACTGAACCCCAAGTTTTATGCCCCCGCCTTGGACCGTTAGCATCGAGCAGCGGAGGTATTATGCCTCATTTTTTCTTCAAAACGGTTTCAGATATCAAGAGTACCTAATGAACTTGTTTGAGAGAAACTAATGTAAAGATTAAACATTGTTATCAGTCACAAAAATAATGATAATCTCGCTTGAATTTGACTCCCTGTATAAGATAATTCTAATCACGTATTCGGACAACTGATCGAGACGCCTAAAATAGCGTTTCGGACAAATTCGGACAAACGTCGAGTCGGACAACTGAACGACAGCCCACTTTAGTTCTTCCTGGTCACGTGACCTGATGATAGCTGAGCGTAGGAATGATTTTAATTAAACTGTTTTCCATATCAAAACGCTTCTGCTTTTTTTTAAATATAAGCCGGTACCAGTTCAATCATGTTGATGCTGAATGAGGTAAAATTACAATAATGACCAAAAACATATAAACATAAACTGGTAGTAAAATGTGAGGGCTTCATGAATAGTAGCTGTTTTTATTATTGCTGACTGAATGGTACAACCAGACTAACCTGGAGACCAGACATTATTTCACATGGTCAACAATTTTCATTAACTTATTCCTGTAATTTTCATCGGAAAACTCTATTTTAAGAAATGTATGGTTTATAGGACATAGTAACTGGTTACACAGACTTTATTTACATACATACATGGAGTCCCATTAATTTGTAGGTTTTTTTGTTTTTTTTTCGGCTCGTCTTTTTGCCACGGTTAATTGACATTAAAATTGTAGGCGCCAAAAAACGCAATTAACTGCTTTCATATACCGCATAACATTAAAAATCGGTTAATCATAGCAAGAAAAATTGCCAAAAAACGTGAATTCCGGATAGCACTCCCTGTACTAATGAACATTGCCCTAAATTGATTGCATTTGTGGCAACGGCATGTTCACTGGCATATACTTTTTACATGAAACTTTGACCAAGCTGGGTTCTATAATGTTTCTATTACTGTACTTCCCTATGTGTTTTTCGCATAACATACATAATAAACTTGTTTATTTAAATTCAAATTCTCTGTCAACCTTCTTCTAAAAAAAACCCTTAATCCAATTTTTCGGTTACTAACCACTAGAGAATATAGTCAATCCAGGGTTCGTCAAAACGTTTTCGCGCGCTCAATTTGAATCTAATTATGTTTTTCGCATGCAACTTGCTGTATATGTGAGTAGCGAAAATAAAAATTATTAATACTTTTAAGTCGGACTAAGCGTAAGTCATAAGCCGACACGTATACGATTATTTAATGCATATACTTAGTTTTCCCATACATCTTTGTTTTCCCGAAAACACCCGGTTCTTTACCATGAAAAAGTTGTCAACAACAGCATCCAATATGGCTGCCAACATTAGTGGCTGCTTATGACATTTCTCGGACAATGCGTTTCCGCAAAACGAAATCCCGTTTGGTTTCCTTTCTTTGTCCCTTTGTAGACGAGCCAATTGCGTGTTCCCAAAATATAGTTAAATGTGATTTGAAAATGTTTCATTCGTGGTTGTTGTTGTTGTTGTTGTTGTTGTTGTTGTTGTTGTTGTTGTTGTTGCTGCTGCTGTTGTTGTTGTTGTTGTTGCTGTTTTTGTTGTCGTCGTTGTTGTTGTTGTTGTTGTTGTTGTTGTTGTTGTTGTTGTTGTTATTATTATTGTTGTTGTTGTTGTTATTGTTGTTGTTGGTGTTGTTGTTGTTTTTGTTGTTGTTGTTGTTGTTGTTGTTGTTGTTGTTGTTGTTGTTGTTGTTGTTGTTGTTGTTGTTGTTGTTGTTGTTGTTGTTGTTGTTGTTGTTGTTGTTGTTGTTGTTGTTGTTGTTGTTGTTGTTGTTGTTGTTGTTGTTGTTGTTGTTGTTGTTGTTGTTGTTGTTGTTGTTGTTGTTGTTGTTGTTGTTAATGTTGTTGTTGTTGTTGTTGTTGTTGTTGTTGTTGTTGTTGTTGTTGTTGTTGTTGTTGTTGTTGTTGTTGTTGTTGTTGTTGTTGTTGTTGTTGTTGTTGTTGTTGTTGTTGTTGTTGTGATTGTTGTTGTTGTTGTTGTTGTTGTTGATGTGGTTGTTGTTGTTGTTGTTGTTGTTGTTGTTGTTGTTGTTGTTGTTGTTGTTGTTGTTGTTGTTGTTGTTGTTGTTGTTGTTGTTGTTGTTGTTGTTGTTGTTGTTGTTGTTGTTGTTGTTGTTGTTGTTGTTGTTGAAACCAACCTGAACGCACACGTGATTATCTCGTTATTGCGCAGCTCGTTAAGAGTAGTTTTATTAGTCACCGACACTTTGGATGTCAAGTGGGTGAAAACATCCATTATGTCCACATTATGTCCACATCCATTATGTCCTCCAAAAAGCCATTAAAGCCTATTGGAGAACAAATCGCTGTTTTTTTCACTAAAG
>OZ038448.1:24320594-24325594 GCA_964036265.1 Daptonema setosum | reverse complement strand
CGTGAAAAACACTGAACCACCTATATTAACAAACATTTATTCATATATTCACCTACGTTCTCCTACAGGAAATCTCGTTACATTCTCAGAACAGAACCTTGATCTTACCCTGAGACACTGGCGGACGAGCTAATCCTCCAAAGAGAGGGGAATTTTGCCGAAGAGGGGGGAATTCACATGAATTAGGCTATTTTACCTACACCCTAAGGAACAAACTCTATTTTATGGAACCGCCAAAGAGGGGGGAAAAACACTTTTCCCTCCACTTCTGGTCCGCTAGTGCCCTGAGTCGTAATGGATAATTTGCCAGTAGCTTTAGGATCGCACCGACATTATAGCCGATTCAACGATTCTTGTTATCAAAGTTATCCTTATGAACCTGTTACCCTTATTTGCTGTTAAAAATTAGGCACAACATTCCTATATTTTTTCATGAATTTTTTTTTCATTTATATGTCCAAATGTCATATGACAAAATAATTACTAATCGAAAATTCAAACGCGCGCCAATATCAGCTTTGAATTGAAATTGCGCGCCAAGTTTTTTTCCTGAATGACAAAAAACCCTGAATGGGCCATATGGCGCTGGCATTAATCCGTTTCCTGCTTGGCATGACAAAATATAATTAGCAGAACTTTCAAGATACCCATAGCTTGATGAAGGTATCTTGCAAAAAAAAGTTCATTTTAATTGAACCTTTTATCTCAAATGTTCGAATATTGTTCGAATGTTACATTGTTTTTTTATGCGCAACGAAGGTCGATTTGATATTAGATTACGGGCCAGCAAGTTCCTCTGGAACAGGAAATTCCGCGAATTCAAAACGTGGCACAGAACATTCTTGACTTGAGAATCCGGTTCTGGGCTTGAGAATCTGGTTCTAAGAAATTTGGAAAAGTGGCTAAAACGTGGCACAGAAAATTCATTAATTGAGAATCCGGGTCTGAACTTGAGAATCTGGTTCTGGCCATGCCATGAGTTCTCGCAGTTTTTTTAAACATTTCTTATAATTAATTATGAGACCTATATAAGGTTATAATTAACCTACTTTCATCCCAGCGTTCACTATTTGACGGTATAGCATTCCTGAATTTATCAAGATACTAAAGCTTGATAAGGGTTTCTTCTTATCAAAAATTGATTTTGTGGGTCCGTTTCGAACGTGACCACAGAATTGAGCTCAAATTTCGTACATTGTTGTCAGAATAGTATGTAAAAAAGTATTTATTTCTTGAAATTTTAAATTTTTTTCAATATACGTATGGTAAGAACGACATTTGTTTGTATTCTATACACTTACATACATAGCCCCTTTTAAAACAGATAAAAGTGTCGTCTATTTTTGGCCCACCCTGTATACGTGGGAGCCACGGCTTCCGGTTAGATCTGTAGTCTAGCCACTAGCGGACGAGAAGGGGAGGGAAAAGTGGAATTTCCCCTCTTTGGCTGTTTCAAAAAGTATACTTTGTTCCTTAAGGTGTAGGTAAAAAAGTATAATTTCTGCCAATCCCCCCCTCTTTGGAGAGATTCCCCTCCCTTTGGAGATTTGGCTCGTCCGCCAGTGAGTCTAGCCTTTATAGAAGAATACTTTTCAATGCCTTCTATTTATTTACCTCAACGTAAATAGTTTTGAACTATGACATATAGCTTGGCCAGATATTTTTTATTGTTAAAATAATTCCTGTGGACCTCTACGAACAACAGTATGCAAATGAACCGAGCACCTCGCAACCGCACACTTTTGTATGTCTAAAATCCATGTAAAATGCAAATATAGTTTTCCAAAAATTTTAACGGGGGTAAAAGTTATCTCTCAGTTTGAACTACCCGCCAAACATTCGATAGTCTGGTAATAGTCAGTCAGTCAGCCAGTCAGTCACTCAGTACGTCAGTCATTCACTCAGTAATTCAGTCAGTCAGTCAGTCAGTTAGTCAGTACGTCAGTCAGTCATTCAGTCAGTCAGTCAGTCCGTCAGTCAGTCAATAAGTCAGTCAATCAGTCATTCACTCAGTAATTCAGTCAGTCAGTCAGTCACTTAGTCAGTACGTCAGTCAGTCATTCAGTCAGTCATTCATTCACTCACTCACTCACTCACTCACTCACTCACTCACTCACTCACTCACTCACTCACTCACTCACTCACTCACTCAGTCAGTCAGTCACTCAGTCAGTCAGTCACTCACTCACTCACTCACTCACTCACTCAGTCAGTCAGTCATTCAGTCAGTCATTCATTCATTCACTCACTCACTCACTCACTCACTCACTCACTCACTCACTCACTCACTCACTCACTCACTCACTCACTCACTCACTCACTCACTCACTCACTCACTCACTCACTCCCTCACTCACTCACTCACTCACTCACTCACTCACTCACTCACTCACTCACTCACTCACTCACTCACCCACTCACTCACTCACTCACTCACTCACTCACTCTCTCACTCACTCACGTACTCAGTCAGTCAGTCAGTCAGTCAGTCAGTCAGCCAGTCAGTCAGCCAGTCAGTCAGTCAGTCAGTCAATCAATCAGTTCAGCGGAAGTTGTTTGCGTTTAGCTTGAGCTACACAATGGAATTGCATTGAGTTCAGCTCGGTTAGCCATTTTGAGAGACTTATTTGAAAACTCAATAGGGATTTTCCATGCTCATTTGAACTTATTGGACTGGGAGCACTTATGTGTCCATAAAAACAACTCTTGGTAATAGAGATTGGCTGCTTCAGCGAGTATTTATAGTGTTACTGTAACTTGACGCCTATTTAGGATTTCGCAAAGTTTTAGCACGTGTTCAATTTTTCGGGATTGCAATTTTTGTAGGTTGTCCAATTTATGTGTAAAAATATTTTAGGTCTGGATTTTTTGAAAGCGCGCCAAAAACACACTTCAATTCAAACTGCGCGCCAAAAAGTTTTCGACTAAAACAAGAAACCCGGGATAGGCTATATGACTGATGCGCCAGATTCAAGACTACATACTGTAAAGGCCTCGTAATTGGTTATAAGAAAATCCAAAACGTGGCACAGAAAATTTCTTACTTGAGAATCCGGTTCTGGACTAGAGAATCTGGTTTTAAGAAATTTTAAGACGTGGCTAAAACGTAGCACAGATAATTTTTTAATTGAGAATCCGGTTCAGGACTTGCGAATCTGGTTCTGGCCATGCCATGGGTTCTCGCAGTTTTAAACCATTTCTTATAATCAATTATGAGGCCTATATGTATGTATGTGGTAAAGGATTTTTTATAGGAGAATGTAATCCAGTAACGAGTTACCCCGAACCTCAAGTCTATCAGCCAAATAATGGAGTATTACTAGTTTTGGGTGCTGCAAAAGCTCGTCCGTTATTTTCCGAGTAGATACTTAGGTTAACTATCCCCAGTGTTAAACAAAACAGCAACGGAAGCCAGAGTTCTTCAGTTATCGTTCACATAATTTGGTATTGACGTCAATCGTTTTACAGGAAAAAATACAGAAATTGTCGACGTTGCAATTCATTCAGAGATTTATTCATTGAGTTTCAGTACGAAGTTGACTAACTTTTTATGGAAATTTATTCGTCGAATGAGTTTACCGCTTATGCAATGAGTTCGTACGTTCGTATGTTGTGGAAATTTCAAGTGGAAAAAAATAGGATTTTCACCACAAATTCTCACGCAGATATTCTGAGTAACCATAATCCCTGGGTAAGCGATATGTAAGAATTAACTACGTAAATATGAGGTTGAATATCTTCATACTGAATACAAACAGCTGAATCGTAAATGCATCAGTGAAAAAAACAATTTCAACAAGCATTTATTTCTGTGCCACCGTTAGTTTGGACAATGTCCTCTATTGAAACTGCCCGCGTCGCGTGAGTTATCTTTTTATCCATGTACCGTAAACCAACTGGCGGATGAGATGAGCTAATCTTGAAAGGGGAGTAAATTTTATCAAAAAGGGGGAATGGACAGAAATTAAGCCTTTGTTACCTACACCTTAGGGAATACATTTTATTGTTTGAAAACGCCGAAGAGAGGGAAATTCCCTTCCTCTCACCCCTTCTCGTCCGCTAGTGTATTCATGTACCGTAAACCCTCTGGCGGATGAGCTAATCCTCGAAAGCTAGGGAAATCTCTCTAAAGAAGGGGAATGGGTAAAAATAAGGCCTTTGTTACCTACAGCTTATGGAACAAATAATACATTTTGAAATCGCCTAAGAGAGGGGAACTCCCTTTCTCTCACCCCTTCTTGTCCGCTAGTAAGTAAATTGCCAATGTTTTATCGAAAAAGTATCCGATCAAACACGCTGTCCTTATTGGCCACTGGGGTACTGGAAACCACTGGCGGATGAGCTAAACCTCCAAAGGGAGGGGAATATTTCCAAAGAGGGGGAATTGGCCAAAATTCGGCAATTTTAACTACACCTTAAAGAACAAACTCTACTTTTCGAAACCACCAAAGAGGGGGGAATTCCACTTTTCCCTCCCCTTCTCGTCCGCTAGTGCTGGAAACCACTAGCGGACGGAAAGAGGCGGGGAATCTGAAATTCTTCTATTTCTCACGTGTTCAAAAATTATATTTTTACCCCAAGGCAGAGGTAAAACAGCCTTGAAATGGACAATTCCCTTCTTATTGACGACATTTCCCATTCCTTTAGAGGGTTGGCTCGTCCGCCTGAGCTGAATACCATTTAGGGATTCTAGAGAACAGATTTACCGGACCTTGAAACAATACCGTAGAGTGTTATTCGATGGAAGGTATTTATTTAGATCCAATTCAACTCATTACTTGTATGCTATGTATTAAATTAAACCAAGCACATGCTTCTCCTTTCTAGAAGGTGATGTTTCACAGTCTGCAAAATCTTGTTACTGTATGTTAGAAACTAGAGAAAAAATTTCCCAAAAGAAAAAAATTCAAAATCTCGAAATGTTTACCAAATTTTCAAAAATTATCAGTCCTTCCCGTTTCCCTTCCTGTTTACTTTCCTGTGGACCATGAAGGGGCCCT
>OZ038448.1:24288266-24317894 GCA_964036265.1 Daptonema setosum | reverse complement strand
CTTCCCGCACAGTAGCCCATTACCCTATGGGTAGGGTAGGTACCCATTTTCTTCCTCCGGAGTAGCCCATTACCCTATGGGTTGGGTAGGTACCCATTTTCTTCCCGCACAGTAGCCCATTACCCTATGGGAAGGGTAGGTACCCATTTTCTTCCCGCACAGTAGCCCATTACCCTAAGGGTAGGTTAGGTACCCATTTTCTTCCCGCACAGTAGCCCATTACCATATATGTAGGGTAGTACCCCATTTTCCCATACAGGAGTACCCCACCTCCCAAAATGTACTAAAGGGCTACTAAAATGGGTCCTACCACTAGAGGTACCCTTCCGCCAAATACCACGACCTGCCGGGGTGTGATGATGATCGATGCGCGTGTTAACACTGATTGTATGATGTTTCATTATCAGACGTTTTGGGCAATATTTCTGCAAACAACATACGGGCTTTATAAACTAAAGGTTCAATGCGGGCTTTCCAATTCAGTCACCTTATTAATTAAAAAGCTATAAATAGAATCACCATGGTGGCACACTCCTGGTTTAATGGTTTTTCGTTTGACTTTGGGTTTGACAGTGCCAATAGTTAATTTGGATTTTTTATACAATTAATGCTAGGGCTGGATCAGTCAATCATTCAGTTAGTTATCTCAGAAAGTCAATCAGTATGTCAGTTAAGTTTTCAGCCTGTCCGTCTGTCTTACAGTCAGTCAGTGAGTCAGTGAGTCAGTCAGTCGGTCAGTTAGTCAGTCAGTCCGTCGGTCAGTCATTCAGCCCGTCAGTCAAGCAAACAGTCAGTCCTTCAGTCAATCCGTCAATCAGTCAGGTTGTTGGTTTGGTCAGTCAGTTAGTCAGTTAGTCAGTCAGTCAGTTAGTCAGTTAGTCAGTCAGTCAGTCAGGACGTTATTAAGTCAGTCAGACAGCCATTTATTTATTCACGCAGTCTCTTAGTCACTCTTTATGCTTACGTCAATACAATTCTAATAAAACAGATAAACCAAACAAAAATTCGATCTTTCGCTGAATCATTCTCAATCGAATTCAATTTGATTTAATCGCTGTGATGCCAAGCCGGCAGAAAAACCATATGACGTTTTTGTTTGGATTGGGTGTGAGTGAGTGAGTGAGTGAGAATGAGTGAGTGAGTGAGTGAGTGAGTGAGTGAGTGGGTGAGTGAGTGAGTGAATGAGTGAGTGAGTGAGTGAGTGAGTGAGTGAGTGAGTGAGTGAGTGAGTGAGTGAGTGAGTGAGTGAGTGAGTGAGTGAGTGAGTGAGTGAGTGAGTGAGTGAGTGAGTGAGTGAGTGAGTGAGTGAGTGAGTGAGTGAGTGAGTGAGTGAGTGAGTGAGTGAGTGAGTGAGTGAGTGAGAGAGTGAGTGAGCGAGTGAGTGAGTGTGTGAGTGAGTGGGTGAGTGAGTGAGTGAGTGAGTGAGTGAGTGAGTGAGTGAGTGAGATAGTGAGTGAGTGAGTGAGTGAGTGAGTGAGAGAGTGAGTGAGTGAGTGAGTGTGTGAGTGAGTGTGTGAGTGAGTGTTTAAGTGAGTGAGATAGTCAGTTGAGTAAGTTTTTATCCATTTCGAATCGTTTGACGCAAATGTTCAAGCGAAGCCACGCCATAGATTTACGTCCAAGTTCAAAGCTCATATTATTATTAAATTTTTATGATGCCATGGAGGATAACTAATGATGTCAGTCCGTCCGCTGGTTGGAAGGCAGTCATCCAGTCTTTGAAGTTAAGTCTGGTAACAGTTTCTTGTTACTCCGAAATTTTATCGTAAGCTTTTTGGCGCAGGATAAAATTTTTTTAATTTTTTCAGCTGTTCACATTACATTGGTTTAACATTTTATTAAACGTGCCCAACTTATCAATTGTTCAGTATAAGGTTTTCAGGAGAATACTTAGCCATAAGATACCCTGACCGAGCTATAGTGGTATGGCGAGTTTTACCTGCTCAAGAGTTTACTAACATTCTAACAAATTTACACTTTTACACTAACTATAAATTTACACTAACAAATTTAACATAAATCCATATTGTGGATTCAGTATATTACTATCTTAGGTTACAATTATTTGTATATTCTGAAGACTGCCGCTGAAGGCTGGGAACAAAGTGATGGCTTTTAATCGGCATCGAAGTCGGACTGTTCTTGTAACATCTATCTATAACCAATACCTTGAAGCCTAGGGGTTTACTTTCACTACAAAGAGAAGTACCAGTCAGACATTTAGACTGATAGATTTCAGAAAAGCCAGTTTGTCAGTTTTCATAACTTACAATATCAGTCAGTCAGTCATTCAGTCAACAGAGTAAACTTCAGTCAGTCAGTCAGTCAATCACTCCTTTCAATCTACCAGTCAGCCAAGTTAAAACTCAGGTCGCCATAGACGACCCATCACAACGAATGTATCCGAATCATGTGCGCTCGGTGCACTGCTTCTTTCACCTCAGCTAAAACCGACTGCAAATTTCGAACAATTTTACTTTTCCGTGTTTTTATTGGTTTTTTGTGAGTTTCAAAATTGAATCTATGTAAATTTTTATCTATTCACCGCTTTATAAAAATATCAAATTTCTAACTCATGTGTTTAATTTATTACCTGTTGTTCATCCGCTACACTTCATGGCTCACATTCGTTTGATTATCGATCTCTCTACCATAGAATGGACGCTTCTGGAAGCTTCGGATTGATGAATGGCGGATGAGACATATTATTCCATGCTCGTGTGGTTTCTTTGATTTTCTTGCTCCAAAAGGTTTCAAGCCTATTTGCAGTTTCATAAATATACAATGAAAAACGCTTAAAACACTGTTCATTAACTGGATCTCTGATATTTCACGCTCGCTCATTATTGAGATTCAGTAACCTTCATTAGAGTCATGAGTTCGATAGAGATTCGAGTTTTTACTTTGGACTTTGGTGGAAAAGCATGTTCTCCGTTACGTTAATCTATCCTACCACATTCGCATCTGTCAAGTTCCATGTCAGTGTCCGATTTCATCCACTGAAAATACAAATAATTTCTCACTAAAATAATTTCATTGTCTTGAGTCCAAATGAAGTTTCAGGTGACTTTGATTCAATCGACATGAAGTTCACTAATTGGGCAATATGGGGCCTCTGCGTTTTTCTGTCGGTTGAACAAGCGTTTGGGCAAGGGCAAGGGAAACCTACGGATCCGCCAACCACCACCATGTCGCCTGAAAACACAACTGTTCTCGAAACTGGCACCACCGTTATTCCTGATGACATCACCACTACATCACCATCAAGCAAACAGTCAGTCCTTCAGTCAATCCGTCAATCAGTCAGGTTGTTGGTTTGGTCAGTCAGTTAGTCAGTTAGTCAGTCAGTCAGTTAGTCAGTTAGTCAGTCAGTCAGTCAGGACGTTATTAAGTCAGTCAGACAGCCATTTATTTATTCACGCAGTCTCTTAGTCACTCTTTATGCTTACGTCAATACAATTCTAATAAAACAGATAAACCAAACAAAAATTCGATCTTTCGCTGAATCATTCTCAATCGAATTCAATTTGATTTAATCGCTGTGATGCCAAGCCGGCAGAAAAACCATATGACGTTTTTGTTTGGATTGGGTGTGAGTGAGTGAGTGAGTGAGAATGAGTGAGTGAGTGAGTGAGTGAGTGAGTGAGTGGGTGAGTGAGTGAGTGAATGAGTGAGTGAGTGAGTGAGTGAGTGAGTGAGTGAGTGAGTGAGTGAGTGAGTGAGTGAGTGAGTGAGTGAGTGAGTGAGTGAGTGAGTGAGTGAGTGAGTGAGTGAGTGAGTGAGTGAGTGAGTGAGTGAGTGAGTGAGTGAGTGAGTGAGTGAGTGAGTGAGTGAGTGAGTGAGTGAGAGAGTGAGTGAGCGAGTGAGTGAGTGTGTGAGTGAGTGGGTGAGTGAGTGAGTGAGTGAGTGAGTGAGTGAGTGAGTGAGTGAGATAGTGAGTGAGTGAGTGAGTGAGTGAGTGAGAGAGTGAGTGAGTGAGTGAGTGTGTGAGTGAGTGTGTGAGTGAGTGTTTAAGTGAGTGAGATAGTCAGTTGAGTAAGTTTTTATCCATTTCGAATCGTTTGACGCAAATGTTCAAGCGAAGCCACGCCATAGATTTACGTCCAAGTTCAAAGCTCATATTATTATTAAATTTTTATGATGCCATGGAGGATAACTAATGATGTCAGTCCGTCCGCTGGTTGGAAGGCAGTCATCCAGTCTTTGAAGTTAAGTCTGGTAACAGTTTCTTGTTACTCCGAAATTTTATCGTAAGCTTTTTGGCGCAGGATAAAATTTTTTTAATTTTTTCAGCTGTTCACATTACATTGGTTTAACATTTTATTAAACGTGCCCAACTTATCAATTGTTCAGTATAAGGTTTTCAGGAGAATACTTAGCCATAAGATACCCTGACCGAGCTATAGTGGTATGGCGAGTTTTACCTGCTCAAGAGTTTACTAACATTCTAACAAATTTACACTTTTACACTAACTATAAATTTACACTAACAAATTTAACATAAATCCATATTGTGGATTCAGTATATTACTATCTTAGGTTACAATTATTTGTATATTCTGAAGACTGCCGCTGAAGGCTGGGAACAAAGTGATGGCTTTTAATCGGCATCGAAGTCGGACTGTTCTTGTAACATCTATCTATAACCAATACCTTGAAGCCTAGGGGTTTACTTTCACTACAAAGAGAAGTACCAGTCAGACATTTAGACTGATAGATTTCAGAAAAGCCAGTTTGTCAGTTTTCATAACTTACAATATCAGTCAGTCAGTCATTCAGTCAACAGAGTAAACTTCAGTCAGTCAGTCAGTCAATCACTCCTTTCAATCTACCAGTCAGCCAAGTTAAAACTCAGGTCGCCATAGACGACCCATCACAACGAATGTATCCGAATCATGTGCGCTCGGTGCACTGCTTCTTTCACCTCAGCTAAAACCGACTGCAAATTTCGAACAATTTTACTTTTCCGTGTTTTTATTGGTTTTTTGTGAGTTTCAAAATTGAATCTATGTAAATTTTTATCTATTCACCGCTTTATAAAAATATCAAATTTCTAACTCATGTGTTTAATTTATTACCTGTTGTTCATCCGCTACACTTCATGGCTCACATTCGTTTGATTATCGATCTCTCTACCATAGAATGGACGCTTCTGGAAGCTTCGGATTGATGAATGGCGGATGAGACATATTATTCCATGCTCGTGTGGTTTCTTTGATTTTCTTGCTCCAAAAGGTTTCAAGCCTATTTGCAGTTTCATAAATATACAATGAAAAACGCTTAAAACACTGTTCATTAACTGGATCTCTGATATTTCACGCTCGCTCATTATTGAGATTCAGTAACCTTCATTAGAGTCATGAGTTCGATAGAGATTCGAGTTTTTACTTTGGACTTTGGTGGAAAAGCATGTTCTCCGTTACGTTAATCTATCCTACCACATTCGCATCTGTCAAGTTCCATGTCAGTGTCCGATTTCATCCACTGAAAATACAAATAATTTCTCACTAAAATAATTTCATTGTCTTGAGTCCAAATGAAGTTTCAGGTGACTTTGATTCAATCGACATGAAGTTCACTAATTGGGCAATATGGGGCCTCTGCGTTTTTCTGTCGGTTGAACAAGCGTTTGGGCAAGGGCAAGGGAAACCTACGGATCCGCCAACCACCACCATGTCGCCTGAAAACACAACTGTTCTCGAAACTGGCACCACCGTTATTCCTGATGACATCACCACTACCTTAAGAGGTGATACCGTTCCTTCGGACGCCACCACCCTGGCTGCTGTACGGGATAATCCCACAACCCTTGACACCACTCCTGCGGACGCCACCACACTTCCCAAACTGGATAATCCGCCACCTGACACCACCACTACTCCCACTCGTGATAATCCGCCACCTGACGGCACAACCACTACTCCTAAGAGTGACATCACTCCACCGGATCGCACCACCCTTGCTTCCTTGGCAGATAAACCGCCACCTGAAGGTACCACCACTCTTCCTAAAGGTGACACGACTCCCGTGGAAGGCACAACCCTTTCTTCCCTAGTGGATGAAGGCAGCACCACTCTTCCAAAAGGAGACACTACACCTATAGACGGCACCACCCTTGCTTCCCTAACGGAGGTTTCGCCAGTTGACGGCACCACGCTGGCTCCTGACAGCAGCACTACAGCTGCTCCTAAGAACAATAATGCAAACAAGAACAATCCAGCTGCAGCTACAACCACACTTCCTCAAATTACCACCAGCGTTCTTCCTGGCGATACCACCTCTGATAGCACCACCCTTCTTCCAGGTGATACCACTCTTAAAGGTGACATTCTCTCTGCTGGCACCACCCTTATTGCAGGTGATACTACCCTCAAAGGTGACACTCTCCCTACTGGCACCACCCTTCTTCCAGGCGATACCACCCATGAAGGTGACACTCTCCCTGGGGGCACCACCCTTCTCCCAGGTGATACTACCTCTAAAAGTGACACTATTTCTGATGGTACCACCCTACTTCCAGGTGATACCACTCCCAAAGGTGTCACTCTCCCTGATGGCTCGTCCACGACGATCAAGGATGTCTCTATCACCGACACTGGAACTGCAGAAGTTACTGCACCCGCAGCGGATACTGAAACTGCAGTGGATACTGGATCGGTGACCGTTAGTGAACCTACAGTGGCTGCTGGAACGGACTCTGGAACAACTGCGGAGACTGAAACTGCGATTGGTGGTGAAAGTGCCACAACTAAAGGAACAGCAACTGATACCGGAACTGGAACCGATACCGCAACAGAAACAAATACTGTAACAGTAGCCGATACTGGGACAGAAGCGAATGGTGAAACTACCACTAAAACATCAACAAATAGTGAGACAGCAACAGACACTGGAACCGAAACGAATGGTGAAACAGCCACAACTACTGGAACAGTCACGAACATTGAAACAGGAACCAATACTGGAACCGAAACAAATGGAGATACAGTAACGACGGTTCGGACAGGAACGAATGGTGAAACAGAAACAACTACTGAGACCAATTATCAAAGTGAAACTAACACTGTAACAACTGAAACTGATACTGGAACTGGTACTGCAACTGAAACCGATACTGGAACTTCTGGAACCGAAACTGGAACGTCCGGAACGGATACTGGAACTGGAACCGATACTGGAACTGGAACCGATACTGTAACACCTGGAACCGATACTGGAACTGGAACCGATACTGGAACATCTGGCACCGATACTGGAACTGGTACCGATACTGCAACATCTGGAACCGATACTGTAACTGGAACCGATACTGGAACATCTGGAACCGATACTGGAACTGGAACCGATACTGGAATATCTGGAACAGATACTGTAACTGGAACCGATACTGGAACATCTGGAACCGATACTGGAACTGGAACCGATACTGGAACATCTGGAACAGATACTGGAACATCTGGTACAGATACTGGAACATCTGGTACAGATACTGGAACATCTGGTACAGATACTGGAACATCTGGTACAGATACTGGAACATCTGGTACAGATACTGGAACATCTGGTACAGATACTGGAATATCTGGTACAGATACTGGAACATCTGGTACAGATACTGCAACATCTGGTACAGATACTGGAACATCTGGTACAGATACTGCAACATCTGGTACAGATACTGGAACTGGAACCGATACTGGAACATCTGGAACCGATTCTGGAACTGGAACCGATACTGGAACATCTGGAACCGATACTGGAACTGAGACTAATACTGGAACATCTGGAACCACGACTAATACTGGAACCGATACTGGAACATCTGGAACCGATACTGGAACATCTGGAACTAATACTGGAACTGAGACTAATACTGGAACCGATACTGGAACATCTGGAACAGATACTGGAACTGGAACCGATACTGGAACAACAGGAACCAGCGCTGGAACTGGAACCGAAACTGGAACATCTGGAACAGGTACTGGAACTGAAACTGATACTGGAACATCTGGAACAAATACTGGAACTGGAACCGATACTGGAACAGGAACCAATACTGGCACGTCCACCAACACCGGCACAGAAACAAATACCGGAACAACCGGTACCAATACTGGAACTGGTACCAATACTGGAGAGTCTGGAAGCAATACTGGTACTGGAACCAACTCTGGCACTGGTACCAATACTGGAACAGGAAGCAATACTGGAACAGCGACTGCTCCCCCAGCAATAGGTAATTAGTTTCAAGAACAGAAATTATCCAGCTGCTCGTTATTAATATGTTTTCAATTTGTTAACACAATTTTTTTAGAAAATCTTGAAACGATGTAAGACAGTTTTCATGATGAACCAAAAGACTGAAACTGATTGTTTTTTTTCATTGTCCAGTGGCTTTGACTACCGTCAATCCATTAAGTTAATGTCATCGATCATTAGAGAAAAAAGAACCGCTCTAACTTGTAACCATTATTCAATTCAGGGTTGCCAGTCAACGGAGCACACGGATCGATCTACCACAACCAGCAGCCGCAGCGTGCCTTCACCGTCGACGCTCCGCCTCCGACTCCGCCACCCACGCCAGCGCCAAAGCCAAAGTTCGCCGATGGGTTGGGACCCATCTGGATCGCATTGGGATGGTTGGTAAAAACTGAGATGGTACCGACTCTTACTGATTGCATGGATACTTTTCATCAGTACTTTGACATACCGCAACTGGAATTGTCTTACGATGAAAAAAACTAAACATGAGTACGAATACCAAAAACCGCAGTTTATTCAAATTTCAAACTTATGTCCTTCGTGAGTCATTCCTCTACAGTAACGGACAAAAAAACATGGCATACAAAACTTCATTCCACTCAGATTCGTTCTTGAACCAATTCAAATATTATATGTCAAATTGAATCCATAGTAGCATAGTTGGATACCAAATCATAATTATAGATAAGTAACTACATACAGGGTGGCCCAAAAGTTTATGTACACTTTTTGACCATCTTTTTCGCGTGTGTAAAAGCATCATAATACAACGGGATAATTATGGTCGGACTGGAAATTACCTGAAATTTCCAAAAATGCCCTCCGTTTTGTTCTCAGATGAATATTTCACGAGTTATACACACGAACGTACAAAAACACGTTTTTTCACTTTTTTACGTTTATTTCACTCTTACTCACGATTAAAACCATGTGTTATTCATATTGATTGTGAGTATTTCAGCGTAATTACTGCAAATAAAGTAGAAAAAAATGCTAACTAGTATATCACGCTACTTCAGATTACCCAGATCGGGCAAAACCGTCAAAACATGAAACATTAGCGTTATGCGATACCAGCCCTGTTCAAATGCACGTGCATTGACTACAATCGGCTTGCATCAGGGCTAATTTAGATGAAACCCTTAAAAATTATGCTATAAATTTAATCATTTATCACTTTCAAAACTACTTTATCAGTATTATTAACCATTTCATTGAAAATAGCCTTGATGCAAGCCAATTGCAGTGCACGTGCCCTTAAAAGGGCTGATATCGCATTTGACGCTGATGTTTCATGTTTTGACGATCTTGCTATATCTGGGTAATCTGAATTAGCGTGAATTACTAGTTAGCAGTTATTTTTTCTACTTTATTTGTAGCACTTACGCTGACATGTCACAGTAAATATGAATAATACAAGATTTAGATCGCGAATAAGGGGAAAACAAGCGTAAAAATTATAAAAAACGTGTTTTTTAACGTTCCTGTGTATAACTCGGGAAATACTCATCTGAGAACAAAACGGAGGGCATTTTTGGAAAGTTCATGTAATTTCCAGTCTACCCATTATTGACCTGTTGTAATTTTATGATTTCACACACGCGAAAAAGACGGCCAAAAAGTGTACATAAACTTTTGGGCCACCCTGTATGTACATAGAATGTCATCTACCAAACAGTGTTAACCATTAGCTCACTGGCAGAAAAGGGAAATCCCCCGCTCTTTGGCGTTTTCAACAAGTAGAGTGTGTTCACTAACGTGTAAATATACGACCTGATAACTTCTCGTTCCTCGCTCATTGACGAAATTCCCCCCTCTCTTTGGAAAATCCGCCAGTGCGACTTAACTTATTTTTACCTTCAGCGTAGCGGCGTGCATCATCTGCTTCGCGGTCGGCTACGTGCTTGCCAGGAAATTGACCGGCAGTGTGTCGCCCTCATCGGCCGATAATGGTTAGGCACAAAAAAACAATAAATTTACAGAAAAAAAACATTGTTTTTCTTTTTTTTTTCGATTTTTTTAGTTTTTAGGATTTCAAAACAATATGTTATAATTTTTCTTATAGAAATTTTGCACTATATTCATTTACAATTTTTTCGCGGTGACTTAAGTTTAATTTATGCTAATGTTTCATCAAATGAAAATGTCATCTTTTCATTATTGAAAAAATTTCTATATTCAAATTTATCCTGTACGACTTTGAGGATGGTTTCCGATTTCCCAATGTAGAAATGTGTGTTCATCCGTCGAAACCTGATTCTAACGATCTTGCATGATTAACAGGATAACGGGTATTTAAAAAAATTCAGAGCAACCAATGAAATTCGTTTCAAACCATTTGCAAACCACGTATTTTTTCAATTTACTCAATTTACTTTCAATTGCTTTTCAGCTTACCCACCGTTGCCCGTTTGAGAAGGCGTGCACCGAAAAGGCTGTTAACTATCATCGAGCTACATTACAAACATTTTATTGAAAAATAACAATGACTTATGGAGACATTCATGGCAAACATTATTGCAGTTCTACAGATGTAGTTTATCATTCGAGTTTGATCGTAAAAGTCTGCGTTCACGGTTTTTCTTTTGTTCATACTAAAGTTTTACTCAAAAGTCTGAAATCAGCATGAAATTCTCACAGGTTTATCTATCTGACCAAACCCATACTTATGCAAGTTTGTTTAACTTTATTTATATTTTGTGTTATTACCAATAACGTGACTTACTGTTTCGTATGTACACAATGGGCCTTGAATTTTTTTATCAAAGACCATTTATATTCTATTGATTAACCTACACTATATGTATGTTGCTCATATCGCGAAAGCCTAAAGGCATATTTTACAAATTATTATTGAGTTAAGCTCAGATGTTCAGCTAAGTTTCTGAGTTAAGTTAAGTTTAGATGCTTGGCCAGCCATCAGCTTCTATCATAAAACACTATGAGGTAATGTTTCATGGTCTGAAAAAGCTGGATATCACGTTCATGACTAGAATCCTAAAATGGTCTTCACAATGATAACAATTCAATTCAATTTAATCATTTGTTATTATAATCAATATAGGGGGTTAGAATTGTCAAAAACTTTGGCTATTTTACATAGACCTTGAAGGACAAAATAATTCTGAATACTTTTTGAAACCATCAAAGAGAAGGGATAATCCGCTTCTCGTCCGCCAGCGTGCAAACATGCTGTGATAACATGACGACTCGGGTTCATATCGAGGGATTCAATTACACTACAGGTATTCTTAAATTACCATTATTTCAAATACGTACTTGTATTACATTTATTTAGAAGTTATATGCATTTATGAACATTACGCATCATACATAATCATCCCTTATAATCGTTTATACAGCACAATATGTATCTGTATTTTGCCATTATTCGGGCCAGTTTCAAAGTTTTAAACAATAAAATCATTTTTGGGTTTCATTTTGATCTGTTTGAATTAAATTTTTTTAAATACAATATCCAAAACCACGATACAACGTTTGTTGTGAATGAAAAGGTGTTCGAAAAAACATACGACAAAAATCGCAAACACATTTCAACTTCACCCACCCAAGTACAAATACACATTTTTATAATTATTCAAGTTGGAAAAGCTTTCTGTAAAAACCACCATCCTCAAAAAGTTTTCGCTATTTTCAATCATCTCATGATCATATTACGTCATACAACCAACCCCAAACAGGCTTTTGTTGAAACACCGAAAAACAATGGGCTCTATAATTTTCAATGTGCCCATCTATCCGAGGCAGTGGCGGATGAGTCAAACCTTTAAAGAGAGGGGAATTTCGTCAAAGAGGGGGGAATCGGCAGTTTTTAGTCAGTTTTACCTACACCTTAGGAAACAAACTCTACTTTTTGAAAACGCCAAAGAGGGGGGAGTTCCACTTTTCCCATCCCTTCTCGTCCGCTGGTGACCCGAGGTGAGTGGCACATGAACCATGGTTACGGTGGCTCAATGGCGGATGAGCTATTCCTCTAAAGGGAGGGGAATTTCGTCAAAGAAGGTGAATTGACAGTTATTAGTTCATTTTACCTGCACCATAGGAAGCAAATTCTATGTTTTGAAAACGTCAAAAAGGGGGGAAGTCCACTTCACCTTTCATTCTCGTCCGCTAGTGCGGTGGCTCATGGCTGACATGGTATCATGGTACTTTAATGGCATCGGTGGCGGATCACGAGATTTAAAGTAACTTACTGTTTACCTTGAGCCGTCGAAACTAAAATAGTATGATTTTCTTGAGGAAACACTGAAACAGCTTGAAGGTCGTTCTGGATTTTAGGATATATCCGAGGAAAAAATGATATCCACGGCTGTTTCCACGAATTCCGTGATCCGCGGTACCATGATTGCCATGGTCATTGGTACACCAATTGCCATGTGCCACTGAGTTGCATCCAGCTTATGCCAGTAATTTTTTGTGAACAAACTCTTCTGGCTTTATTTGGTCAAGTTTGTTCATGGTTGCGTTACATGGTAGTTTGGAGCAACATGACGATTTAAACCCAACCAGCGGAGCTTGAGCCTCCAAGTGAAATGTGCGTCTTAAATGCTTATCGAGTTGTCCATGACTTTTGCGACTATTGGAGTAGTACAGTCATTATTAAGATTCATTACCCATCAAAACTGCATTGACAGTTGTATCTTGTGTTTGTACGATTCCAAACAGAACCTAAAAATAACGCATGCATACATGTCATATGATACATAAATCAGAAATCATATTCTCAACATGAAATATCTCGCTCGCACACTTAATTTGGATTATCGATTGGTCGTAAGCCACCTCTGACGCTCTCTGTTTCAGCTCGGCATCACGTTTTGCGGATTACGGTAGTCCTTATAACGAATCAGGAACCGACATGAAATCAAAATTTAAATAATCGGTTTTGAGGAGAAGTTTTTTTCATTCTTGTTTTCATACTTGGAAGTTTATGGAAAAGTTGGCGAGTCATTTTTCATTTAATCCACTAAAAGTTTCACCTAATTTTTACTGTAAACAGTACCATGTCCATGACAGGTTGATAGATGGGCATGAAAATCGGCGGACGAGCCTATGCCCAAAAGGAGGGGAATTCGTTAAAGAGAGGGGAATTAACGCTTTTTTGACCATTTAGCCTACAACTGGAGAAATCAATTATACTCTTTCGAATTGCCAAAGAGAGGGAAATTCCACCTTTCCGTTCTTCTTTTGTTCGCCAGAACGGCCATGAACCATTGATGGCCAAATGAAAGTGGTATCTATGTACTTGACATTCTATCGGGATGGCTTAGCGTTATCACCGATATTCACTGGATTGCTAGAACCCTACCAGACCGCTTTGATAAAGTAGTAAAAAAAGATTTTCGAAAAAATTTACGTTAGTAGGTTAAGTTTGTGAGTTTGCTAGTGAGATTGATATTAAATTTTTATTGATAACTCGTGATCTCTCGATTACTTGGTTCCAATAGCTAGAAAGATGAAAGTGGTAGCTATGTAGTTGATATCTGGATGGCTTCACGTTATCACCGTTTTTCACTTGGTTGTTAGAACCTTACAAAAACGCTTTTAAGTAAATTTTTCATATGTATGTTAAATTGTATTCACAAAGTTATATTCTCCGTTTCATGCCCACTGGAACTACCATGACAACTTGATTGATGGCCAAGAACCAGAAATGACCAGATGAACGTGGTATCTATTTGATATTCTATTGGGGTGGGTTTACGTTATCACCGTTGTCAACAAGAACGTCAAAACTTGACAGAAACGCTTTTCATGTTGATTTTTTTAATACGGTTTAAATTTGTAAAAAATGTAATTCTAGTAGGTTAAACATGTGAGCTGTCTAGCTGGTTTGACTAACATTTTTGTCGATAACTCGTCATCTTACGACCACTTGGTTTGAATGGATAGAAAGAGCTTCATTATAAAAAAAGTTTATGAAAATTTTATCCATTAAAGTTCAATGAACATTGCGCTCTGGTATTTAGTTATTGTGCATCAGTAAGCAAATGAGAATACGTGAAAATAGACACAAAATTTCATCATAGTCATATAATTTTAGCATTGAAGTTTCACTGGTACTCAGCTTATTGGGGTATTGATTATGAACCTGTACCCCACCTCAAATTTTTCACTATCTCTCTCTCTCTTCATTGCACCATAATTTTGACGCTCTTGCTAACTCAAATCGATCGATTTGAAAATTCGACGGCGGGTGAGCAGATGTATCTAAATTTTTGTCCCTATATTTCTGTGAAAGACTCCTATGAGAAGTTTTCTGACAAATCTTACTCACTGATCAGTCTGCAGGACCACCGACAACTTCAAGCACAGCTTAACAGGACAGAATATACTATGAGCCATGAACCAAATTATACTGAATCTGGAGTAAAATTGGTTTGAAGTGAAGAGGGAATTTTGCTTGAGATGACTGTTCTGCTTCTTTTTAACAGACATTCGCTCCAGAGATTCATTCTTCTTTCGTGTTGTTCAACATTTTGCGAATCCATTCAGTTTCATTAGATGAATGTTTTTATATTGAACTATTTAGGATGAGTTTTTTTTTCATCTGGTTTTCAGGACACGTCTTCAATCTTTGAAGGCGATTCTACCGACATGGTTGGCCGTGATCTAATCTTTTTCTCTGGCGTCATAGCTGTCATAGCGCTGCTGCAATGGCCGACTACGCTGGCTCAAGAGTCGCCACCAACCCTACCACCCCCACCACCCCCAGGAAACTACACTTTCCCACCTGTAGATGGGAACTACACTTCTCCAACGCCGATGAACTACACCAGACCACCTACATGGGGTAACTATACATTTCCACCACTCCTGTCACCACCGACCCTGCCACCACCACCACCACCACCAGGAAACGACACTTCTCCAGAGCCGTTGAACTCCACCGTACCACCTTCGTGGGGCAACAACACTTCCTCAAAGCCGTTGAACTACACCAGACCACCTACATGGGGCAACTACACTTCAAACTACACCATTCCACCCTCATGGAGCAACTACACTTCGAACTACACCAGACCACCTACATGGGACAACTACACTTATCCTCCGCTCCTAACTAAACCCCCAGGAACCAACTACACATACCCACCTTTGCCAACGTTCCCTCCTGGAACCAACTATACATATCCACCTTTGCCAACATTCCCTCCTGGAACCAACTATACATTTCCACCTTTGCCAACATTCCCTCCTGGAACCAACTACACTTACCCACCTTTGCCAACGTTCCCTCCTGGAACCAACTACACATACCAACCTTTGCCAACGTTCCCTCCTGGAACCAACTACACATACCCACCTTTGCCAACGTTCCCTCCTGGAACCAACTACACATACCCACCTTTGCCAACGTTCCCTCCTGGAACCAACTATACATACCCACCTTTGCCAACGTTCCCTCCTGGAACCAACTATACATACCCACCTTTGCCAACGTTCCCTCCTGGAACCAACTATACATACCCACCTTTGCCAACGTTCCCTCCTGGAACCAACTACACATACCCACCTTTGCCAACGTTCCCTCCTGGAACCAACTATACATACCCACCTTTGCCAACGTTCCCTCCTGGAACCAACTACACATACCCACCTTTGCCAACGTTCCCTCCTGGAACCAACTATACATTTCCGCCTTTCTCATATCCATATCCAGGAAGCAACTACACATATCCTACATTACCCCCTCCACTCCCGGGCCGCAACTACACATATCCTACATTACCACCTCCACTCCCGGGCAGCAACTACACATATCCTCCTCTCTTAACTAAACCCCCAGGAAGTAACTACACATACCCACCTTTGCCAACGCTCTCTCCTGGAACCAACTATACATTTCCGCCTTTTTCATATCCATATCCAGGACGCAACTACACATATCCTACATTACCCCCTCCACTCCCGGGCAGCAACTACACATATCCTCCCGTTCCATATCCAGGCAGCAACTACACGTATCCTCGTACCTCACCTCCACCATCTAACATCACCACCAGCCCCAAACCCTTAACAAGACCGCCTACAACAGCCAGTCCGGAAACGAATGACGTAATGTTGGCTCTGCTGAAAGCGATCGCCGATCCAAGCGTCGATGACTACGAAGCCATCCAGAGGATCCTGGCACCGGAAGGCTCTACCATCAGTCCTGCCGTCATGCAGAGCATCTTGGCGGTTATTTCCCTTTCACCGTCGACGACCATTAGTCCCACCAACTTGTTGGGAATAACCTCACCGCCACCTCCGCCGCCGAAAGTCACGATCTGCCCGGCTGACACGAGTACAAATTGGAGCCGGCTGCAGACTGAACGATGCATGGACGGATCACGCTGCTATCCGAAATACTGGCGTTGCGACAACATGAAGGACTGTGCGGATGGGTCGGACGAGATGGGATGTTTGAACGTCCTCACACCTTCCGATCCGTTAGATTTGGACGCAATGGCACCGTCGTTGAATCTTTCTGGTCTGACGTCAGCTTGGAGCAACTGGACGGTGCCCTATTTCAACTTCAGCTCGATCTACACGCCATACTTCAACTTCACGTCGCCGTTATCCTTACCTACCATGCCGTTGTTCAACTTCAGCAGCCCGTTTAAGCTGGAATTCAACTTTACGGATGTGATGCCTTCGATGCCCACATTCGACTGGGAGATGCTGGAGGCTTACACGAATTGGTCACTGCCGGAAATCTTCGCCAACTGGACACAACCCTACAATCGCACCGTATCGTTCAATGGCGTCAATTATACCATACCCACTCAACCGGCGTTGCCGTGTCCGTTCGGCGAGTTTCTTTGCGCCGAGTTCTACGGACCGGGTGGGCCGAAATGCATTAACATCTCCAGGTATGAGGACGATTGTCTGATTTAGTCAGGATTGTCTGATTTCGTTCAAACTCACGTAAAGGTTCTCGAAGACAAAAAGATTGATCACATTATATTCTCTTGAAAATGATGGTTTTTCAGAGTTTGCGATGGCAGTCCTGATTGTTTGAATGGATCAGACGAACCCTTCGGTTGCCAATATGCATCCAATGTATACCCGGGTCCGATGCCATGGAATTTCAGGTTGGATAAAAAGTAGCAACATTCGATGGTTATTAATCACTCTAGTGTTTTGTCTTGTTACATATAATTTGTTACTTGTTCAAGAGTTTGAGATGCCCCAGATTCAGTGGCTAATATTACAAGGGCAGAGAATAGCGTCTGGTTTTCAGTATCTCGTGTCCATCGCAGACGTTCAAGTGCCTCGAAGCACCAGCGATGGGAGGACCTCGTTGCATCAACGCCAGCAAGGTAGGTAATTCAAATAGCCGTTCCTTAATATCCGAGTTCTACAGATGAATTTATATACGATCTTCGAGTGTGTCACTGAAGACTACTGCTTAACGTACAAAAACGTCCTAGTGGAATGCATCATCAAGAGATCAGAAAATCAAAGCTTGTAACAGCTGATGACGTTTTCTAAGTAATAAGAAAACGATTAACACCTACATAGAGCCATATAGAACGAAAAACGTGAAAATCTATTTATAATATGTGAAATCAAAACCCAAATCAGTCACCTGTCCAGTCTTGTCACCTACATATCTAATGTACTTAATAGTGCGTGTTGGTGGTCCTAAAGTCTAATTCTTACTTGAGACACAGATCCTGACGCGTTGCTCTGAGGTTTCTGACATTGCCCGTCAGTTTATTCTACGTTTATTAGTCTCGAAATGATATTAGTGTGCCTTTTTAGCTTTGGTAATGCAAAAGTCATAGTAAAAAATACTAAACTTTCCTACGAACAGATCTGCGACAACATCTCGCACTGCGCCAATGGTAGCGACGAAAGCTACTGTCTGGCACCTGGAAGTTCGTTGATCCATCCCATGCCACCAGCTGACTGGACACCTCCACCATGGTGGAACATGCCGATGCTGACACCGATTGATCGAGTGTTTAGTTGTCCCGAGCATGCGATTGGTATGTGGGCCGAACAGTCAACCGTCATGTGCTCGGACCAATCGCGTTGCATTCCGCCCATGTGGGTGTGCGATGGATACAAGGTTGATGGAGATAATCTATTGTTTTTCCCTATTACGGTTGACGAAGATAATCTCCCATTCTTGTCTATTATCTCCGGTTTTATCGGCTAAAAACGTCGTAATAGTTAACTGGTTATCAGAGTTATTGACCAGAAACCTGACCACCACCGTTATTTTCGGCTACATAACATGGTATGGTTACTTGTTTTGTTTGTTACGGCTACATGTTTGTTGTCTGCGTTGATTTCACTAAACTCTGTTGAGTTTCCTCAAGTGAGCCGTTTTTAGGAACGTATTTTAACGACAAGAGACAGAAAAAATTGCAGGATTGTGATGACGGGTTCGACGAGGTGAACTGTACCATTACGACACCAGCGTACACGACGCCACCATCAATGGTCTCATCATGTCCGTCTGATCTTTCGTCAACCTGGACGCTCACACATACCGTAATGTGTAAAGATAGTACTCGGTGAGTTCTTTTGTTGTTGTTGTTGTTGTTGTTGTTGTTGTTGTTGTTGTTGTTGTTGTTGTTGTTGTTGTTGTTGTTGTTTGTGTTGTTGTTGTTGTTGTTTGTGTTGTTGTTGTTGTTGTTGTTGTTGTTTTTGTTGTTGTTGTTGTTGTTTTCATCTGGTTGTTTGAAAGCGTTACCATGAAGCAAATATTCATGTAAAAAGCTGGCACCTTCCTAATATGTCTGACCTATAAAGTCCATAGAATTCAGTCATTTACGATACAATAACTTTCTGTTCTGGAGCCTGAGAACCCGCGAAGACTCTAGACCTATCTTTGTACGAAGTAAGTTCGATTACCGGTGATTACAGATGTATTCCACCGGAGTGGCGATGTGATCTCTTCAACGATTGTGATGACGGCTCAGACGAGATGGGCTGTTCCTCGAACTCGACAGCTTACACGACCACGCCGTACTTCCCGTGGACCACACCTGACCCATCGGCACCTACGGTGTGTCCACCGCCTGGTGAGTTGCCGTCAGTCGATCAGTCCGTCAGTCAACCACTTACACGTAGACCTTGCCATGAAGCCCTTGAAACTTGGTTTTCTTCGTACTAATTAGAATGGACATTTTTTCGTTTCTTACAAACGAACAACATTATTTACGTGCAGTTAACCAACAATGATTTTCACAAGTATACGAGTTCACCTCAAGTCCTACTGAGTTCTGCCATTAATTCTTAACTCAACTCAGCTTCCTCCCAAAAAAACGCAGGCACCACGGACCCGTGGGCTATGATGCTAACCTACCGATGTCCGAACGGGCCATGCATTTCGCCGTATTCGGTCTGCGACGGTTGGCCGGACTGTCCTGATAGCTCGGACGAAATGGGCTGCAATGTGACCACCAACTCTTCCACGACCGCACGACCGCCGTTCACAATCCAGCCAATCGCCTCCTCCTGCCCACCGGCGTATGATCCGATGGCCACCCAGGTAATGGCTGACTGACTGATTGACTGACTGACTGACTGACTGACTGACTGACTGACTGACTGACTGACTGACTGACTGATTGATTGACTGACTGTCTGACTGATTGAATAACTGACAGACTGACTGATTAACTGCCAGGCATGTGACGCAATCGCGAGTCGCTGTATCCGACCCTCGGCACGCTGTGACGGCTTCCCGGACTGTGCCAACGGTATGGACGAAAATCCGATGCTCTGCCAGCTGATGAAAAATGAGACGCCACCGCCACCAACAACATCCGCGATACACCAGACGGCTATCCAGACGATCCTGGCCAACCTACTCAATGTACTCAGGCAGAACAACATGACCATACCGTCGATGAACACTACATCAACGACATCAACTCCAACGACGACTGGAGTGACTGCGGCGGATGGATCAGCTCCGGTGGTTTCTAATGGAGCGACGGCCAGTGGTGGAGTGACCACAGTGGCTGGAGGAAGCAAAGGCGGACAGACAACTAATGCGGCTGGTCAAGCTGCGACGACAGTTGCGAGTCAGCAAAGTGGACAAGATGCCGCAACAACAGCAGCGGGTCAACAAAGTGGTCAAGTAGGAACAACAACAACAGTAGCGGGTCAACAAAGCGGTCAAGGAGGAACAACAACAACAGTAACGGGTCAACAGAGCGGTCAAGGAGGCGCAACAACAACAGTAGCGGGTCAACAAGGTGGACAAGACGCCACAACAACAGTAGCGGGTCAACAGAGCGGTCAAGGAGGAGCAACAACAACATTAGCGGGTCAACAGAGCGGTCAAGGAGGTGCAACAACAACAGTAGCGGGTCAACAAGGTGGACAAGACGCCACAACAACAACAGTAGCAGGTCAACAAGGTGGACAAGATGCCGCAACAACAGTAGCGGGTCAACAAGGTGGACAAGACGCTACAACAACAGTAGCGGGTCAACAAGGTGGAGAAGACGCCGCAACAACAGCAGCGGGCCAACAAAGCGGTCAAGGAGGAACAACAACAACAGTAGCGGGTCAACAAAGCGGTCAAGGAGGAACAACAACAACAGTAGCCGATCAACAAAGCGGTCAAGGAGGAACAACAACAACAGTAGCCGGTCAGCATCACAATGATGGTGAGTTGTTAAACAACGATTTTAATTCTCCTAGAGGGAATGTTTTTATCTGCCTGTTCGGCTTCAAAGAGTTTTTTTAGTTTTTAGAGTTAACCAAACTTCATGTCTCAGACTGTTTCACAATGTTTCCTGTTTGTGGCCAGTTTTTTTGTGTTACAATTTCAACAAGTTTTTAAATTCTAGCGGAGCCGTTTGAACGACAGCCCAAAGACGATACATCGGGAGCGACCACGTGGATTGTTATTGGATGGTTGGCAAATGCAATTTTTTTCTTTTTTGTACTTCTCTCGTCAACTGACCGGAATTCAACCTCGAAAAAATAGAAAAGCGTATCATTTTTGAGGCGTACCCGTTATTATTGTATTTTTGGTTGTGGCGGTTGTGGTACTTTGTGGCGCCTTACAAAACTGCATCCTGTATTTTTTTACAATTTTGTAAATCATGTTTTTGAACAAAAAAATAGCTCATGTATATTTTTGCTTTCTTTGTTTTATTTGAAGATTTTCAATCAATTTTCAGTGTCGGCGCCTCGATTGTCATACTGGGCGTGGCGGCTGTGGTAGCCAAGTTCGTGTTGTTCAAGCCGCCACCGGTGGCCCCTTCGCCGGCTTATCCGCCACCAGCCTGTTGGTCGAATTTTCAGTTTTTTTGGCGTATTTCAAAATTCTTATTTTCAAAAAACATAAAAATTGCTTGTTATTCGAAATTCCTGAAAATTCGCGTATCCTTATCATTTTCAGAGAGGTTTCTAAAACAGCGTATCAGTCGATTTTTTGTTTTTTGTGCGTTTTTACTAGTTAATAAACCTTTAATCTCTCCAAAAAAAATATGTTAAACTTTCAAATTTTGCATTTTTCCTGTTCTGCTTTTTTTATAAATTTTTTCTTTTCCAGCCTACAACGTGCCGCCAGTGCCATATTAAGCCGAATTTCGGCGAAATCAAAATCATTGGCGTACATTTCATTTTGGGAAAGTCATTTTAGGATATGTTTTATCAATATATTTTGTTTGTATGCGAACAATCATGTTCAGTCGGGTCACTTTTACCTATTTTATTTGTATGCGAACAATCATGTTCAGTCGGGTCACTTTTACCTATTTTTTCTCATTAAAATGCCTAAGTCAAATTTTTATTCCAATATCGGTTACGACTTCTATGACGTGTATTGTTTCTGTTCGAGTTTGATACCCATCATTTAGCTTGGTCAGGGTTTCTTGTTATCCAACGTTTATTTTGCGGATCCGTCGATCGCAATTTTTTGTATGTTGTCCAAATGCTAAATATTGGAAAAAGACTTCATTTCTCGATTTTTTAAAGTTCACCAGAAAACAGAATTGAATTAAACTGCGCGCCAAAAAAATTTTGACTTACAAGAAACCCTGGATTGGCTATAATTACCTAGAGGTAATAGTTCATGATTATAATCATATAGGGCGAAATACGACAGACACAATTGTGAAGCTTTGTAAGAAACGTTTTCGCGGAAAAATACAAGTAAAAACTTCTGGTCTCCAGTATATGTTTTTCTAGTCAACATGGGAGTTCTCGATTTTTCACTTGACGAAACTTTATGAATAAGTTAGTTTTGTTTTTTTGTCGCTATACAACTCAACCAGTGTAAAATCTAGTGTTTAAATGTTTTCACTACTCTGAAATTTTTTATGATATTGACATACATATCTGTGCCATAACGGTTATGATTTGATTTGATTATGACGTGTATTATTCTGGTCCAGTTTCATACCCTTTCCAAGTAAGGGATTACAGTTAAAAGTTATATCATTCTCAATATATTTTAGAAAAAAAATATGTAGAACAACATACTACCCTATCAATAGGTTTTTATCAATCAAAAAACATTAATTTCCATTGTCAGAGTTTGAAGAAAATTGGGAGCAGTTTGTTTGAAAAGTTTGATAAAAAGAAACTTTTCGTGAAATACTGTTTCGACTCATTCTTTCTTCCTCTATTTTCTCTAATCCTTGAAAACATTTTTGCTTTTAATCAACAACCATCATAACGACCAAATTTACACAACAATAAAAATACAAGGAATTTTATGGAGTTTGTTTTGTTTCTAAGGCAATACATGGTTTCCAGTTGGATCAAACTTATTGTCGCTTCCCTTGTCAAGTAGTAGGCGATGGCCTCTCATGCCGATGGTCCTGGTTCGAGCCCCGGGTTGAGACACAGCGAATTCAAGGACGTTGTCAGTGATTGTCATGATTTAAAAAAAAACGGGTGACCGTTATTTCACTATGTTATGTGGGACTTGGTATCTTACTTTGCTGTTATGGAATAACAACTGAATTCTACCACTTTTTTCAGTCGAGATTTCTATTGTGTCGTATTTTTAGAAATGTTATAAATAGACAGATCGGCTAAAAACTACTGTCAGTCAGTCAGTCAGTCAGTCAGTCAGTCAGTCAGTCAGTAAGTCAGTCAGTCAGTCAGTCAGTCAGTCAGTCAGTCGATCAGTCAGTTAGTCAGTCAGTCAGTCAGTCAGTCAGTCAGTCAGTCAGTCAGTCAGTCAGTCAGTCAGTCAGTCAGCCAGTCAGTCAGTCAGGCAGTCAGTCAGTCAGTCAGTCAGTCAGTCAGTCATTCAGTCAGTCAGTCAGTCAGTCAGTCAGTCAGTCAGTCAATCAGTCAGTAAAGTTCAACATTCCATCCACGAACGTGTGTATGGCATCTTGTATTTTTTCTTTATGCATGTCTCAAAGGGAAATCTTATGGATAAATAATTGTTTACGGTTATAGCACTTCCACTTGGTTATGATCGTGAATTTGAATGCGTGCCTAAAAACAAAACAGCCTGGATAGGCTACAGTCTTGAAGATCACCGACAAAAATGGTGCGTACTCGAATTTAGTCCCTTTACCGCAAAAATCCAAATTTAGTCTCTTTACCCCAAAAACCCGAAATTTTCCTAGATTTTTTTCTAAACGCCAAATTTTTTTTACCGAAGTTTCACAATCTGTTAACCCCCGATTACCTATCGTGAGCCGGACAAGCGCGTTAGGCCCGCGCAACGGTGGTATTCCAGTGGTTACACACCGTAGTATGCGTACATAAAAATTCGTGTTTGAGAAAAATGCTAGGAAAATTTTTTGGAGTTTGGAAATATGCTTCCTTACAATTTGAGAATGTTATGAACACTATAGGACTGTGAAAACATTAAATTTTATCGTAAATTGAAATACAAAAAAATCAAAGTTATTATAGCTTATGTACATTATATTTTCAAAACTTTTCGAAAAACTTTCTGGCGCGCAGTTTGAATACGAATATGTTTTTGGCGCCTGTTCAAATTTACGAGAAATAAAATACTTTTCGCATAACATTTGGAAAACATACGAAAACTGCACTTGATTCATTGCATACGTGCGTAAAATTAATTTTCGATATCAACAAACCCTGTCCAAGATATAAATACTACTTTCATTACAGCTTTTAGAGCAACCTAATTCGAATTTTGAGATCATGAATTGAACCCACTTCACATGATTTATATTGCACAAGACAATCTTTTGTTATTAAGGGATGTTTACAGACAACTGAGTAAGTAAAAGTCTTACTCTAAAAAATTAATTTTTTTATAAAGAATCATGATGTTTCATCAGAACATAAATTGCCGTTTTCCAAGATTTGCATTTCTTGGGTGTCGGCTGATGTTTCATCCGCGTCTATCATAGTGAACGCAACACTGCGACATAGTTTATCAAAGTTGTGGTTGTTGTTGTTGTTGTTGTTGTTATTGCTGTTGTTGTTAATATTATTACTATAACAACTGTTGCTTTCGTTTAGAGTGTATCCACTGTTGTTGTTTTGATTGTGGTTGTTACTAGTTCTACCACTGTCGTTATTATGGATCATTTTGATGTCGATGTTACTGTGGCTCAGTTTCATGTTGTTGTTGTTGTTGTTGGTATGGTTGTTGTTGATGTTGTTGTTAATGTTGTTGTTGCGGTTGAAAGTTGATGAAGCCTCATCATTACGCTTTGATGATCTGGTTGAGTAAGATTTACTGATATTCATCTTTGGTCTTCGATACGAAGCTTGTCGATCGGTGGCTCGTTCGACGAAACTCTGCAGTGAGTGAGTGAGTGAGTGAGTGAGTGAGTGAGTGAGTGAGTGAGTGAGTGAGTGAGTGAGTGAGTGAGCGAGTGAGTGAGTGAGTGAGTGAGTGAGTGAGTGAGTGAGTGAGTGAGTGAGTGAGTGAGTGAGTGAGTGAGTGAGTGAGTGAGTGAGTGAGTGAGTGAGTGAGTGAGTGAGTGAGTGAGTGAGTGAGTGAGTGAGTGAGTAAGTGAGTGAGCGAGTGAGTGAGTAAGTGAGTGAGCGAGTGAGTAGGTGAGTGAGTGAGCGAGTGAGTAGGTGAGTGAGTGAGTGAGTGAGTGAGTGAGTGAGTGAGTGAGTGAGTGAGTGAGTGAGTGAGTGAGTGAGTGAGTGAGTGAGTGAGTGAGTGAGTGAGTGAGTGAGTGAGTGAGTGAGTGAGTGAGTGAGTGAGTGAGTGAGTGAGTGAGTGAGTGAGTGAGTGAGTGAGTGAGTGAGTGAGTGAGTGAGTGAGTGAGTGAGTGAGTGAGTGAGTGAGTGAGTGAGTGAGTGAGTGAGTGAGTGAGTGAGTGAGTGAGTGAGTGAGTGAGTGAGTGAGTGAGTGAGTGAGTGAGTGAGTGAGTGAGTGAGTGAGTGAGTGAGTGAGTGAGTGAGTGAGTGAGTGAGTGAGTGAGATAGTGGGTGAGTGAATGATTTAGGATCTTTTCATTTAACTTTTTTGTGTAGTATACTGTATTGAACTACAACAACACAACTATTAGTTAAATCATCATGCATGCAGTTACTTATTTGATCTATGAAACATTCGAATGGTATAAGTTTTCGGTAGACACACTCACTTTTTCAACCATCCGACTCACTCACTCACTCACTCACTCACTCACTCACTCACTCACTCACTCACTCACTCACTCACTAACTCACTCACTCACTCACTCACTCACTCACTCACTCACTCACTCACTCACTCACTCACTCACTCACTCACTCACTCACTCACTCACTCACTCACTCACTCACTCACTCACTCACTCACTCACTCACTCACTCACTCACTCACTCACTCACTCACTCACCTTGAAGTCGACAGAGTAGTTTGCGTAATTTGTTGAAGTTTGCGGCGTAGCCAGAGGTTTTCTTCGAAACGAACTAGCAGCCAAGGTTCTCATATTTTTACTGTATATGAAGTAGAGGAGAAAATTCGTAGCACTGTTGATGACAACGAGTAGATTGGAGATGTCAATAGCTGCAACAACAACAACGACATTAAGAACAACAACAACAACAACAACAACAAAAATAACAACAACAACGACAACAACAACAACAACAACAACAACAACAACAACAACAACAACAACAACAACAACAACAACAACAACAACAACAACAAAAACAACATTAACAAGAACAATCACAAAGCAGAAAGTTTGTAGCCGTTTTGATGACGACTAGTGGATTATACATGACATAAAAACAACGTAATTAACAACAACAACAACAACAAAAACAACAACAACAACAACAACAACAACAACAACAACAACAACAACAACAACAACAACAACAACAACAACAACAACAACAACAACAATACTAACCGAGTGTGGCCAACGAGCTGTTGATGAAAGCACTTCTGTTGCTCAGCTCAATACAATCCAAAATAACACATAAGGTCCTCGAAATGATAAACTTGACGATAATCGCCAAAAACAGGTGATTGTGAGCGTTGGCAGCGGAACCTGAAATTTTTCAAAATATTTTAGGATTTTGTTTTTTTTCTGATTTTTTTTAAGATATCTGAAATTTTGAAAAGTTTCGACCAAAATCACCCAAGCAGCGAGCATACATACATATGACGTGGTACTTTTCTAAGCGTGATGTGACGAAAAGCGGTTGAACCATGTTAAGTTACGATAAGCGTTTGTGACAAAATCTTCAAACAGTTCCGAGAAAAAAAATCTGAAAATTTTTGGAAAAAATCAAACCGAACTGTGTTTTCTTACGTAAGTGCATGCATTTGAACGTTTTACTAGATTCTTAAAACTTATACTCCGAATTAATTTGAAATGAATTATAACCAAAGTCCAAATATAAGCGATAAAAGTATGGTAAAATAAAATATCAGTCATATCCAGCAAAAAATAAGGGAAAATAACATCGCAACTATCGATGCATGCATGTTAAAGTCTTACTGCAGTAAAAGGGTGGAATCTAGAGACTAAATAAATCTACTGTAGTTTGATTAGTTTAAAATGCTCAACATAACAACCACATAATTTATTCATGTACGGCCCGAATTGCGAAACAGTGGTATTTATATAAGCCCCGAAGAATGAACATAAGAAAGCAGAAAAAATAATTGAAGCCATTATAGGGTATGACAGCTGTAATTAGGAACGTTTTTGGTTGTAAACGAATCGGACAGAACGTAGTTTATTGAAAACTCCTTGGAAGGATTTCCCAAGATTGTTTCCAAGAAAAAAGTTGTTTTGTCTTATCACTAGCTGTCATCACCTTCAGTGCAACTATTGGGTTCTGAATTTTTCTGGGAAATTTCATGTGAAACCTTTCCTTCATGCCCAAATAGTGTGCATGTCTGTCCGTTCGATAGGGTAAATAATTTACCTGGAACAACGACCAGCCCATTCGGCATGATCCCAACTATGTACATATATGTATTTAGCTCCCTCAGTCATTATTCATCAATTTTCATGCAAACTTGCACTTTAATAGTATACATTTGGGAGTGAGGGAAAGGTTTTACGAAAAAATGTCTGAGAAAATAAACGGAGTATATAACTGAATTATAAGCATAATTATAAATTCTAAATCTCATAACTATTCTGGATTCTAAAGCCCGAGTGATAGATGCCGAAATTTTTTGTCTAAAAACTCACTGCCGCCGCCTGTCTTTGTGCACGGTCGGTGGAGCAGGCGGAGTCACTTTTTTCTCCGCCTCCTTCGGTGGATTATCCTCTGTTGTGGTTTCGGCTGCTAGATGGGCGGAACCATAGTTAAATGAGTAGTTACGGCAATGGTCTAAGATACAAAGCCCAAATGTAGAAAACAATTATATCATTGGCTTCTCATAAATTTTTGTCTCTTCCATTGTCGGTTGGTTAAGGCACATCAGATAATCCGCACTCCGAAACGCTGTTCGTGCTAATTAGTGGTGTTTTGCTATTGTGGCTTAACTACTGGACAAATTTGAATTAAACAAAATGCATGAAGATAATATGGGTCACATCTAAAATCTCATTTCACAAAACATTATCTGACTGTTGGTGAAAACAACGCGCAATCCGTATCTTAGTCCAATCAACATGTAGCTATAATTATGAACCAAAAAAAAAGCGATTAACGGTGAAAATAATTTTTTAAGTATTTGAACATAAATGACAAATCGGACTTCGTTAAAGCTGAATGATGCGTGAACACGGAAAGCTGATTAATTAAAGTAAAACGGACAAGATACCGCCTTGAGGTTAGACTTCCTACAGTATTTTCTCTAGTTTTGTTTAGAGGAACGTACGCTTACAATTACTAAACGCAACGAAAACGTCATGTTACTGTGTCCCCATATAAAAGTAGACAGGAATCATCCGAAAAAGTTTACACAGTCGAAAATCAGCAGTATTGCTACTCAAACGAACTGTCTTTGTTATTCTTAGCTGAAATCGTGATAATAGACATTTTCAACGTGTGGTACAATAAATAAGAAAAATTATTAGTTTGATCTATCGGTTTCGGATGACTGACTGACTGACTGACTGACTGACTGACTGACTGACTGACTGACTGACTGACTGACTGTTTGACTGACTGCTGCCTGCCTTACTTACTGACTGACTGACTGACTGACTGACTGACTGACTGACTGACTGACTGACTGACTGACTGACTGACTGACTGACTGACTGACTGACTGACTGACTGACTGACTGACTGACTGACTGACTGACTGACTGACTGACTGACTGACTGACTGACTGACTGACTGACTGACTGTACCAGACTCGAGGATCGTCGTTGCATGGGCCCAATAATCGAGCCTGATGACGGTCTACATGTATTTGGTGAAGCCAAAAGTGGCGAAGTTGCTTGAACCGTTTGCATTAGAAGTCGATCAACCGATGAGGCTGGTTCTAAGATCTGAAAAAGTCAGTCAGTCAGTCAGTCAGTCAGTCAGTCAGTCAGTCAGTCAGTCACTCACTCACTCACTCAAATCACTCACTCACTCACTCACTCACGTCACTCACTCACTCACTCACTCACTCACTCACTCACTCACTCACTCACTCACTCACTCACTCACTCACTCACTCACTCACTCACTCACTCACTCACTCACTCACTCACTCACTCACTCACTCACATTGCTCATTGGTGACGCCGGTGTGGTCGTGCAAGCTGTATTTTGTGTTTGCTCATCAAAATCAGACTCTAAATAGCCACTATGTTGACGATAAACTGAAAAAAAATGATTTATCATTTAGTTTTTTTATTTAAAAATCTAACAACAAAACCAAAAAATTCTAATAAAATAAAAACAAATTCCTTAAAAAATCTGTGATTCTTTTTTGATTGCTATACTTCATCGTGAAACTATGTTCAGACTGAGAATTTATTTTCAACTAAACAAACCGGTAGGGAAGAGTTGTTGCTGAT